>CAXHWN010001041.1:395000-585000 GCA_964020975.1 Hermodice carunculata | reverse complement strand
AAAGTCATAGAATCATTGGAGCATGACTATGACTGGGCAAAATTATTAACGTTATAACCATTACAAGAAATTCTCATGTAAAACTTCCCAATTAAAACTATTTAAAGATTAACAAGAAGATCATAAATACATTGCCACCAAGATTGAAGTCAATCTAACCTACAAATTCCACTTGGAAGTCCAAAATGAGAATTAGCTTTAGAATGCCCATTGACTTACATGGTAATCAAAAGAAAAAGTGCATTTAATGATTAATACCCAGATTGAATAAAAGAAAATCTTTTAAAAAAATCTACAGCCGTGCCACCTAGGGAAAAATATTGTTTGATCTCTCAAACAAAACATATGCACCATTGTTACGCTTAATCTGAGCATTTATGGAGCAGAAGTCGAAAAACAGAAAACCTACATACATGGAGTTGGACCACAACTGATGAACGAATTACGGACTAGGAATGTCCCTGTGTGATATAAAAGCAATCAGGTGAGAAGTTTAGAAGAAAGAGATTTTTTTAAGATTTGCCAGAAAAGTAAAAAAATTACAGTAGCATGACCATTTCAACAAATCTAGGAGAGACCCACCAAAGATACATTGCCATCAAGTTTGAAGTGAATCTGGCTTATGGTTTCTCCAAAGAAGTCGAAAATATAAATTAGCATTAACCCGTTTAAGCTTATTCTGAGTGACGGTTCTGAAGAAGAGTTGAAAACAGCAAAAACACAGCAAAAGAAAAAAAGACAAACAAACAAACAAAAAAACTGATGAAATTATAGAATAAATTTGCAGCGCCACCTGCTGTAAAAAATAACCAGGATTCTCTAGAGGCGTTCCTGTGTGTTTTCAAAGCAATCAGTAAATGATTCTGGAGACCAATTTTTTTCTTCAAGTTTTGCCCAACCTCCCGCCCGAAGAGATGTTTTAAAAAATCATTGGAGCATGAGCATTAAAATAGCATGGGAGAGACTCAGCCAACGTACATTGCCATCACGTTTCAAGTCAATCTGGCAAACGGCTTTGGAAAAGCACTCAAAAACGTGAATTAGTATTAGAATGCTCAGCGACTTATAACAGCCAATAGGAGGGTTTATTTACTGATAAGTACCCGAATTGAAAAAAATATGTTTAAAATCAGAAATCCACAGCAGTACCACTTAGTGACTAACTTTGTTTGAACCTTCCACAAGGAATATATTCCAAATTTAACCTTGAAATGAGTAACAGTTCTCAAAAAGTGAAGAATAGCAAAGGACACAAAAATCATAAAACACACAAAAAATTGAATAAAGTTGCAGCGCCACCTGATGAACACAATAAAAACTAGGAGTCTCTAAGAGTGTCCCTGTGTGATATCAAGGCAATCTAGTAAGCACTTCTTGAGGAGAGGCAGAATTTTTAAGAATTGCCACACTCCGCCCCCCACCCCCACCCCCACCCCCCAAAAAATGGGGCATGACCATTTATACAAAAAATGGTAGAGATCCACCCAAGGTACATTGGCAACTAGTTTGAATTCAATCTGGCAAATGGTTTCGAAGAAAAGGTAGATAATGGGAATTAGCATTAGACTGTCCATTGACTCATTATAGGAATCGACATGGAATGCATATTAACTGATAAGTACCGGATTGGAAATATCATTACAAATAGGAATCCACAGTGGTCCAACTTGTGGTCATAATGAGGTAATTTCTTAAAGATGGCACGTTAGTACCCTACAATGACTAGAGAAACAACATTCCTTCACAGCAAACCTATAATTTGAATGCATGTGCAGTAAAAACCATATTTTGATGAATTGGCGTACCTTGCCCGGCGGCCATATTGAATTCCGTATTACATAATCACTACAGCTTTTCAAAACTGTTCTCATATCATTCTTTGACCATGAAAACGTTGGTATGGACACAAATGTCATCTTGCTAGCATGCTTACTTCTGGAGATATTGCTAAAGAACTGAATTTGAGTAATGACTGCCTTAATTTGCATATTCCTCGAAATGCTCAACAGTGGCTCACGGTCATCAACTGGATTCTCGAATGGGAATACCTGGGCTACCAGAATCTGCAAAGAAAAATCTGTATCCGCCTGATCCAGGTTCACCCCTAAGTGAGCGTTTGGCCCCCTGAATACAAGGTTTAATGTCATAAAGCTTGAAGCAATCGTACCGGCAATATTTTCGGAGAGGTCCAAAATGTGAATTACGATTAGAATGACCATTGACTTACATAGTAATCGATAGGAAAGGTGCATTAACCGATAAGTACCCCAACTGGAGGCAAAAAATAGATTGTGTATGGACTTGCATAGTAATTAATAGTAAACGTGCATTGACCGATAAGTACCTGAACTAAAAAAAGAAAATATCAAAACTAAAAAATCCATAGAAGTGCCAGCTGAACAACTCTGCTAGAACTTTTCACAAAGAACATATCAAAGAAGTGCCAGCTGAACAACTCTGCTAGAACTTTTCACAAAGAACATATCAAAGAAGTGCCAGGTAAATCTGAGTGACGACTCTGGGGAAGTTGTATATAGCATAAACGCCTTATAAAATCATCAAGAAGAACATCAAAATATAGAACAAAGATGCAGCGCCACTTCGTGAACAAATTGATAACCAGGAGTCTCTAGAAATGTTCTTGTATGATATCAAAAAAGTAAAGAAAAATAAGGTGGGTGCCTCAATTATGGCATTCACAAATACCAGCCTATATTGAACCATTCTTTTTAATAAGAGGGATTTGGTAGAGTGGTATGGCTGTTTCCTACTTTCGGCTATGTGATTTATGCCGAAGGTGGCTGGTTCGACACCCAGCCGTTCCGTAGCCACACAACATATATAATGTATATCGTCCCTTTTCTTTTACATTGAAGTAATTTTCGTGCATAATAGGAGATCATATAGATATGCCTTGTTGAGTTACAAACCTTAATCACAATTTCAGGACAAATACCATTTGGGGCCATTTTTAAAAAAAATTCCCATGCATCATGTTAATTACGCATACAACAGTGACCGAAATACTAATTTCTGGTCACTTTTCAGACCAAAACCACCACCACTTTACCAAGACCACCAAGTTTTTATAACAATGACAGAAAATATAGGGCACAATATATACTGTGGGGTATGTTTGTGCCCACAATTACAAATTTTGACCAAATTTTTGGCCGGCAAACGTCAAGAAGGCGACAGCTGGGCCATGAATGTGACATATGGGTACATTCAATTGTTAGCAGGGTTGTTGCTTTTATCAAGGATAGAAGAGCGAATTCAAAAACTAGAGGATTCTTATTTACTTCGCTGACAGACCAATGTGCCAAGGGTAAATGACATGATGAACAATTGCTGCAGTTTTGTGTCTAGGTCAGCCACTTCATTCACGGATAACAGGCCTTAAAGTGCTTGATTTCAGCCTGATATTTTTACAAGGGGGGCCTCATTTAAGTCGTCTTACTGTTTCTTTATTAAATTATTTACTTGAACTTAAACGTGTATGACACAAGGTTTATATGCTATACGTTTATTGTGACAAAAATCTCTTTGTGAGTGCCCATTATGAATCATCATTGAATTTAATTACTCATATTGCAACCAGAATGGACATATATTCAGAGGTTACTTAGACTAAAATACTATAGATGCATTGTTGTGCACATAGCACGCCATGAATAACCGATCTTAAATTCTGTGACCTTGCTTGATATTTATGTTTCCAGCAAAGTCCGTTCATATCTTCACCACGGACATGCACCACTCCACTTCATATATGCTTGACACTAGAGAGTGTACTTGCCATTTCTAATGTCCTACCCTGCACACATTTGTGAGTAACAGATTCCTCCAATTTATAGGATGCATCAATCTTGATAGCAAAATTGACTATACCCGAATCTACACGTCTATCTCACAGATGGGAAACAACAATATTTTCTTTATGTCTCTTTGTCCAGAACCACTTCCTAGCAGTCATTCTGTAGAATATTGCCATAGGCTGTATTAGCGCCAATAAATTAAAGGGTCTTCAGCGGGTCACTATTCAGAACATGTTCCGGAGCCTATGCCCATACATGTCTATCTGAGGTGGCTCCTAGTCTAAGCTAAATATTAAGCAAAGACAACCCACATAATGATGAATAAAACATGAACGTGGCAAATGATGAATTAGCTAAATACGTGAAGCTTTGCTTATAAATGCAGAGCTTCAATATGAATGTAGAATGTCTATCAAGCCAAACAAATTTACTAAATGGTACAGAACAAGTTCATATAAGAATAAAGTGGATTATCACTGAACTAGTACATCTTTTCTACCTGGACAGGACACATAAGTCCAACCACTTTCCAGTGTATAACTGAGGGGGGGGGGGGGGCACAAACTGGGGTTATATTTTCAACCCCAGTGATTACAAAATAAACATTTACAGCCCGACACCTGCATCAATTGGGGGAATTGGTAACAAGTATTGTAACGATGGACACGGTGTACCATAAATGGAAAAGAAACTCCACGATGACATCTACTCCTTCCTATGAAAGTCTCCAGGAAATCAAGTTCTCTTTAGCTGTAAACCCTTAGTTTATGTTTCAAAAGAATGATTCAAATTTGTAATAATTGACTTATTCCTGCCACTTTCTGGCTAAGTGCATGGGAGAGTATATGACCTTTACTTAATGTTTCAAAATAATGACTCAAGTTTATAACAATTGAGTAAATACTGTCAATTTCCGGGCAAGTGCTCAGGACAGCCTATGATGGACTCCCAGCCCTGGTATCGGACAGCCAAATTGCGTATTTTGTTAACATTAACTAAGTGTACGCTTACATGTTACCCTAAACTCTCAGAAAGGTAAATGTTAAAACGCAATGACGCCTAAAGTTAAAATTATTCAGCAAAGCAGGCAAGTCTGAAAACATTATTGAAACCAAATTTTATAACAATCTCTGGATATTTACAGCAAAATATGTAGAATGATTTGATCAAAATTACATGCTTGAATCCTCTTGACTCAAGTTCATTATAAATAAATGTAGTTCTGGATGCAAAGTCCTGAAATATACGTCTAAAAGGGACCACATCTCTAATTGTATGAGAAAAATGTATAATATCCGAACCTTTCTAAAACATCACTTTCATGGAAAGGAAAATTGACTACTTCAAAGGTAAACCCATCAATTTTTTATAGATCTTAATGCCAAACCTGTCATTTGAGACCTGAATATCAAAATCAAGGAACACATCTCTGAAATCATCTGAATTGTTACATTCCAGAGGGATGAAATTTCAACAGTGGTTTTTCTTTTTTTTTTTTATTATTATTACTTTTTGAATATGAACTGTGTGACCAATATTTTCTTTAAATATGAATTAATTTTTATGTATGGTTTATTGTTATGTTTACTCATTTTGCTGATTAATTCTGAAAGAGGACTGCATCTATGGATAGATTAGTGTACAGTGTGGAAAATTCAAAACATTTGATACTTTTTGCTTGCAAATTTTTGGTTTTAGATACAAACTCGGAACAATTGCTAACACTCCAAACACTTTACTGAGTTGAGACCTGAAATTTTAGTATTGTATTCATTTATATTAAGTTCTATGTTGATGTCTAACGGTTTGACACTTCATGATGAATAGCATGCAAACACAACATATTTACATGCATCTATCATTTTTATCTCATTGCATTCACTCATGAATTTAATCATACAGACATGCACCCATATGAAATACATCAGTGCCTCTGTTTATGTCTTACTCCCACATCCACCATTCTAACCACCCATCGATACATACATGCATACATCAAATACAATACAAAGTACACTCAGTTCCACACTAAAATTAGATTTTTTATTTGCTTACGTTAAATGTATTTACAATTAACAGTTTTTTCGAGCCACCAAGAAAGGTAAACTAACTGCACATTTATGACTAATTCATGTATACATCAGAATCACCTCAGTATTCGTCTAAGTGGTTTGCTCGTTTACATATAGAGGTGTTTTACATGTAACCCTTTGACACTTAACACTAAATGTAAATACAACCCAACACCCCGTTTTCACGTATCCATCTATTTGTGTCTGTGTGCATCTATCTATGCATCCATATCTGGATACCTTGATCCATGCAGCCATACATCCATTCATGCATAAAGTAGTACACACCACAGTACGTTCATTTCAATGATACATATTTGCAGTTTGTTTGCCAATATTTTATGTTGTATTTACAATTAGCGGTTTGACACCTAGCGTCAAGTGTAAATGAAAACATGCACCTTACTATCATGCGTCAGTTTGTCCATCCATCTATATCAAATACTTTAGTTTCATCTATGTAATCCTACATCCACATATGAATACATTTATGCAAATGAACGAGCAATCAATTTGATTCAAAAACTTTCTCGAAACGTTTGTAAATATTTACTGCTGCATTCACATTTAACACTTTGACACTTGCCGTTAAATGTAATTGCACAGGTACACCCTGCATCTTTACATATTTCTATCCATCTGTATCTGTATATATCCACTCATGCCTGCATGCAGCCATCCATACGTACGTGCATACACTCATAGACCAATTACACATTAATTTATAGTTAGTTCAGTACTAAAATGTTAAAGCTTCTTCCTTCACATCTTGTGCAGTTTTATGATTCAACGGTTCACGCCTAACGTTAAATTTACATGAAAAAACACATGTAACTATCATTACTTCATCCGTCCCTACAAGCATCTGTATGTGCACCTTTTATCCATAAAACCACATAGGCATACAATGATGCACATCCAAGTACACTGATATCAATGTAAAATTTTCCCATTTTGTTCTTTTTCTTTTAATGGTGCATTTTCGGCTTGACACCTAATGCAAACTGTTGGGAAAAAATACCTGCTACCACTTGTCAGCCCATGCATATGCATCTGGATACCTTCATCTGTATAGACGGCACTGATGCACATCCAGGTACACTCAATTCAATGTTAGCTCTTCTTTTTCGGTTTCCTAACATTTTTAGATTGAAATTACAATTTACGCTCCGATGCCTGCCGTTAAATATAAGTGCAACTGTACATCATAATTCAATGCATCCATCTTTATATCTCGTTCCGTATAACCTTCATGAATCCATATACAGTTACGCCCGGCCAAAAGTTAACAGCCAAATGCTTTTTTCGTGTTTAAATGGTGTTTGTCATGTGCTTGGAAACGTTTGAAAACGTTTGGAATGTGTTTGGAAAGCGTTTGGAAAGCGTTTGGGAAAAATCTCAAACACTTTTACAAAACGTTCGAACACTTTCACAAAGCTACCGAACACTTCTCCAAACGCGTTCAAACACTTTCCAAACGCGTTGAACAATTACCCGAACGATTTCAAACACTTTCACAAACGCATTCAAACACTATGCATTTCAAACACTTCCATTTAAATGATGAAGAATCTCCAAACGTATTTGCAACAGGTCCAGCAATATATGATGTACCTACATGTAAATGTGCACTTATCCAGCATTATAGGTTTTATATATCTACATAAAACACGATCCAAATACGTTTACCCATGTGTCTAATTCAACTAAAGTTAATTAAAGACTTAATTCTTCATTTAAGATGTCATGAATAATTCATGTTTCAAAAACTGTTTCGGACTAAATCCATAGGCAATTTCATGATCAGATCATGATTCATGATCTGATCATGACATTGCCTATAAAATTACTCTGAAAGAGTTCCTAATTTTCAATTGAAATATATATAATTACTCCAAGGACCAATGGAGTATCGCCTGGCTTACTCCACTGGAGCTAATTCTATTGCCTGGCTTAGTAAGCCAAACAATACTTTAATTGAGCTGCTTCTGTATTTCGATTCGAAATTTTAAAAGTTAGCCTTTTTCGAGAATTTCACTTTCAGAAAAAGTATGATGGCGACTGGGCATACTTCATTTCAACTTTATTGTGAAATATACACAGCAGAGCTTTTTGGCTTATCCATAAATGAAGGCATGCACATGTTGTTGGGATTTTTAGGTGCTGGTAAGCTTTTTAGACACTTGTTAAAAAAAATATCCTGTCATGAGAATTAGATTACCAAGTGTACATGTACATGCACCACCTACGTTTGGCGCAAAGTGTAAAGTTTTGAAAGCGTTTGGAAAAGTGTTTGTAAACGTTCGGCTTTCACCAAACGCGATCGGCAAAGTGTTTAAAAGCGTTTGAAAAAGTGTTTGAAAGCGTTTGGCAAAGTGTTTGTAAAGCGTTTGGAAAGTGTTGGCAAAGTGTTTACTACGCGTTTGCAAAACGTTTGACTTTCACTGAAAGTGTTTGGGAAACGTTTGGGAAATGTTGGTGCGTTTGGCATTTGTTAACTTAAACGCAAGCGTAACTGTATCTATACACAATTCCACACATGCATGTATGCATTCATGAGTCAAATATTCAGCAAAATGCAATCAGTTCAGTCCCCAAATGTTAGAATTCTGTTCTTTTACATTTAGTAGTGTGTTTATTTTAATGGTTTAATACTTAACTTTATGTGTAAATGCAATCAATCACCTTGTTTCTATCCATTCATCCATTTGTATCTAAGAATGCATTATATACATATATACATATATATATATATATATATATATATATATATATATATATATATATATATATATATATATATATATATATATAAATATATATATATACATATATATGTATGTATGTATGTATATATACAAATATATTTATATACATATATATATACATATATATGTGTATATATATGTATATATATATATATATATATATATATATATATATATATATATATATATATATATATATATATATACATATATATATATATAAATATATATATAAATATATGTAAGGTCTTTGAAGATCCACAGGTGTGCATCGCATCACCACTTCTTTTTTCGTACCCGTTGACGCAAGTGTAGGTCACCTGGTCTCCATATCGATAAGAATTCCCATTTTTGTTGGCATTTTCTATGTCACCGGGATCCCCACACGGTATTTCTAAGCAGAAAATAGGTTAAACATTTGACTATCGGGATTGGACCAAGAAGGCATCAGTGGCCCACTGACCTTGCTGGCTATTGCTGTCGTAAGACAGCCTTAATGTGCAATGTAATCATTTGTAGGAAATTATAATATCACACTTTTAACACCCAAATGGAAAAATGTGTGAAAGCAACAAGTCAAAAACAACAATTTGGATGTACCCCCATTGATTTGACGTATCATGGGTGATTTTAACTTTGGATATGTATATTATATAATAATGAAATTATTGACACCTATATACCCCATTTATTGGTATCTTTATTGCACATTTAATTTAATTAAAAGGGCAGCTTAGTTGAGACTTGTAGAAATTCATAAAACTGATGCCTGTAAACAGAAAAGAGTGAAAATGATAAGTTTTCGAGAACACAAGCAGCATTATCAATTTCTTGTGTAGTGAGAATGTTTGGACCTAGGCCATTTGTATTATGATATCGAAACTGAAGGTATGGTGGTTCAGGAAAGAAAGGTAGGTTATTATATATATATATATATATATGTACGTAAATTGCAAATTATAATGCCAGCAGTGACCTATGAGAATACACATTAGCAAAAGTAATGGCATCTTCATACAGTGTAGGGTTTGCGTTCCCAGATTCCCTCAGGGCATTTCAAATAATTCTGCATTTTTGAAACAATCTGCGATGCACATATTTCTCTATGTTTAAGATCTACTGTGATGTATCGTCATTTACTATTTTCTACCATAGAAGAACGCCTTTTTTATTTTGTTCTCCTTAGAACATTTGAAAACTGTGTGTAAAAATTATCGTATAGAATGTTTGAAAAAGAAAAGCCAAAATCGCTGAACTACGCAACATTTTTTAAATGATTCAAACTCCGTGTTCATGGCTGTTTGAATTGAATGCTATTATGCAATACGGATCCGCCACATTGCAGGAAAAGGGTTTGCAACATTTGTGGGGTGGAGAGCCTGTTGGCCTAGTGGAAAAAAACATGGTTCCAATCAGGCATTCATACAGCACCGTAGGATAAAAGCAAAATTAGTCTTTTGAAATAATGAAAAAAACAAATGAAAGTAAAATACTTCCCAGTGATACAGTGTTGTGACACCTATAGAATTTCGCAACGGAGTTCCTGGCAGTACCTTTCCCATTTTGATTTAATCATAAATATACAAATCCTGTGGATACAGTTAAAGACAACGTTTCACAAATAAAATTTAATGACCAATGAAAAATGTCGCTCCCCCCCCCCTTCCGCGAAAAAAAAAAAAAAAAAAAAAAAAAAAAAAAAAAAAAAAAAAAAAAAAAAAAATCTTCAGTTGGAAATCACTGTCCTGAAGCACAAAACGAATACTGCACACTTACTCAGCCAATAGTACTAGGGTCATATTTTACACTTCTTGAGTTTTCAAGGCTGGCATGTCTGCCATTCCTGTACGTAGGAATTTTTTGATGATTGCAGCCTTACGACGAACCACGCTCTTTTATCCTTCCCCGCCAAAGGTCTACTTGCCCATAAAAATGTCCGCTAGCAGCGTATCCGTAGTGCACATAATGTTCAAATTTTGAGAGGATTTGCGGGCAAAACAGCCTGAGGTAAGGACCCCCTGAAGTCTACTGGAACCCCTTTTCAGCAGGGGATAGATTTTTTTTAGTGGGGAAACACCTTGTTGAATCATAATGTACTCGTTCTGAATGCATGCACCGCAGGCCTGATGCACACGCCAATCGCCATATGTCAAAGATTATAAACTTTCTTACCTCTGCATTCAATTTCAGTCCAACTCCATGATGCGTCAGCACCGCAAATTCTCTTTTGGTTCCCTGAAGCCACGTAGTAACCAGTAGAACACGTGTATGTGACAGTTGAGCCATACTTGTATGTTGCCAGTGGGGTAAAAGTTGCAGAGGTAATGTTTGATGGTTGGCTACAAGTAACTTCTGAATGTAGATTAAAAATGAGATGGATAAATCATTTGAGGTGTCTGAATAAAAGGAAAAAGGAAGGCAAAGGCAGAAAGAGAAGTAAAGATATGAAAAGGAAGAAACAAACACATCAAATAAAAAAACTGTAAAAAAGCATGGGAACATATAAAAGAGAATGTAAATGATATTGAACGAAGAAATAAAATCAAATATATCAATTTGATCTTTCAAGGTGACAATGAAAAACTCCAAAAGAAGCACCATACGTACTTTCCCATAAATTATCAAGTGTAACGATAGGCTTATAAGCCAACAAAATTCCGATATCAGTCTTTATATCAGATTTACTGCTGTCCCTATAGTAACAATGCTTACGAAGACTTATACCTTTACCGATTTGTCCTAAATTCGATTTTTCATTGACAATAAAGAGATGCAAACAGTCCCATATGTGGTCAAATAACTTGTTGAGTGTAGGTACATACCTATGTGACCATTTAAACAAAGTTAGTAGACCCTTATATCAGGTAATTTCCCAGAAGGTTTTGCAATGAATCTGTCGGACTGTTCAGAAGTCAACACCGTGACTAGCTATATCAATCTTCTTAGACTTGCATAGTAATCAACAGGAATGCGTGTATTATATTAAGTACCGGAATTTGATAATTCACAACAAAACCAGAGATCCATAGAAATGCCAACTACGGATTTTTTTGTTTGTTTGTTTGTTTGTTTGTTGTTTTTTTATTTTTTGTTTGTTTGTTTGCTTCTTGTTATTTTGTTATTTTTTTGTTTGTTTGCTTGTTTGCTGTGTTTTTTTTTTATTTTTGCTTTGTTTTTTTCTTGTCTCTTCTACAAGGACCATTTTCTCCAAATTTCAACATAATCCTAGAAACAGTTCTACAGAAGAAGATCAAAAAAAGCAGAAACAATAAAATTCGCGAAAGAACACAGAAGAAAATCGCAAAGCCACCTGTCCATGAATTCCAAAAGTTTCCCCATGCAACCCATCTGCCAAACGGTTTTAAAGACGTTTTTACCTGAAAACGGGGGGGAGGGGGGGACGAAGAAGTATATTTAAACTCAGCTTCAGCAATCTGTGATGGAGGCGCTCACAAAGAACTTATTAGCAAAATGACTATGACAGTATTGTGCTCATCTTACATACCAAGACTGATGTAGTCTTATGTTCCTTAGAATGATATTATCCATCATCACTGTCCTTGACATGTGCATATCCACGCACCGAATTTTCCATTTTTGTTTTCATTAAATAAATTATTTGAAAAAAAAAAAATGGACAAATTGGACAATGATAGCACCACCATGAAGTGAACTCATTTGGCGGAGATCAAGTCCATAGTCATTCCCGATAAGTTTGAAAAGAATTTGACAAATGCTTCGGGAGATAAAGTCGACGAAGAAAAAAAAAGGCACAAAAAGGCAGCAACACCGATATCAGTAATGCTTAAAAGAAGAAAAGAAGAAGAATGATAATCACAGGGCCACTTTGTGAACAAATTGTGCTCCAAGGGCCTCTTTATGCAATTGCACAAAGCAAGTGGCTGAGCGGTTTCGCCAAAGAAGATGTCAAAATGGTCAGCTGACTTAGCAGTCCGCTGACCTTATCTTAGGATTTTACGTCTGGCATCATCCACATCGGTGCAAGCCTGCATCAGTCAACATCCAACATTGCCAATGCTTTCTACAAACCGTCGTACGGACTATTTTAAAACACGTTGTGCATGCACCTTGGTTGGGTGTCTGCCACGTTTGTTTAAATGGTCACAGTCGAGTGATTTTAGGGTTTTAAATGGATTTCTTGTAAAATTGTCTGCAAAGTGAGTCACAAATATTCTTCTCCAAACAAATAAGGCCGATTGTTTCCAAATTTCAAAGGGACATTTACAGAGACACGCTTTTGGAAGGGTTAAAGATACTGAACTTGTCCATTTGATGATAATATTCCATTTTTTTTAATATCTTTTCATGATATTTAAATATAGGTACTTAAGAGTTAATGCATACATGCCAATTGATTTCAAAGCAAGTAAATGGGAATTGCATGGTAATTGTTTTGTGAGCACCGAACGGCCGGGTCTCAGACCAGCAACTTTTGGCACCAATTACATGGCCGAAAATGGGAACCGCACCAACTCCACCAAATCTCCATTCCAAAAAAACATGGTTTAAAGGAGACTGAAAGGCATAGGCCATAGTTTACGTTTTCTTCAAAACCGTTAACCAGATTCAGTTTAAACCTGTTGAAAATGTACCTTGCGCGGGTGTCTACCAACATTATTTTAAAAGTCACGCTCATTTGATTTTGGGTATTTTTTATGATTTTGTTTGTTTTCTTGGTATTTTCTCTCTCTCTCTCTCTCTCTCTCTCTCTCTCTCTATCTATCTATCTATCTCTCTCTCTCTCTGTAAATTTCTTTTCTGTCTAATTTATTGGGGGGTGGTGGTTTTTTTTTTTTTTTTTTGATTTTTTTTGTCTTGCTTTTTGTTTTTACTCTTTTGTTTGTTTGTTTGTTTGTTTCTCTATTTGTGTGTTTTTGGTTTTTTTTTTTTTTTTTTTTTGCTTTCTTGTGTTTCGGTTTTTATTTTCGGTTCGTTTGTTTTTGTCTTCTTTTTGGGCAAAACCTTGTAGTTAATAAGAACTGTTGGAAAGAAAGTCTGAGTACATTCCCAATAAGTTTGAAGAGGATCCACCTCACGGCTTTGCGGGAGAAGTCAAAGAAAAAGAAAAGCACAAAAATATTGAAAAGAAAAAAATTGCAGCGCCACTTGTTGTATGAATGAACGTCTACAGGGCCCAGAAGAGCCCAATTTGTAATTTCGAAGCACTTAGCTAAGAGGTTTTGGAAAGCATGATTTTTAAACATTTCAGTGAAAAGTGAATATAAAATTTGCAAAATATCTTAAAACTATAACACTCAGCAGTCATTTTGTTTGCACATTCAGAACCTGGACAGATTTATTTCTGAAGTCCTACTGCCGCATGACTATTGAAAACAAATTGGTAGAGGTCCAAATAAGATATTTCGCCTTCAGATTTGAAGTGAATGATTTCGACAGTTGTGGAAAACAAGTCGATTATGAAGAATCCATTGCGATCCCGATTGACTTGCCTGGTTATCAATAGAAGTTCGTACATTAACTGACAGTTACGCGAATTGAACAGAAAAAACAAAACAAAACCAAAAAAAAAAAAACAATAAACAAAAGAAACGCAAAAATAACCCCCAAACACAAAAACAAAAACAAAACAAAAACGAAAACAAAATCAAGAACAAAAACAAAAAACAAAAACAAAAACAAAAACAAAACAAAAACAAAAACAAAAAAAACAAAAAACAAAAACAAAAACAAAAAGACAAAACAAAACAAAAACAAAACAAACAATAATTAAAATGAGGGGTCCAAAGAATCATTACATGGTGAAAAGTTTAGTTTAACTCTCCCTCAAGCTGCATTTCCACACAGTTTAAGAACTATCTGATTTATGGCTTTGGAGATGAAGTCAAAAAGAGCAAAATCACACAGCATTTAGGGAAAAAATGTGAAAAAATGAAGCGCCCTGTGTTGAATGAATTTACATTTGGGGGTGTCCATAAATGTCGTGATGCAATACCAAAGTGGCTGGGGAGAATCGGACAGAGGAGATACAATAAATTTACAACAACAGCAGAAATTCCCAAAACACCAACGGTAGTATTGTGTGACCATTTGGAAAAAAAAAAAACTTGACAGAGACCCATTCAACTTACATCTCCATCAACTTTGAATAGATTCTGACTAGAGGTTTTAAGGAAGTCGAAAACGTGAATTTGCTTTGCAATCATCATTTACATGCATAGTTATTAATAGGAACGCATGTACTAGCTGACAGGTACCCAAATGAAAAAATAATTAAAAAATAAAAAAAAACCACGAAATAAATAGAAGATAAATGAATAAATAAATAAAAAGTAACAAATAAAATTCAAAAAAATATAAATAAAAATGTCCGTTCCGGGACACCCTGCCTGAACAGGATCAATCTTATGGTCGGGGGGGGGGGGATCCATTAAGGTCACTACGCACAAACGTTAAAACAGGAAGAAAAAATGCAGCGCCACCTGGTGGATGGGTTAAAGTCTAAAGGCCCCCAGATGACTTAAAACAATTGGCTGGGTGGTATTAACGAACAAGATTTTTTAAGGATTAAACTAAAAAAATTAGAACTAGAATTTGTAAAAATTAGAAAAAAATCACCATTATATTATCATTGCCCAGGTATGACCTAAAGTACAAGGTAATGTGGTTTTCTCGTGTGGAGAAGTTGACAATGTGGATTTCTACTGCAAATCCCATTGACTTGAATTGGTAATCAATATGAATTCATATATTTGCTAAGACGCCTCCGAAATTTTTAGATAGATAGATAGATAGATAGATAGATAGATAGATAGATAGATAGATAGATAGATACATACATACATACATACATACATACATACATACATACAAGGATGGACCAATAGAAATATAGACAGATAGATAGATAGATAGATAGATGGATGGATGGATGGATGGATGGATGGATGGATGGATGGATGGATGGATAGATAGATAGATAGATAGATAGATAGATAGATAGATAGATAGATAGATAGATAGATAGATAGATAGATAGATAGATAGATAGATAGATAGATAGATAGATAGATAGATAGATGAAAAACAAAGCAAACATACAAAATAAACAAACAGCTAAATTAATTATCGATTAATTCATTAACATTTTCAAAAAAATAAGGGACCCATATTATCACCATCTAGACAACAGTTTGGTTTAAGCATCCCACGAGTTACATTTCTAAAAGTTCAGACCAGTTTAATATAGAATTTTCGAGAAGTTTAAAATAAGAAAAAAAACCGCACAAATACTGTAAATAACAGAAAACAATTGTAGCGTCACCACCTACAAATAAGGTCTGAAGGTTCCTACAAGTGTCCCAACGTAATGTTAACTTAATTAGCTGAGCGGTTTCAGACAAGATTTTCAAAAGATTTGGTCAAAAACAGAACAATAAAAATTCATGAAATATCCAAAAATTATTTGAGTCTGACCATTTAAATCTCTCTCTCTCTCTCTCTCTCTCTCTCTCTCTCTCTCTCTCTCTCTCTCTCTCTCTCTCTCTCTCTCTCTCTCTCTCTCTCTATCTCTCTCTCTCTATCTCTTTCTCTCTCTCTCTCTCTCTCTCTCTCTCTCTCTCTCTCACACACACACACACACATATGACTACATTGTATAATCATAGCATGCCTTTGCATCTTTGTTATTTGATTCAAATGTTGTTCTCAAAATGCAGAAAAAGCGGAGTTAAGGCGAACAAACTTCAATCACTCTTCATAATTGATTGGTCAATTCGTATGACATGTGACCTCGCGTATTACCATTATTTTTATTTCACCCCAGTAACTTTCCACAAACATAGAACAAAGAGGTGTTTCCTTACCTTGCTGACAGTTAGCTCCAGTGTATCCAGCCACACATCTGCCATCCGGACATGTCCCATTCTCATCATCACACTTTATTTGACAGTTACAATCTGTGCTACACCCAGGACCAAAAAAGTTCCCGTTACATACTGAAACATAAATTAAACAGATCGGTGATGTAGTGGCCATACTGACTGAACTAAGCACACTCAGAAAATTTCGCTCGAATTCATGGGTTTATATATATATGCATAGTGCTTAATTCACAATAAATGCAGAACTCATCTTCCATTTTCATGGAACGGTACTGTCCATTTTTCAGTCAGTCGTTTTTAACCGTTTTACGATAATCACAGTATTGGGTAGACCGGAATATTCCAGCATTTGACTGAAATCTGCAGGAATATCGTTCACCACATTGTATCCACACTGTGTGACTGCTTGCCTGATATACAGAACACTGTGTCACTATTAACAAGCCACGCAACAGTTTTTTAAGGAAATCATCGCTCTATTCTTGCATGTATGGAAAAGAGTATGTGAAAGTTAATGATCACGGTTACTTAATTGGAATGAAGTACCAAGCGAGACAGGTTTTCAAACACTTTTACATATAGGCGGAGTCCAAAGATATTTCTTTAAAAAATACTGTAAAGAAAATTACAGTGAGAGTTTCAACAACAATATGCTGAAATCGCATAACAAAGTGCAAAATGGTAAGCGAGGGTTCGGGGGTGGCGAACACTCAACTTTGCATCAGAGTACAATATGTTGCCTGCAATATGTTAAGATCTTGACAAGAAAGTAGAAATTGGAAGTGAAACAAGTAGTACCAAAAACAATACGCCAAATAAACATTGTTTGCAATAATTATATTCATGACCAAAAACTTAAATGAAATTATGGGTATTCTTGGAAATTGTGTAAAGCATCACAATTGGATAAAGTTGCGCTGAAATTCGACTGGACTCTCTTCCCGCGGCCTGCTAACAATTTGACTGCAGTCGCCTCCCGTGGTGACACGGTTAATAGTTTTGTTTAGTTTTCCCTTCACGTTGTACATTTTTTGACATATTGCTGCGTTTTGTGAGATATTACTACATCTTTGTCACATATAAATACAATTTGTGATACACTGGTACGTTTTCAACATGTCATTACTTTTTGTGACATACAACCTTCTGTAAACTATAAGTAAATTTCATGGCATGCACATTACTACGTGCGTTTTGTAATGTATTGAGTTTGTACGACGGACTATATTTGTGACACTGTAACTGCCACATGTGTTGTGTTGTTTTTATGGTGTAGTGCGGTCTGTGCAATTCCCTTTCATTAGTATGCACCTTAGGCGGTTTTGATGGTATACACAATTACCTGTTGGGGTTAACATAAACAACATTGGAATGTACAGCAGGGAATTAAGTCATGCAATTTTATTTTACCACATAAAAGAAGGGTCGGTGAAAAACACGATTTCCGGTGCACCAGACAGTTTTGTTTAAACAGCAAAATTCCTGTACAGGCCTACCAGTATATCAGCGTTTCACCCGATTCTAAGACAATTTGGACGGTGGATTTTAAACGTCCAGCATGCATCATATGTGAGGAAAGGATAAACTTGATAAAATAATCATGGTGTAAACATATAAATTTTCTGGAACATAAAAACAACACACATCCTAGTCCCATATATAAACGCATGGAAGTGTTGCAAGGTTGACGACCTGAACGATTTGAACAGGAAGTGTCTGGGAAGTACACCTTGATGTTAATGTTTATATGCCTTCTAAGCACAGACGTGATGTAAGCACTTCGTAGAATAGGCCTTTATAGTGATCTTAGAGCGGAAGGCTTATAGACCTGCGGCATAGAGGGCCCTTCGGGGGTCATACCCCAACCCGTGGTATAACAAGTTACAACCTATATTTTCTTATAGGTATATATGTCCTCTTCATGAAAAAATAGGTTGTGGAATCTGAAAAGCGTTTTATCATATATATTTCTGCCCGTTTCCATGACAACCTATGCCATTTCTGAGACAACTAAAATTTGTCCTTAAAAACAATAACTTTGGTGATACTGCTTGTGGAAAGGCTAAATAAACACCAAACTGTGCTCAATTGCTCTAATAAAGTCACAAAATACAGGGTTTGTTCAAAGCGCCTAATTATCATATGTTAATTTATGCAAATATATGAAATTTACATCGAAATTGATTATTGTGCAACGGATTACATACTGTATTTACTAAGATATAGATTCGTTTATTTAAAAAAAGGCAAAATTATTAGGAAAAGTACTCATACAAGTTTTATTTATCATGTTTATATCAGTATACCATATGCATATTAATCAATATGCTAATATGGCTATCATGTGTCATCTTCCCTTAGGGAACCGTCATAACAATTGCCAATACAACTGATCAAGTAAGATAGTACTTTGTACCATGTTTTCACACCTACACGTTATTTACAGTGAAACATCCCATGGAGTCCTGCAACATAGCTGATGTATCTCTGGCATCAAACTATAATTCAAGATGCCTTTTAGTAAAGGAAAACAGTATATGTACATGAACACACTAAATACAGAAAGCTGATCAATGATGGTCACAGTTTGGAGATTCTACGCTAAGATTCAATCATCATCTTCCTCATCATCACTGTCTATTTCAGTGTCAAAAGTGTCATTTGCACACTTATGTCCAAAGCATGCACATAATTCTGTACAATTAAGTCCTGTCTGGAGGCAATAGCACTTTCTTGCGACAGTACACTCAATATCGGTGCAATACATATGAGTCAGGTTGCGGACTTCCAGTGGGGCTAGCTCATTGGTATACATCAAAGGCTTGAGGTAGCCATCATTAGACATTTCCCAGCCGTTACCATTGTTACCCCACACTTTAGGGTTAGGAATATGACTGTTGTATTGGTGTCTTTTTGTCCAAAACCACTTCCTAGTAGTCATTACGCTATTTCGCAGTCCGAACTCTTTACTCTCCCTAAGCTAACATGTCCCTGTCTAACCTATATACATATAGACGTACTATTGTCCAAATTGCACACGTTCCTCTGTAAAATTTTGACATAGGCTGTATTAGCCGAAATGAATTAAAGGGTCTTCGGCGGGTAACTACTCAACATGTTTCGGAGCCTTTTACCCATACAAGTCTCTCTGAGTAGCGGCTCCTTGTCTGAGCTAAATATTCAGCAAGGACAACCCACATAATAATGAATAAATATAAACATGGCAAATGATGAATTAGCTAAATACGTGAAGTTTTGCTTATAAATGCAGACCTTCATTATGAAAGAAGAATACCTGGCAAACAAACTATAATTACCAAATTTGTATAGTACAGGTTCAGTTAAGAACAATTTGACTTACCCCTGAACCAATATGTACCCTTTCTAGCTGGACAGCTTATTCTAGTTAAACCATCCGCCAGTGTTTAACTGAAGTGGAAACAAGCTGGGGCATTATATTCAGTCCCAGTCCCAGTGATTGTAAAATAAACAGTTGCAGCTAGACCATCTGTATAAACCAAGGGAAATCCTAACAATGACTGCAACAATGTACATCCTGCACCAGAAATGTAAAACAAACTCCATGATGACACCTACTCCTCAAACAATTAAGCTCTATTTCATTGCCAACCTTGAGTCAATGTATCAACGTAATGTGTCAGGTTTGTGATATTTGAAAAAATACTGTCACTTTTGAGTATTTTTTTTTAATATTGTGTAAATGTGCATTTAGGCATGTCAGAAAAGAATGAAAGTCATGAGCATTTATGCCAAAAACATGTTATCAAAACAATTTTTCTTAACAGGATTTTAAGTACAATTAAGCAAACATGTAACTGTCGTAGGCCGCTGCTTGCTACCGATAGTCATTTGTATTTCAGTCAAGAGAATGCAATGAAACTATTAACCAGATATCAAGTAGAATTAGGCAAGCTTGTAACTGTCGTAGGCCGCTACTCGCTACCGATGGCCCCTGGGGGTTTAACCTAAGAGAAAACAAGCTAGCCTAAAATGTCTGAAAGGTGAACATTAAAACAGAATGATGCCAAAAGATAAAATTAAGTCGAAAAAAAGGCAAGTCTAAAATCTCTAAAATTATTGAAGCCAAACTTTCTAACCATTTCGGGATATTTACAGCAAAATGTGTAGAAATATTTGATCAAAAGTACATCTTTGAATCCTCCTGACTCAAGTTTATTTCAAATAAAAATTTGGTTCTAGATGCAAAGTCCTGAAATTTAGAACAAATACGACCAAATCTCAAAGTCTGTGAAAAAAACGTATTATACCCAATAGTATCCGAAATTATACTGTCTGGGAAAGGATAATTAACTACTTCAAAGTTAAACTCATCTATTTTGTGATAGACTTAATACAAAACCTGTCATTAGTGACCTAAATATCCAAGTCCAAAAACACATCTCTGAAACCATCTGAATTGTTACCCTCCAAAGGGATATCTATTGGGTAAATTTTTTTAACAATTTTACTGAAATTTTGTACATTTACACAAGCAATGGCATCAATATATCTTGCGTTGTTTGATAATTTTGTAGCCATTTGAAAGTCCTTTTTCATCAGTTTATCCATACACGTAAATTCAAGCCAGGTTAAATACAAGTCTGCCAGTAAAGGGGAGTAGTTGCTACCCATTGCAATGCCTTTTATTTGTTGAAAAACCAATGGTCCGCATTGAACAAAAGTATTATCCAAAAGAAATTTTATATCAAAGTTTCAACAGT
Organism: Hermodice carunculata; assembly: GCA_964020975.1. Lineage (NCBI taxonomy): Eukaryota > Metazoa > Annelida > Polychaeta > Eunicida > Amphinomidae > Hermodice > Hermodice carunculata. The sequence continues at coordinate 563,738 of CAXHWN010001041.1, read as the reverse complement.
GTACGATTTAATGTTACTGTTTGAACATTTGTTGTCTTATGCTTTCTTTGTATATGAATTCATATTAATGTATGGTTTACCATTATGGTTAAACATTTTGCTCATTAATTCTGAAAGTGAACTTTCGACTTCATCTATAGGTAGATTTGTGTGCAGTGTAGAAAAATCAAAACATTTGAAATTTTTTTACTTTTACATCTATGATTTTAGATACAAGCTCGGAAGAATTGGTAATACTCCGAAAACAATTTAATTCACTGTTTCTAGAAATTGCATTACAGAATTTACGAAAATGATTCCTAATTGCAGTCAAACACAATGTTCCTTCTTTTGATAATTGTTTTCTTGTACATTTTGCAGCACCGTCTATGAATCTAGATTTAAAAGAGTTTTTATGTAATTTGGGTATCCAGAACAAAAGTGGAATAGAGGAGTCCTCTTTTTCTAATTCCTTTTCGTCTCATCTTTATGTGTATCTATCAAATTATCAATGGATTGTTTGTGTAATTAATATACGTCATTTCCTCTCATGTCTGAAATATTGTTTATACCAAGTTCTTTTTTCAAAACATCTAGATAATATTTTTTGCAGATGATCCCAAGATTGTTCCCTGCCTTATCTATGTTAGGGACTACAAAACTTTCTTGTAGTTCTTTGAATGCTTTTGAAACTTCAGGTTGTTTGAGATTAACCGTATTGAAATTCTGAATGTGGGATTTGTAACAATAAATTCTTTTTCTAGAGACTTTTTTCAAGTTTGATACCCATCCTTTAAATTTCTGAAATTATATTTTTTTCTCTCTTTGCCCATTTCATACAGTAGGAATCCAAAGCATCACATGTATCCTGAAAAATACTGTCAGTGTTCAACTTGGGACATATCCGAAAATTTGGTACCTTTTTTCATAATTTCTTTTAAACTTGAATTTTGTATGATATCCCAATTACCTGTAAATACATGCTTCTGGTATGCATCAACAAAATCAGAATATTTACTGTTAGACATACAGTCACAATTTTGATTCGCTGCGATATCTTTAAGAGTAATTGAAGCCAGAAATTCCTTGTAATTCATGATACTTTGTCCAATATTGTTGCCATATTTAAATGAAATGATGGGGGGGGGTCTTTTATTTTGCACTCCTTTGGAATCATGTTATGAACAAATTTCAATTTGAAAAGGGACTGAATGTTTAGTGAATCAATAATTTTATGTTTGTAAGGAACGCTGCAAAACATTTGATTTAACTTTTTCTTATTAGAATCTGGTTTCCGAATAGTTGTTGTGTAAGCGTACACAATTTCACATTTTTTTTGCGGAAATGTGTGTTCTGAGTCAGTAAGACCCAAATATTCATTAATTTTTGTCATGTCTCGAAATAATAGTGCTTTAAGAGCTGTATGCAATTGATCAATGCCATTGTGGCACCAGATGGGACATTGGTACTGTGCCCTTTACACATGTTGCTCAAATGCATCCTCAGTAGGTGGTAGTTGAGCAGCTGATCGGTCTGTGGTGGAGGCAAGCGTATATCGTAGCTTTTCCAAAGTAGTTTTGTAATCAGTCCCTTTTCCTGTGTTGGGAACTTTGCTACATAAAACACAGGTATTGAGATTTAGTTGGCTGGGGGTGGCTTCTTGGATGACGGTTCCAGGTTCATGATTTTAGGTTCACGGTACAAAATTATCTAACCTGCGAATACATTAAAACGTGGGTGTTCTTACCAGGTCCGAGCTTCATTTTAGAAAATAATCCAGTTCACCATGTGTATATTATCAATCATGCAACACATTTTGACAATATGAATAGTCATTCTCAATAACACTGATAATGAGAAAATCACATAGCAGAGTTAGAATCCGACATGGACTCTGGAAGCTAAAGAAATGTACCCAGATTTGTGCTTTCTGGTGCCCTATAACACAACACATAAATTATAAAATCCTAATTTCAAGATGACATCATTTGCATAAATTTAATGATAGGGTTTCTAAATTGTCTTCACTTCATATTTTTTTTCGGTAATATATATGCTAAATTTGCTCAAATTCCAACAATGCGTTCTCGAGAAAGCACTTTTGCACAAGCTAGCCAGACCAGACAGCCCATAAACATAATGCCCCCCCCCCCCACCCCCCCAGTGGCGGACCCATAAAATTTCAGTAAAGCTGTGAACGAAAAATGTTGATAAGACGATTAGGATTCTATGTTCTATATGGTTTGAAGCACTTTTCAAGGAATGTAACTTTTTGCATTGGTACAGCACATAATGTGTGATAAACATCTCTAGAATGGCTTCAAAAACCCCAACATTTGAAGCCTAATTTGCATACATGTAATGGTGTCCACTTCATATACTCCAGTAAATTTGGTTTCAGTATATCCCTGGAAATATATTACCTTCATCATTTAACATTTACCCCCATTTTTGGTAATTTGGCAACTGCAGCAAACAACATCAACAAAGAGAGGTATTTATATTGCCAAATAGATGACAAAATTTTGCATATAATTATAATAATAATAATAATGTTAATCAAATAATTTTCAAAAGCTTCACGCTTGTTGAAAGGGTAAGGTTAGTGCTACCTTCTGATGAAATTTGGAGTGCTTATCTTTAAAATTAAGGCAGATATTAAAAAAAATAGTGAAAAGTAGTCATTTTCCACAAAAAATAGAGGTTGCCATAGAAACGGGCGTGTACACATACCAAAAAACGCTTTTCAGACTCCACAACCTAGTTTTCTGTAAAGAGGAGACATGTGCGCACATTTTGATATAGGTTGTGTTTTGTTATACCTTTGGTTGGGGTTGCACCTATTTTTAGGACACTTTTGAAGCATTTGCCGCTGGCCTATTATAAATTTACATTAAGTAGACTCGCACAATATAAATCAATGTCCCATATACGCCCCTGATACTTTTGAACTTTCGCAGAAAAGCTGCGCTTACCTTCGTATCCAGATGCTTTAACTTCACAAAAGGTCAAGTAGCCATCGTTTTTTCTCTTTACAGACCCAGTGGCATCGTAAGTTGTACGTGAAGTTTTCTGGATGCCGATGTATGACCCGGTCAGTTCCTGCGTGCAAACAATAGTAGCGCTACCGCCTGGTGGAACACTCGGAAAGTAGTATTTACACAACGACTGTTTGCCAAGCTCAGGGTCCATACCCACTGTTATATTCAACCTCTGCACACGATGGTAAGCTTGAAAAGCATCAGCATTCGTTTTTGAAAGATGAGTGCGCACATTAATAGCCAGTGTATATTTAACGACAAATACGACACTCCATATTCATAATAGCAAAACGTTCACTCACATGCACGTTCACGAAGCATCGAAAAGATAAAGTTAAAAAGTAAACTGTTTACTGAACGTTAAAGAAAAACGTGTTCTTATATGGCTTGTTTATTGGAAACACAATTTCCCAGGCGAAGAGTATCCTTAGTGCACGGTTGGCTTAGGTGCACGGTTGGCTAATCGGTAAGACGCTCGCTTTTCGCCTCTGCGACCCGGGCTCATTCTCGTCCTGGGAATCATGTAGAGAGAGTTCCTACCACTTTAACCATGCACAGTGGTTTTCTCCGAGTTCTTCGGTGTCCTCCACCACAGACAAAGTAGGAAGTAAACGCCAACATCTGTGCCATTAGGGTGACTCGATAAGTCAATGCTTGACTTCTTTCACAATCCATGTAAAACAAATGTGTCTATACTTTTCTATCTATGTCGTACCAAGAAACTAAAGATGATGTCGTTGGTAGAGAGTGTGTGGCACGTGCCCGGTGTACCGGCCCGAACTCCCGGCATAGTCCGTGTTCTCGGGAACAAGCTTATAATGTGTGTGTGTGTGTGTGTGTGTGTGTGTGTGTGTGTGTGTGTGTGTGTGTGTGTGTGTGAAAGTAGAATTGTTCAATAATTAACAAAACCATCAGTTTCGTTTACCAAATCGTGGGACTTTTTATTTGAAACAAGGGTTTTTGCTAACAAAACCATAAGTTTTGTGACAAAACCCTAGGTTTGCTTAGTTATTGAATTTTTATATGATTTTCTCAAGATTCAATTATTCCGAAATGTGGGAATAAACGGTAGAGTTCTACAATACCATGTAAAATTTTAGACTTATCCGTGTTAAGATGATTACGGTAGGCGGTATACATCTCACATGTTTTGTCTTTTAGTACCTACAATCTGAGCTCATGAAGTGCACACAAGGATAAAGAGGTTAAGTTCGGAGTCGAAAGTTTTCCGAGATCCGCCATGTTGGCATGACTTTTGTTCTGTTCACAGCAAGCTCAGTAAGTCGGACAGTCCAGGGGTAAATTGGTGAATTGCTAAGCTTCGATGAAGTGGATATTTTCCTTTTATTGTATTTGGGCATCAAATCACATGATGAAAGCCGTGTTGTGGGTGGTTGGCGTATTCATATGACCAATTTTGGAGGTAAATTACACCATGGTTTGAGACGTCACAAATCCGAGATTTTGTCAATTATTCAAAACCGTGGGATTTGTGTGGTCACATAATCCTGGGTTTTGCACATTATTGAACAAAACAACTGCAAAACCCAAGGTTGTCATGATTAAACTCAGGGTCTTGAAACAAAATCGTGAGTATTGTGAAACGGTTTGATAACAAAGCAGACTTATGGGTTTTTGGATATGGAAAAGCAACGATGGATGATAGTGTTGGCCACACACATTTATTGGTTGTCCACAACAAGAATGCAACTAGGATGCGCAGTGTAGAAGTTGCATGACAGGTTACACACAAACACCTTTACTGGAACATACCAGACGTACCATAAACGAGGTTTATGGGCATATGTTCTCTGACATCCTAGTTCCCTTTATCCAAGGACACCTGAATTATATAATTTTTTAGTTCCCTTGTGGCGTTTCATGACCGTGCTTTATGCTTAACTCTGTTCCAATGATACCTGTCGGTACGAATTCAAAGCCCCAGTCCATGCACAGGGAATACTGGAGTATATATAGGGAACTTGTCCCCGAGTCGCATGCACGCCCAACCAGCAGTGACCAATAGCACTTCACAAAACCACAAAAGCATTGGATCAATTTCCGCGCAAAAGTATAACTTGTGGTTTCACCACCAGGGATGCAATAATTGTAAGAAGCAGAACCAATATTTGGAGGCATGCTAGCTGAATGGTTCAAGACCAAAAGGCTGCTTGGTGTTAGGGCGTATGATCATCTGGATCATCACTCAGCTTTGTAAAAGGCGTTCTACTTACTATTGCTTCTACCTCGCAAAAAAAAAAAAGTACACATGGTCTCATCACTCAAGTGTGAAGCTTTAGGTAGAACTAAACGTAAAACCCTTTTAATCACACCCACAGGTTTTTCCCATACACCTCCCTGATATGAACTCAAAGGAGGAATGAAACTCCAACTAACTGAATGAGCAGAAGCATATGAAAACAAAGCGTGATTTGTATGATGCAAATAAGCTTGTCGCGACTCGACTTCTCCCGTAAAAAAAAAGTTACGTTATCTGACCAGACTTTGATTGGTTGTGACCTACGTGCTAAAAAACGACGAAAGGCACAAACAAATGCATGTGCCTGTCATGTAAATAAAAATGCATCGATATCTCTTCCGTTGTGGGCGATATACTTGTGTATTATATGGCCCAAATACATCAATACCAACATAGCTAAAAGGCCTTAAACAAGATGATACACATTCATGTGGAAGGTCTGACTTGACTTGATGCGTTGGTTTTGCATGCATGTTTTTGCACAGTATACAATTCCTAAGTACAAGTTTCACAATGTGTTGAGCCTTAACAATCCAATACTTAGTACGAATTAGGTTCTAAGTCCATTCTAGATCAGGGTGACCTTTCTCATGAAAAAAAAACATAACAGCCATAGCCACTGGGCTGTCGTAAGGGACAAGCACTGGATATTCTCCTGCTCTGCTTCCTACGTGCATAATCCTTATTTTTTTCATCCAGGAATCGATTAAGAAAAATAATAGAACTTGATTTTAATAGCACCCAGCCTGATGTTTAGTCAGTAATGTCTGTATTATAAGCTTGTTGTTGGACATGTCTGATTAACATGTCATGTGCGCATTTACACTCATCAGCATTCAATACTCCTGGTTCACTGTTCCAGTTTGTCTTGAGCAAAACAAATCTTCGGATCCAAGCAACACCATTGATTAACTTGGACCAAGATGGATAGTGCTTCACCATTTTGTCCAGCCAAGAATCTACACAGATTTCAGTTGCGCAAGTTTGAACCTGTCTAACGTCAAGGTCTTTCTGGCTGAATTTCAACACAAGGAGAAACCTCTCTTGACTCCAGCCAATAAGGATAATGCTGGTATAACCATGACGGAACTTCACACCATTCCTTAATGGCATTTTGTTTGAAGATTGCTGCAGGTCGGGTTAAAAAATCTACTTTATTTTCTTTGGACAAAACGTGCCACTTTTGTTTGGGGCTTGTGAGTGAGCGTATGACATTCATTCTATTTTTAACAAAAACACGAAATCTACGTGTTCCATTTTTAATGTAACATAGCACTAATCGGAATCTGTCCAAAAGAAAGAGTATCAGAACAGAAGTCCAATACATTTTGGCAGTGTTGTATAGGATAACATAGCATTGTGCTGCCTGTAACTCTAACTTCGGCATTGTGGAATAATGTCTGTTTATTGGCACTAAAAGAGTTTCACTCATCAGAAGCCTATAGAATATTTGTTCTTCTCGTTAATACTTCGGACAAAGTTAACAGCCCCGAACAGTCTTTCGGAAGAATCACAACATTATATGATACTCTTGATAGTCATTATCGAATTCAGGTGGCTTAATACATCATGGAAAAACAAGCTTTTTAAGTGAATTTTGAGAACTTATCCACCTATTCCACTTTGTACAGACTTCATGTGACACTTTTTCATCCCACTCAAGTTTGGACCTTGTAAGGCCTTCTAACAAAAGTTTGCCTTTTAACACCCATGGTGTTATAAGACCCAAAGCCCAAAGATTCACATATTGATGAAGTGAAACTACGCATTGATCTGCGAGTTACATGCTTCAATGGCACATCTTTGATACAAAACATGAATGCATGATTTTGTATGTGCCACTCTTTGCTTAAGGCATGACCAATAAATTCATGTGAGAATTCGTGGACTTCCTTTTTCCTCAGGCTTCTGGGAATTTATGTAAATCATTTTTCATCATTAATAACAAATTTTGACAGTTCAGAACCACCTGTGTGAAGAACAGCAAGAACGCCCACTAGGTTTTTATGTACCTCCTTTTAAGATTTGACACTTTCGGTGAGATCTTCAACATACATGGAATTCAAAATTGTATCTTTTACTAAAGGATCAGCATCTGGATTGTCACAAACTGCCTTTCTTTAAGCATACAAGGCTGCTGCTGATGACCAAATACATCCAAAGATATTTACTATATTCCTAAGATGTATGGTATCTCGGTCCTTTATCCAAAGAAAGCAAAGTGCATCACGATGGCAGCTAGGAACTTGATTGTACATGGCAACTATGTCAGCCTGTATTGCGTAACTATGAAGCCGAAAACGCAAATGGACAGATATCAGTTTGTTAACTAAAATTAGACCCTGCAAACATCGATCACTCAAAAGTGCAGCACAATCAAAAATTGCACAAAGTTTTTTTCTGGTTTGTTTTGATTAAGGACCATATGATGTTGAAGATACCACACATGACCAGGGTTTGACATAGATTCTTTCGGTATCATTTCTGCATAACGGCATAGCAACAGCTTTTATATATCTGCATCATATCTAGAAACTAAATTTTCCATGCTTCAAACGCTTGACAAAATTTTCAAGGTGTTCCTGTGGAAGTTTAAAATTGTTCAGAAATTTTTCATTTGGATATTTCCAGGGTATTGGCAGTTGGTAGTGTGATTTTCGACCTTTTGATATGTTTTGTCCCAAAGATCAATGACATTGTTGTCAAGGACAGACTTGCCTTTACTCTCAAAATCACCATTCTTTTCCCTCCAATAAATGCTGGTCTCAACTGGCAAAATGTCATGATGTGAATTCTCAAGGGAAGATGAAGTCAATAAAAAGTTGTTTAGCAAATTGTGTTTGGCTGTAGACTTACTACGCTTTTTGCCTGAAACTGTCCATCTGAATTTATAACGCCCTAAGAAAAGTTGCCCAGGCGAACCTATCCTGACTTCACTTGGGATCAAGGCATCAGCAAAATCCTTGCCAATCAAAATATCGACTTTCTGCCACTTGCCGAGACAGCAATGCCGGCCATATATGGATACTGTTCTGTATTCGCAAGGGTGAAAACCACCAGAATCTTATCCACAACTTTAACTCTAGACAACACCATGCACTCCGGTCCAGAGGGTAGCCTGACCTTGAGCGCCTTGAAATCCAGACACTTCATAATTGCATGCCTGTGTGAGCATAACCTACATGGAGCATGCGTGCGCGGCTTTTATCACGCACTTCAGAACTAACAGCTGCGCCATCATCCACAGCCCGACTTGAATCCCTGTTCCCGGAATTCGCATGTCACCTACCACGATGAGGAGATTTATTAGCAGGTTGTTTTGTTCAACCTTGCTAACGTTAGAGGTGACTACCTTTTTACGCTGCTGTCTTTCTTCTCTAGCGGTGGCTCCAACCAAAGGGTCGTTAATTTCGTCAGAAATGAACTCAATCAATTCTACCAAGGATTTCAAGTCCAAAAAGCAGTCATTCTCGCGTTTAGACTTAAGTCTTTCTTTGTCCACCTATTTTGTGCAAACTTATGCAAGCGAGAAGTTATATCAAATATAATATTTGGGCGTTGACCTCAAGTAAGCAATCTAGCCTATCAAGATCATGATACACATTTCTAAGCTCATCACAGAGTATGCGCATATCACTAGCACTTTTACCCGGTTTTGACTTGCGTAATGTTCTTATTATTTGTTCAGTCACCCGGTGCTTTAACCAATAAAGATCTCTCAAAGTTTTCAAAGCCTGTTTGTAACCACTTTTGCCACCAACATACAAACTCGAAAGTATGGTTTGATGTGCTTCAACGGTGGTATATTGAAACAAACACACTAGACGCGCATCTGAATAACTACATATTTCATCAAAACTAGCTACAAAACTTTTATGAAAGTGAAATACTCTAGTGGATATTGGACAGAGGTTTTTAATTCCAACTTTGGAAGACAACAAAAACTTGTTATGTTTCGAGTGTCAAGCAAGAATGTATTTTTTCTGTAATATTTTGCTTAACACTTTTTCACACAGTAAAAGCTTCTACATATTTTGATTGTACTTCACAGAAATACTTCTCATGTTCGATCTCTTTGTCTTCATCTATAGCAACTACTTTCTCAGGTGTTTCAGTAAACTGGTTAAAGACGGGCTTCAGGTCAGAAACAAACTGTGGGATGAAAGCCAACTGATCTTGCTCCGCTATGGGTTGCCAATAAGGTTACATAATATGGTGACTTTACATTTAGCCACTGCACGTGACTTCTAGCTGTCTTCAAGAGACATAATGGATATAATTGCACAATTGACCAAAATGAAAACCTGTCACATGATAACCTACGAGCTGCTGTACAAAGAAGTATAACCAAACTATGCTGCAACTAATTATGTATTCGTTTGCGTATGCGAGATAAAAAGTAACCTGCAAACTGACCTTATTGGCGGCAACCAACCTTACTCGCAGCACACTCTACGGCTTATCCAGGAAATGAAAGGTCCAGGTTATAGTCTCTTGAAATTATACACCACAGGTCAGGGTTTTGTAACAAAACCCGGACTTTCTACAAGGTAAACTCTGGGTATCATTACAAAAATCACGATTTACGTACAATACCCTGGGCTTTGTTTCAAAACTGTTGGTTTTGTGCGCAAAAGGGTTTTGTACACAAAACACATCGGATTGTGCATTATTGAACAGGATAACCTCCATACACGTGCTGCATGGGCAAAGACGCAGCTCCAATGATGGCTGTACTTTACGCTGTGCATAGAACGACTATTGGAGCTGAGGCAGGAGGGAACAGTTGAAGGCTGGTCTGTTACTTTCATGTGGAAATGAGCAAAATAGGTCATTATTTTCTCAGCACGGGATAAAATCGTTGCTATATGAAGAAGTCCGGTTTACAGAGACAGTGTGCACTGGTGGATGTCATGTGTATATCCTGAGGCCTCTGGAGATACAAATGCAATTCACCGGGTACATGTTTTTATAAGCCAGGATCCTTCACGGAGTAACACTAATGTAGAGAGCGCCCTAGATGACGGCTTAGTCTTCAGTTAATCAGTGCTGTCAGGTTGCACTCTGCATCGATATAGGTCAGGTCGAGGGGGAAAGAACACGGCCATGTGATTAATGCGGTGTGCCGACTGTATCATTCACAGATCACTCAATACATGTAGTTGAAATCTCTGTCTCTATCTCATTCCTAAGTCTCAGCTGATAGTAGGGTGGTAACATTTCTTATAAAGTTTTTTTTGAAAGCGTCGACTATATATTTTAATATGGGAGTGGGCAAAGGACAGCTGGAAGTACTATACATGTTATTGCTATTCCTTCAAAAACGACTGTGCAATGCATATGTTTGTAAATAAGTAGTCAGCCAATAATAACTTTTCGTCCCTAGTTTGATTTATAAAAAATAAAGCTGTACAGTGAATACATAAACTGATAGCATTGTCTTCCCTGCCTTTCTGTCCTAAAACATACACGTGCACATACGTCTGAAGAAATATATGCGAGACTTTATTTATTGAACCACAACGAAACCCTCAATTGTCAAGTTCATCCACAGCCATTTGAAATAACTGGCCCTCGCACATGCACTGATTTGTTTTCAAGCCTCAACAATTCATGTCTGCAGAGTCGGCGAATATCAAAGAGATCAAAACGCATCATGTTCGATACAACACGGACCTGCAAACATATTTTTGACAAAGTTAGACTGGGAGATTTTGTATATTTTCGTCTTTTGTATTGACTTGAACCATTGGTGCACACTTTCATAATTTTTCATATTAATGGCAGATACAAAGTGTATCATTTTCCTATAAATTGATCTTACCCGACAGCGTGTTATAAATTGTAACACTTCGAACAACATATGTTTTATCCATTCGTATTTTCCACCAAGCTTTAGCATCATTCAGGGTATGTATGCAGCCAGTAATGTTGATGCCAAAGCCGAACACACCATCCGTGGCTTTCGTCGCAGGATAAAGCGGGATTGTAGAGCTCTGAGATGGTTGTCCTCTATTCAGCGGTAACTCGTCTGCAAACAAAACAGTCAGAAAGCTTCCACACAGAGTTAAAGACATTCTGTCTATAAAATTACTCAGTTTGGAAGGGAATTGTGTTTCCATCTGTCAGTTTTAATTGTGTCGAATTATTCTTTATTCTGAATTAATACACGGTATGTTTCCACAAAAGCCTGTTGAAATGCAAACTACCACCTGACCTCAGTATGGAGTATGTTTTTTCTGTAACAAGTTCATTATGCTTCTTCATATTTTCCCAACAAGAATATATTACAAAGGAAACAACAACAGACGCCCTTATAGACGCCAGTGTGTGTCAGTAGTGACATTGTGCTCCTGTCCTATCGACACCAAAAGAACAGCGAACCAAAATCAAAAAAACAAAAAACAAACAAAAAAAAAAAAAAAAAAAAAAAAAAAAAAAAGCAACGTAAAGGATCAGTTTGAATGAAGTACTTACATGCCAACGATGTGTAAATACACACCAGTAACATAACATCAGCCAGTATCGGTGCCTTTGAAACAAAACGAAAAGTACAGGTGCGTGGCATACTTCGTTAAAAACCTGCAGGGAAGCAACAAATCAGAGGGCCTGCTTGAGGGCATTGTAAGATCACTATCCAAGAGAAAAAGAAAATGCTTTTTCACAGTTACTATTTTCGGCTGTTGTTTCAAATATGACTCACAACTTATTGTCAAAATTAAAATAACGAATCAAGTTGCCGAACTGACATTAAAGCACAGTTCATGTAAAACAAAACATGCAAATGCATCACACGGATACCAATTGGTGGCCCAGTTTTCACGATCCTTTGACATGTCAGATAGTAGTGTATCGCTACTGTGCCATTGTAAAAAGAAGGCAAATTAAAGATATCTTAAATTTGAATCATTGATTTCTCATAATCAATTACAGATATTAATATGTGGATGAAACGTTTAATGTGCTTACCACATTTGTCCAAAATAGACAACATTTCAAGATTTACAATTGCAGTTTGAACAAAGTGTGACCGGTTGTTGTAATTCAACTGTCGTGATCAGAGTGATGTTTTTGGACTGTACGCAGGTAAACATGCGGGTGACATTATAGACCGCCTATTTTGATATCGACGTTTTGGGGTCTTTACATCTACATTCACAAGATATAAAAGTATATTTACCAGGTCCAATTTATCAATGGCTCAGTGGCAATACACTACTATCTGAGATGTCCAAGGATCGTGATAACAGAGCCAAATACCTGTTAGCCAATCAGATATTTTGAAGACGTAGTATCCAAAATATATGTGAAATTGGTGTTAATGAAAGATTAATTTGTCGAATAAATGTAATGTACAATATATAATGTGACTTTTCCAGAGTGAGGATGAACTGAAAATGTAAATACATCGATTGCAGTTATCAAATGTAGCCCGCGTTGAGCTCTAGAATAGGTATAATGTATCAGACACTGAGGTCGCCCCCAGGCTATGAATCAAGCAGCAGTAGTAAAAGGACCTGTCATGCGCTACTAGTGAGTGAAAGATGCAGCTTGAGGGAGAAGGTTGCGCTGACAGTGGATACAGGTCCGAAAGTACTGAGGGGCTTTGATATCAGTAGTAAAAATGGTTGTAATGTACTGATGTGTACATGCACTAAATTGTATGCCTTTATCATTCAATGCATGATTGCTATACTATACCACTGCACTGATATCAGTACACTTGATTCTGATGTGCAAATGCAATAGAAGGAATTCTTATTTTTTATGATAATACCACAGCTTTTTAACATTTCGTGTTGACTCTGATGTGGTTTCATTATCAGGTATGGCTAGCATTTGCATGCCATCTACATGATCCATTGTCTTTAATTTTTGATAATCTGAGTGACATTAGATGCCAAGAAGACTGGTGCAATATGCTAATTTGTGCAATTTCATTTAATTTAAAGTTCTCGTCTTACTATATTAGCAAATGTAGGTTTCACTGTGGTATAGTCCATTGGCGAAATCTGCCAATCAAACAAAACTTATGACAACACGAAGTGGGGTAGAAACTAGCCTAGCGCAAACCAAAAACTCTGGGGGGCAAATCCAAGTCACTTTCAAAGACGGTCATCTGTAACGATATCTATAAATCCATTTTAGGTATCTAAAATGTGGCCATCGTTCCAGCAAAAAAATCTGAATGTTCCCTAGGTTTTTGAAATCTTTATAAATATCAATAAAGATGGATGTCGTTTGAAACGGAATAATGTAATGCAACCAGGTCTTCCTATTGTTATGTGGTGATAAGTTTAAAACCATAAAGTTAAATTTGTTGTATAACATGTATATTGTGGCTGCAGAATTAAGCTGCTGCAAGCACAATTTGAACTTTAAACAGTTAAAATGCCAAGTGTCAGCATGCCAGGAAGTGTTGAGTGATCGCCGATCTTGCTTGGTTTTGATTGGTTTACTGTTGGGTTCAGTGAGTGAAAGTCGATCACAGTGGGGACAGGATTAGGCCTTCTCTCCCAAATAAAAAGGGCTGTGTACTGCTTTTTGGGGTCAGACATCCGAAATTTCTGATCCGTGCGCATAGTGAACGTGGCGTACGTTAAATTATTGGTAGTCTTCCTGCTGCGGCCAGGCGTTCAAAGTAAGTATTAATTAGTTGAGAGCTTGCGTGCTCCAATATATATGTATCATTGTGGATCTTGTATAATCCACCAATTGACATAATTTAGGCTTGTGGTTAAGCCATTTATTGAGCACTTGTGTGCTCCAGTTTATTTTGTTCTGGGAATCTTGTGTGTTTCCCAAATTCAGTAACGTAGGCTTCGAGTTAAGCGGTTTTTTTAAGCACTTGTGTGCTCCAATTTGGTATCAGTGAATCTTGTGCGGTTCACTGATTAAATGGTGTAGGCATTGAGATAGCCAGTTTTGAAGAGGAAACCAGAGTATATATATTTTTCAGAGCTTTGTTACCTCTCCAATGTGGTGTTTTTGTGTGATATATGTCAAGTGTTTGTCGTGAGATTGCACAGCAAATCCTGCAAATTAATACGTCTTATTTTTGGTAATTGATAAGACCAGAAAATTGAAAAAAACTAAAACCACAGTTTGGGTCTGACCATGTAAAACGGGTTTTTACAAAATTACAAGATAATGTTCTAGGTTTTATTTTATTTTTCTGATACTGCCCTTTGATTTTGAGTTGCAGCCCGGAGGTCGATTGGACAAGCCAGGACACCAGACCCGGCCAACCACTTTGTGTACGGACATTATAGACGAACTGCCAGTTTCCATCGTGCTGTGTTTTCTTGTGTAAAATGTGAATCAATATATATTTGAACAAAAAGCTTTGTTTTTGTGTTCTGTTCACGGCAGTAAAAGTGTAGCGTTTTTATTTTCTTTCTGTTATTGAGGGCCAGGTTGGCACAAGACGTGCTAGGTAAAGCCACCTCGTAACACTATGAGTTGTAGCGAATGGTAAACCATGGATACCATGGGCCCTGTTGAAGTCACAGATGCTATTCTTCGGAATACACTAACAATTATTAGATGTATTGCGCCGCCTTTTGGGTTCCGAAAGTGTCTACAGGAAGGAAGCGTGAATCGTTTTCACGGTATTAAAACTCGGCTTATTTTAAAGGTATCTACAAATCAATTTGCGATATCTTTAAAGATGACCGACTTGTGAATACTAAAATCACTAATATATTACACCACATTGTATT
Source organism: Hermodice carunculata (assembly GCA_964020975.1). Classification (NCBI taxonomy): domain Eukaryota; kingdom Metazoa; phylum Annelida; class Polychaeta; order Eunicida; family Amphinomidae; genus Hermodice; species Hermodice carunculata. The sequence continues at coordinate 548,736 of CAXHWN010001041.1, read as the reverse complement.
GTGCCTCATGCCGACCGTCAGATCTGGTAGCCACTCTACTCTCACACAACACTGACTCATAGTGACAAAACTATTAAATGTACCATCCCTTACTTCCTGGTTCACACCAATGGGCTTTTTTCATGTAATTTTTATCCTTGGTTGTTTATTGTTTATTTTTCATACACGGAACAGTGCTCCCATCCATGCAGTCAAAGCCGAAAGAAGCACAAACACATTTATCCATGCAGTCAAAGCCGAAAGAAGCACAAACACATTTACTACGTCCATAGTCCCTGACCTGTGACCTTGCATCAACGTTGTAATTTTTGTGAAAGTGTTACTCCATAAGCTTGGAATCATCGATTTCGTTGTAAATTGCTTATATACATATATGTATGTATGTATATGTATATATATATATATATATATATATATATATATATATATATATATATATATATATATATATATATATATATATATATATATATATATATATATATATATATATTGGTTCGTACAGTTGATCTAGCTGCAACTGTTTATTTTACAATTACTGGGACTTAATATAATGCCCAAGCTTGGTTCCACTTCAGTTATACACTGGCGGGTGGTTTAACTAGGATAAGCTGTCCAGCTAGAAAGAGTACAAATTGGTTCAGGGGTAAGTCAAATTGTTCTTATTTGAGCCTGTACTAGACAAAGTTAGTAATTATGGTTTGTTTGACAGGTATTCTTCTTTCATAATGAAGCTCTGCATTTATAAGCAAAACTTCCCGTATGTAGCTAATCCATCATTTGCCACGTCTATGGCAAACCAACAGGTGAATAACGCATTGGTCTTACGCGTTGCCGAGCCTCCACTTCGCGTAGTCGAGCCAACCAATCAGATTTCAGTCTCCACTACGCATTATATATATATATATATATATATATATATATATATATATATATATATATATATATATATATATATATATATGTATATACACACATGCACACACACGTGTAGATATATACCTTTAACATACACACACGCATATGCTTCTGTAATAAGCTGTTCATGAATCCAAGATAATTCCTTCATAACCAGACACAACTTCCTACAGTATGTGACTGACAAGTGAGAAGATATCAAGTAACAATTGTACTGCACCACTCTTCCCTATGACCCATGGGTAAATGCTCATTTTCTCATTCATATATATGTATATATATATATATATATATATATATATATATATATATATATATATATATATATATGAATGAGAAAATGAACATTTACCCATGGGTCATAGCGAAGAGTGGTGCAGTACAATTTGTACTTGTTATCTTCTCACTTGCCCTGAATTGCATACTGTAGGAAGTTGTGTCTGGTTATGACGGAATTATCTTAGATTTATGAACAGCTTATTACAGAAGCATATGCGTGTGTTTATGTTAAAGGTATATATATACACGTGTGTGTCCATGTGTGCGTGTGTGTGTGTGTATGTGTGTGCGTGTGTGTGTGTGCCACAGCCAAATACTCGTTCTCGCTGGAGCACTGGTTTATTACATGTATATGTGTCAGCTTTCTGTGTGCTGCATATTTTTATTTTACTTACCCGTTTTCATACAAAAGTATAACTCATGTATATATGTCTCATCCGTTAAAATATTGTCGGGAGTAATTATGTCTCACAGGGCTGGGCAATTGCTAAGAATAAACAAAGTAAATAAAGCCGGAACGCTAAAAAATTTAAAAATACAATTTATTGTGCACTTAAGCCCTTTTGTGTTCAAATGTTTATGTAATTTTTATACTCCTCATGCCAAGTTTCAGAAATATAAATCAACCTGGGGTCACTTTGAACCCGTCTCAAGTCCTAGTTAAAGCCCGGAGTCAACAGTAGGCTCATCTTTCAGAAGTTGAGTTCGTTATGTAGCCATACTCCATTTGCTTATGAATTGTAACCCAGGGTGGTGCCTTGGTTAAATGTGACTAGGGCAGGGAATCGAGGGAGTCCCATATTTGTGTTCAAGAACCAGAGCGCAACGTGTGTTTAATAGCAGACTTTCTGGACTGGTTTGATCAATTTGAAATCGTGGAACGTCCGATTCACCGAGAACGTACATTTTGTCCGAGAAACGATCCATTTATTTTGTATGACGATGTTGAATTTCGCCCCAGATTTCGACTAGATAAGGATCCTGTACTTATGCCTGCACCACCACACTTTTTATTTGCTTTTTCATATTTCGTCAACTGCTCTTCAGCAGTTCTTTTTCTCTCTGATTAACGCCATGTCATCTATTGAATTTTCTTGTTATTCAATCCAACACTGCTTCTTTTTTTCAACACCATGGTACCCCCAACCTTTTTTTTTTGCCACCAATTTGATTCAAATGTTCTTTTTCAAATCAAAAAAAAAAAAAAATGAATTTCACCTTTTAAAATTTTTTTCTCCATGTTTTGGCACTGGGGCAGTGATATGTTGCTGTGACCAGTTTACATATGAGGTCAGTAACGAAACAAGAAACCTGCACACCTCAACAAGGATAGTTGCACGATAATTGAAAAGAAATGCACAGCTTTTCAGCCTACAGGCACACCACGTTCACCTTCAAGGTCCACAAGCTACAGTTACATAACCAGGACTCGACCCGAACTTCTGTAAATGAAACCACTCTCATTTACCCTGAGTCCAAAGCCGTCGTTACCTGTTTAAGCCATGGTTATCTGACAAGTTATCTGTATAACCCCAGGTCACCTGACAAGGACTACTGAAATTGGGCATCAAGCGGTAGGCCAAAAGATTCAAGTGTATTATAATTTTTCCCTAAAATGTCTTCTTGAGTCGTAGTTGTACAAAATATTTAAATTATTTTTGATCTGACAATACCATTGGTAGTTAAACGTCCTGGCATATGAAAGAAGAGGTCATGAATGTAGCATGTCTCGTTCAAATTAGCCTGCACAGAACCATGTTCTGTCTTGAACCTTGGAGTCATTCCAAGGCCAAACCCAGCGAGGTAAACGTATATATAAAACGAAAACGTTTAGACCACTATATACATATAAATTATGGTGTTCTTTTCCGGTTAATCGTATGGTATGGTACTCTCCATGCTTAATTCTAAAATGAAGGAGAACGTACCATTCACTCAATAGGCATCACGTTTGCTATAAATCAAACCCCTGTCAGCAAAAATCCATTTGGTTATATGTCCTTCTTCATTGCATAATTTTGTCGCGCAAATAATACAGGCAGATATGAAGAAATAAAATTGTGATTTTGTCGCTAAAATACAAACAAAAATGAATACTGTAGAAGATGATGTGACCCTGATAAGGAAGTTTTTTCAGCGACCTTTCTGTACCCAGAGTAATTCTAACTGGCTGGTTAAGCAAGGCTAATTTCACCTATGCATATCACTTGACATTGGCACAATGACTACAAACTAGTTATCATCATATATAGAACAGGATGCAAACTGCATTAGCACATAATAAGTTAAAGCAATTCAATCACTGGGGCAGATCATGCAATAATTAAACAGTTACAATGTAGGTAGTTTGGATGACGAAATGCGGATGATAATAAGAATAACAATAATAAAGAGAGAGTGGGAGAGAGAGACAGAGACAGAGAGAGAGAGAGAGAGAGAGAGAGAGAGAGAGAGAGAGAGAGAGAGAGAGAGAGAGAGAGAGAGAGAGAGAGAGAGAGAGAGAGAGAGAGAGAGAGAGAGAGAGAGAGAGAGAGAGAGAGAGAGAGAGAGAGAGAGAGTTACAACGTGTTAGTTTCTTCCGTAACTGTAGGCCCGGTAGAAGCTGCCAAGCTTCTTTTTAATGTGTATATATTATTAAGTGCATGCTGTGATCTAAACTTGTCCAAACCACTTGGCCAATTGCGTTGGAATAGCATAGAAGCACTTCCGGGTACCCCAGCCTTTCTATTTGTTCAGTAATTGGCGCTGTGACTGATCGTTATCATCATCATCATGGTGGCTGCAATTAAAACCTTTTTTTTCTGACATCAATGATAAACCTTATAAACACATATCTTTATATCACTGCAAAGATGTCGAGAAAAGTAGGGATATCTACAAACAGGCCTACTAAGCCTACTGGCTGGCGGCTTGTGTACACCCTTTCTTTGTTAATTTGTTTTCTTTTTTTTTACTTTAAAGCTAATGAATATTATAATAATAAATGAGGGGGCAGTCATAGCGTCGAGCTAGAACAAGCCAGGTTGTGAAGCAGCCTTTGAGAGGAACAGAGCAAGGGTCTTTTGATTTTCGGAGAGTTCCGGTCGGAACTGTTTGGCGGCGCCCCTTTGCCGGTCGAAAAACATACCGGCCAGGCACGAGCAACCCGAAACACACAGGGACACTTTGATTATATCGTGTTGCAGCAGGTTTACGGCCGGGCAACAGTGATGGCGGACAAGGAACTGCAAGTTCCATCTTTCAATTTGACACTTGATATCTTGGATTGAATACTGAAGCAACAAGGACATGAACTTGAAAACTAGGAACATTAGTCATCTGTCGTTACAAACAATTAACCTGTGAAGAAAAAAAAATCATAACTATGTCTATGACCAGATAACTTGTAAACAAGCAACTAAGCCTGATTTAAACACAAACGTATCATCAAAGAAATACACCTCTCTACTACACTGCAATTGTTGCAAAAATATATCTCTCTACAATCCAACAATTAAAACTTTGGCTGGTATACTTGCCATATATTCAGTGCAAAAAATTGTAGTCATGCAGCTAGTTTACCAAAGGCAGTGCAGTGCCAGAAAAAGTCGTTGAGTGAAGAAATGAAAAAAAAATGTGAATAAACAGGAAAAAAAGATGACTGGTACTTATAAAAGTTGAAATGTTATTGCATCTGCCCTATAATTTTCTTTGAATCTTTACACACACAATATATATATATATATATATATATATATATATATATATATATATATATATATATATATATATATATATATATATATATATATATATATATATATATACATATATATATATATATCATTGCATATTTGCTTTGCTTTGTGATGTATGTAAAGCACTTTAACTGAAACCGATCAGAAATATGAAATTTCAAACATTGTGCAGAAGAGAGAGTTTTTTCCTTTGTTTACAATGTTCTTTTTTATAATTTCATATGCATTAGAAAGTCATAAAAAGCACTCTTATTCTTCAAAATTAAACAAAGAACATCACTGGATAACAACATCCAGATTAAAATAGAATAAATGGCTTGGAATTTTCAGTAAACTAAACCAGCATTCAACAAGGGTTTACTATTTCAGTTTGAATTTTGGTACTTTGTGGCTGGAAGTCAGGGTTGGACGTCACGTTATTTAATCTTTTGTAACTCTAATACTTATTAACCCCTCCCCCCCTCCCCAAGTGGAAACATAACTTATTTAATTTGCAAGATTTTTTGCCCTTTAAAATGAGGTATAGTGCCAGCTTTTACCGCAAAGAGTCCACAAAAATTATATTTTGAGCCACAGCCCCCTGACTAAAAAATGTTCTCGCTGGGGTGTAAACACTTTCAGAATTATGGGTGGATTGTTATTTTTCTTTCTTTTTTTTTTTTTTTTGTCTTTGTTTTGTCTTTTTTATTTTGTTTGTTGGGGTTTCCTTTTGTATGTTTTTTTGTTTGTCTGTTTGTTTTTATTGTTTGTTTTTTGGTGAAAAAACTGATGTTTCGGCGATAGTGAATTTTCGCTTATCTGGTTATATTAATCTAAATAATCGTAACGAATTACCTTTGATTGTATATAATTATATTTCTTCCTTATTTAGAAAATACTTTCTGGTCAGTCTAAAAGCATTTACTGCTTTATCCGAAAAGGGTTTCCCTAGATCCCTAAGGCTGTCGCCCATGAGCTTGTCAGAGTCTATAACTAAGAAGGCTCCTAATTGTAATGCTGAATATTTTTTTTTTCTTTTCAGATTGTCGGAATTACTTTTATCTGTTCTGAGCATAATCGCTTCATTCCATGCATCAAAAAGCGTGAATCATAGTTTGATGCATTATGAATCGCCACAGAAAGTTTTGTTATTTAAACTGGCGTAGGTAAGATTGCTTGCATTGCAAGTTACACCGCGGTAAATTAGCTTCAAATGACAACGATCCATGCTTCCAGACAATAAATGCTTCCCGCAAATGTACCATTTATCTTTTTAGGCAAATTTATTTATGGATTGCGGAATGCACAAAGACATAGGCTGCATATGTAAACTGTATTGCAATTTTTCTTTCGACGTTGGGTACATTGTAAGGCCGATAAAATCTTAATACAAAAGAAATGTCTTCTATGAAGCAGTCAACATGATCTCTTTTGTTTCTGTCCTCAGTCACGTAATATAGGTACACTACATTATCATAAAGAAATACATTGATTGAAGCATTATTCCTTTTTTCAAAACGTCTTATACCACGCAAAATAATGGGAAAAGTAATGCCTTTTAATTTGAATTTGTCTCAATGCTTGAAATAGTGACACCATCAGCCGCCGCTTGATAGAATAGTTACATTCAACTTAAGTCTCGGTTCCAATTTGCAAGTTAAAGCCCATCCAGAACATCTTTGTATAAATAACTCATAGAACGTTACTGACTAGGTTTTTTTTCTTTCTTCTCATTTTTTTTTTTTTTTTTTTTTAATTTTTTGTTTAGTTTTTTTTTTTTTTTTTTTTTTTTTTTTTTTTTTTTTTTTTTTTTTTTGTGTGTTTGTTAATAAACGAGTCAGGAATGTGTCTTCAATTTGCTTAGTCTCTTTTCTGCAAATTAGAAGTAACGTATTAATCCCAAGGAAATACGAGACAATGCACAATATCTAAATACGCCTGCAGTCGATATTACTTACACTGCTATTTCTTGTTGATGACCGTTTTTATTTCTTATAAAAAACAATAACAAACGTAATTATGCTAATTCTTTTGGTTTTTATTTTAATGCGTACAGAGGCTAATGTATTATTTAACAATGTGCTGAAAAGGTGTCTCGGGCATAGAAGATCATCTGTCGTCTGCCTAAAAAGATCATTATCCAGTTTTTGCAGCCACTCGTTCTGTTTTTCTATCAAATCTTTACATTTTTTGGAGCTTATGTATATTTTGCCAAATTTTCATCTTTGTCTGTTGACCATATATAACAAACATCCTTTGTTTTTACAGGACACTTTTCATTCTGTTGATTTTTTAAAGTTTGTTATTTATTTGTTTCACCAAAAATTGTTTGCTGTTGCTTTAAATCATATAGTAAATAAATGTAGTCAATATATGAAGGTCACACGAAAATGGTAGTGGATATGTCTAGGGATCTTCAGTCAAAAACAGAACAAGAACGATGTCTGAGGCCGTTTTCCATTGGCCGTTGCTGTAACTTGGCTGAGAGGGTGTGGCGGACTGCTTCTGATTAAAATGATATGTAAATTAAGTTTCTCTTTGTTTTAGATATTCAGCGGACGAGGGAATGAAATGTGCGCTGCAAACGGTTTTGGCTGAATAGTGTAGGTAAACTTAAACACATGAGATTAAGTTTTTTTTTCGGTAAAAAATGCTTCTGGCTGTGCCCAGATAACAAATTAAACTGATGTCAAAGGAGATAATGTGTAAAAGTGGTAAGAAGCTCCATTTTAAACATGCTTCAACAAATGTCCAAGTTATTTAAGGTCTAACAGAAACATATGTGTGGTTCCGGTATCCGGACCACCCTACTGAAAAAATTACGACCCTGAATAAATTTTATTAAACATAAAATTGATTCCTTAATGCTGGTGGGTTTAAGTCCCTGGTTCTGGAAAAATAATCCGACTCAGTACAAATACTGCATAACCGTGTTGATATGGCACTTTTTAACAAAGGGGATTTGATCTAGTGGACATGTGCGTTTCCGATTTGAGCTAGGCGACTGGAGCCAAAAGTTGCAGGTTCGAGTCCCGTTTGTTCCGAACATAAAACATAGAAAAAACAAGAGGGCTGTGTGAACAGCCCATGCTCAGCTGACCCAGACATTCATCACAAAAAAAGCAAAAACATAAAAAAGTTCATAAAAAAAGAGAAAAATCGCAGCGCCACCTGGTGCTCTAATTTAGAACTAAGAGTCCCTGGACGTGTTCCTGTGTGATATCAAAACAATTGGGTGGGCGGTTTCGGAGAAGATTTTTTAAGATTTGCCCCCCAAAAAACAAAAAACAAAAAAAAATCATAAAAAAATCCAAAAATCACATGACTATTTGAACAACCTTGGTAGAGATTCACCTAGGGTACATCCCCACCAAGTTTGAAGTAAATCTGGCTGACAGTTTTTCAGATGAAGTCGAAAATCAGAATTGTGGACGCCGACGGATGGGCGGCAGGACGGACGGACGACGGACCCTCAAAAAAGCTCAGCTGACTGACAAGTCAGCTGAGCTAAAAATTAGTTCCAAGCTATCCTTCCGTAAAAAAAGGTGATCATCCCTGGCTAAAAGATTTTATCGAGAACGAGGCCCACGTATGCTGTTACTTTGCAGTACAGTAACATCAAACACAGCATTTTATTTCTACTTGTATGGAGGTTTAACTGTGTCCGGGGAAACAGTAGCTCTGTTTTGCCACGCTGGTCGAGTGCAACAGCATAGCCCCGGTTGTTTGGGGTCAATATGATCGTTACCGTAATATTTTGCTATGCTCAGATATCCGTTCTCTGAGTTACCAGGGAAAACTGTTGTTAAAGTACTTTTAAAATATGATTTAATATCTGAACTTTAATCTATCCGCTCTGGTGTGTCTTAAGCAGTCATCATCATTAGTTACAGATCCAACTGAGACAGGATACCCTGGCACCTGCAAATCATGCACACAGGTGAGCGCTTTTTTGAGCATGGTACAATGCATTGCCGTACAGTCACACAAAAATACATTTGATTTGGATATCAAAGTGAATGGCAGCCACAGAATATATCATATCAATATTGGTGCTCTCAAATATTTGCAAAATATAAACTTTTGGTATCATATATTATAAACCCCCAAGATCGCCCCATTGCTATCCTCATTTACAAACCATTGGAAGCGGAATCTGCAATTTTCAAAATGGCAGCGAGATTCTTGGGTTAGTTCCGATTGAATATTTTGAAGAGGTAGTATCCAATAGATATAAATATATATATATATATATATATATATATATATATATATATATATATATATATATATATATATATATATATATATATATTAATGCGATTAGTGTTTACGGAAGATGATTTGGTCGAATGAATGTAATGCACAATATATAATGGGACTTTTCCCATGTGACCATTACCTTAAATTGTAAATAAGGTTCCTTGAAGTTACCAGTTGTCTGCGGCTTGGGACTCAGAAAAGGAATATATTATCGGACCCTGAATTCGTTCCAGGCTTTGAATTACGTAGCAGCTCCGGACATTCGACGCAAGAGCCGCGGCAGAGTTGAAGATGGAACTTAGTGGAGAAGGTTGGCCCGACAGTGGATACAGGTCTGGAAGTAACGGCGGGTTTTTATGTAATTGGTAAAAATCATGTTATTGTGTTATCATTTTTCAGTATTGTCGGAGCTGCTTTTTAATTTTGCCCTCCTTTCTGGCTGGGGTTCCGTTTAGCCTTCTGCAATCTGCAGTAACAGTAGAGCATGAGCTTGACTAACGTGAGATAAACCACCTGCAAAGCATCTTTAATGTGTCTATTTTCAAGTGCAAACAATGCACTGATTTCATGACGAATAAGACTGCATTGCGTACCCATCTGCGCACTCAGCACGTCAGGTTATGCCGGCTTTACAGGTAGAACTGCATTTATTGCACAGTGCAGGTGAATAAGTTGTTAGTTCGGCACCGGTGGAGCGGGTTTTTTATCTGCCACAATGAAATTCAGCCTTGGCAACCCTGCCATACGGTTGCACAGGCTGGTGGCTGGCATAGGACTAGGACCAGAGTTCTCGCTCCGCCACAACCCTGGCCCGCCCTTGTCATCCCTTCTTTTGCCTTCTCAACCCTCTTGTCATCCCTTTTTTTGCATTTTTTCAAGATTTAAAAATTATGTATTTATCTTATTAATATGAATCAAAATTGTGCCACTTTGGTTCGGCATTGGCCGCCAATTTATACAAGAGTCTTCAAATTCATGTCTAGAAACACTTCATGGTTAACGTTGCCATATTTCGAAGTCCAAACTCCATACACTCCATAAGCAAACCTGTCCCTGTCTAGAACCAACATAAACATGGAAGTACTATTGCACATATTGCTCACGTTCCTCTGTAGAATTTTGACCTATTCATTTTTCCAAATATGTTAAAGGGGTACTGCAGTGATAATTTACAATTTTTCAGTTGTTTTATAGGTTAAATGTGGACCCATATCAGAAAATTCAAACTTTCTTCCCAACTGGATAAGCAGATATCAAGTTTGTTTTAGATATGTAAATGAGGGATTGTCATGTTACCTGGACTAACTGCTACTGGTAATGCAATGGCAGCTGAGCGCAACTCTCACAAAAGCATGGAAACCTGACCAAGTACACATATTCCACTTTTACTTTGAAGATTAATATGGAAAGAAAAATGCAGAAATTAATATTAAATGCGCTATTTATGATCCCCTCCCCCTCTATATTTGCACATCGAACGTGAAATAATGTAGCTCTTCAAGATGTTTATGTTTTGTGTGTGTGAGGCACGAATTAAACTTATACACCGTTATGGAGTTCGTGTTGGCATGTCATGTGTAATGGTTTTATAATTTTTTTATCCCTGAAGTTTGAGAGGGCTAGAAAGACATGTACACGCATAGCAGGTATCGTACCAACTGCAAGCATACATCTTGCAAAATCACAAAGCGTCCTGTTTTGTTGGTAATTCGGAATAAAGCTGAATAACTTGGTTTCATTAATGCTCCAGACTACATGATATGTGACCAGCGCTCTCTGTGTATTCTTCAGCAATAAAATAAATTACAAAAAGGAATAAAAAAGGAAAAAAGGCTTCCGAATTCATAATAATTTTCTGAAATTGCAATCATAATATGGCTGTGCGTCTTGTCGGGTTCTTGACATCTGTATCCTTGGGAATCGGAAATATGGCTCACTAGGAGAAATTAGGAGATATTAATAAGACCTTTTCTTGCTTATTATATTGCTAGGCAACAGAATTATGCTTTCCTACAAAGAAAGGCACTTGGACCAATTTTGCTACTAAAACATCTGAAAATCATACTTTTTCTGCTGCGTAAAAGGGAAACGTTATCTTCTTCGTCTTAAGTTGCTTGTTGCAGGATAGAGGGCAGCACACATTTTACCACTTTTACATTGTACTTTTGAACACTTCCAATTCCTTGTGGACACACAGACACGCATACACACACAAACACACATGGATATATATATATATATATATATATATATATATATAGATAGATAGATAGATAGATAGATAGATAGATAGATAGATGGATAGATAGATAAATGGATAGATAGATAGATAGATAGATAGATAGATAGATAGATAGATAGATAGATAGATAGATAGATAGATAGATAGATAGACAGATCAATGGTAAGTAGGTAGGTTGGTAGGTACATTGATAGATAGATAGATATAGACAGAGAGACAGATAGATAGAGAGACAGATAGACGGATAGATAGATAGATAGATAGATCGATAGACAGACCGACAAACAGAGACAGACAGACAGACAGACAGACAGACAGGCAGACAGACAGATATATAGATAGATAGATAGACAGATAGATAGACAGATAGAAAGATAGATAGATAGATAGATAGATAGATAGATAGATAGATAGATAGATAGATAGATAGATAGACATTATAGAGAGATAGACAGACAGACAGATCGATCGATTGATTGATTGATTGATTGATTGATGGATTGATTGAAACAAGGATGTGCAATATTTCAGTAATCCTGGTATGACTCTGTGTGGTTAGTACAATACATTACATGAAAAAACATTACGATAAAAACGCATGTATTGTAACCTTAAATATTACTCACTTTCTGCAGAGAAGAGACTTGCCTGTGGCTTGGCTTAAGGTAAAATTCACAAAGTTTGATTCAAGACGCAAGTTACCCTTGCCACACTGACCAAGTACACATGTGCTTGTTTGGTGACGGCTGATTGCAAAATGAAACACCGATTGTAGTGAAGTCGCATATACCTCAGCCATATATACCATACTGTGCACTGTGTTTCATGCGTGGTGTTGGGTCTAGGGACTTCCCTTTCCCGCTCAAGCCGACACAAATTGGGAGAATATTTGAATTTACCCTTTTTTAACTTCCTGCTTCGCCACATTCTGGCGGAGTCTGGGATTTTTGTGATTTGTTACAGTTGGCTATTTTTCTTTATACACGGAACACTGCACCTTTTCAGTCCGTCAAAGGAAACAGCAGCACATATACATTCATCGTGCTCATGTTCTCTGAGGTTTGACTTTGAATCAATGTGTTATTTCACACACACACACACACACACACACACACACACACACACGCACACACACACACATACACACACACACACACACACATTATCCATAGACATGCAATATATATGTAGTAATAAGGGAAAAAGAATGATTCCAAATTCATATGTATTATAACATAGTGTGGTACAGTACAATACAATACACCAAAAACGTATTCAATGTAATAAAATGATAACGTAAAACACGTTTTGTTTTAAAAACAGAAGTTCTATTTTCCTTTTTTTTTTTTTTTTTTTTTTGGCTTGATTTACAGAAATTGGTGACTTTTTGCCGCCATCTATTTCTGGATCTCAATACCTGACAGGTCCACATATCTACAATTTTGCATGAGTGGACACACCCTTTTCATTAGCAACCTTGCAAAACAGACCTAGCTGAACCACTCACTCGGACCTCCTTTATCAGTTCCAAAGCCATCAATGAGTGGTAACACTCAAGCCAGCTTGTGTAAGAAATGAAAAAAAACGTGGTCCCAATGAGGAAAAACACTCATTCAGACATGTTCTGTATCTATTTAAACGCCTCGGATGAATGAAAAACACTCGGTGGTCATCACTATAGTCACAAATCAGTTCCAAGCGAGGAAAAACACTCTGCCTTTGAAATACAACTCTGTACAAATTCTGCCTAGTTGAGTAATAATTTAACACTTAAACGATTCAAACATGATATTCATTATCCAAATGTATTAAATGACTTTTAAACACATTTGAGTCTGTTGTCAAAATGAAAATAAACCAACAAAACACAAAACAGAAAAAAAAACTAAACAAGCAAACAACATGAAAAATACAACCAAAATATTAGTTCTCCATTTTATATGAGTGAAGACGCCCAACCAATGAGTACAGAATTGTAAGTGGCAAAATGAAGATCAATGAAAATATCCATTTGACAAAATAAAAAAAAAATGATGTTTAGTCTGCACGCAAATGTTGAAATATACTCTACGGTACAAAGTAATATCCGTCGGATGAACCTCCCAATTTGAAATTATTGGTGTTTTTATCACTTAATGAATTCAAGAATAAATTACAGCAATGTATTGGGGAGGGGGGGGGGTAAGGGTACAGTGTATTTCGGCACTGCAGGGCATATTATTTTTCAAGTACCAACTTATACTAGAGGCATCCAATTTTTCGTGCTGGCCAGTATTTCAGAATATTCTTATTTTTTGTACTCTGTCTTGGGGCAAAAGGGTTCACTCTACCAGCATAATGGGACCCCATCCATGTGACCTCCCATACACTCAAGCTTCATTTACAAACAGCATCCAAACAACTTAAACTCTCAGTGCAACAGATAAATTATGCTTTTTGCTTTTTTTAGCATAAATTTTCTTGTTACAATTCATTCCAAATGGCACAGAACACACATACATGCGCAGATCCTTCTGGAACTGCGTGGGATTCCACGTCCTCCCTCCCCCCTCCCACCCCATCTAGTTCACATACTCACATGCATGGTGTAAAGTTGAACCCATGCATTCTCATTTGGTACATAGGCCTAGTAGTCTTGAGATTCATCGCAACACATCATAACTTTTGTCAGGGGCTCACATCATCATTTGCAGTAAAACAGTGGGATGGACAAAAGAGCAGGGCAAGCTAGAAAACAAGATTTAGTTCGAAGCAAATCTGTCTGAGTGCCTACAAAAGTTGTATCCATGACAGGCTGCAACTTTTGTCCTTTAATACATCACATTCCATTAAACTTATGGCTGGATGAAAATTTCTTTCAAAGTTCAAATGACCTAGACCTTCGACATTTACAGGTCACATGTAAATTGCAAAGATGTACAGTGTTACAATATCCACAATCTTTGCCCAACATACACCAAAGCAGATGAAACATGACCAGGTTAGGGCAAGATAAAACTTTCAAAATGCCAGATGACCTTGACCTTTGCCCTTTAAAGGTTACAGGTTCTGAAAATAATGTGCCATGTGGCAATACCTACAATTTGAGTCTACCATGATTAGAATTGGATAAAAATTTGCTGTGTTATGACTGGATGGAACTGTGATAGGTCCAACGGATATTGACCTTTGACCTTTAGAGGTCATATGTAAATTACAAAAATGTGCAGAGTTATAATTGCTACAATTTGAGCCCAATTTGATCAAAATTGTATAAAAGTTGGCTGAGTTATTGCTAGATAAAAAAATCAAAGGTCCAAATGACCTATATCTTTGACATATAGAGGTCAGACGTAAATTACAAATATACAGTGTTACAATAGCTACAATTTGAGCCCTACATGATCAACATAGGATATAAATTGACCAAGCTGTGACTGGATGAAAATTTGCAAAGGTCCATATGACCTTGACCTTTGATCTTTAGAAGTCACATGTAAATTACAAAAATGTGCAGTGTTACAAACATATTAATTAAAGTTGGATTGGCAACCTGTGCCTATTATAGTTTTGAAGATATTAAGTATTAAAGTTTTCAAGTGGGCCTAATTTGCATAATTTTTTAAACTGTTGACCCTCTTAACAAAAACTAAAGTCTTTATGTATGGAAGTATAATCACGCCAAGTTTGGAATTTTACATGTAACACTTTTTCAAATGAAATGTCGTACAAATTTGCATGTAAAGAAGAAAAAAAGAAAGAATGAAAGAAAGAAAGAAAGAAAGAAAGAAAGAAAGAAAGAAAGAAAGAAAGAAAGAAAGAAAGAAAGAAAGAAAGAAAAAAAAATAAAGGAAAATCAGAAAAAGTGTGTCGACACACACACTTTAATCAGCATCTCACATTTGTAGCAATTGGATACTGAGAGATCCAACAGATGTTGAACACAGCCACAGATAAATAAAGTAGATCACTATTTATATGCATACATGCACACACACACATACACACACACACACACACACACACACACACACACCAAAATGTATGGGGAGAAACCCAATGAAGTGTCTGCAATTATAAATACAAGTTTTAAGTGCAGATATAAAGCACTATGAAAAATCATAAGAAATGTGGTTCTGAACGGAGTAAAATATCAGCAATCCTCTGCCTACATTCTCAGTAAGGCATTGGTCTGAGCCATGTACACACAGCCCATTATGTATAAGTGAATATAAGTTCAGGCTGCTACTCAGTAGCTACATGGTGACAGGGATAGGGGCATATCATAACTGGCCCTTGTTTGTAAACCAGCCTTTATAAGCATGACCATAATAAGACGTTATTATGGATAAAATTTTATTTCGTGTTTAGTGTAGTGAGTCTCTTGTGTCACAAAGGAGAAAGCTTATCAAAAAGAAAAAAAAGGTTCTAGCTTTAGGTCTTTTTTTGGGGGGGTGGGGGGTGGTATGCTATGGACATGAACCTCACTCCCCATCCGCATCCAGCTTACATAGAGTTTGAACGCATGCATACAGGACTGCATATTTCTAAAAAGTATCTCACCACAACTAAATATTAAAGCAATTAAATCTTTTGATCATAATGTGGCGACATCTGTATTAATCGAACTCAAAAGTGAAAGAATCTATGTTCTGTTCCATTAAATTGTTCAGCTTGTGTATTAGTTAAGGTCTTGGGCTTTGGTGCGCTTCATTATGTAAAATCTCCACTGTAGACTTAAGAGTAATACAAGAAAGGGATTACCATTGGGGAATTTTGTACCTTATTAAAGATACGATTGGCTCAAACAATAACCACAGAGTATTCTGATTTCGAAGTATAATTGTACTAGGGGAAGTATAGTCCCGTAACTCTTGATATGTTCTTGGCGGAACAATGGAAATCCCCAAGGACTACATACAGTAATATTGTACAATTTATATTATTGTATGACGCAGGGTGTTAAAGTCAGTACAAGCTTTGTGAAAGAACTTACCCTAGATACAGTCGCTAAATAAAGATTCAGCCCAGGATATGTAAACAAGTTACAAGGTATAACAACAGATATCAATTTGGGGTTGTGCAATAAATGAAAATGCGTTCTATAAAATAAGAATTACTTCTTCCCAAAATTAATTAAATGATAATTGCAGACTGTGATTGTATTAACCATGACAAGTCTGTACACAGAAAAGGGTACTTTTTATCATGTTTGTACGTGAACTTGTTCATCCTGATATGTCATTTCCGGTATGAGAATAGGAGGGCAAACTTCATATGCACAATAACTGGCAGAGGGAGCCAGTGTACAGCAAGGTAAAAACATAGTTTACGGTTTTGCCATCACTGAGTCATACCCCGGATGGGGGGTAGGGGTGGTGTGGGGGTTGACATACTCAACATCAGGGTGGATGTGTGCCGCGGAAATTTTTACACAATACCTTACCTTAATCCTACATCAGATGCAAAAAGGTGCCCTTTCTTAATCCTGTAATGTGTCCAAAGGGGTGTAGCATTGGTGCATCTTAATTGTTACCCCTATCCTAATCCAGCTGTTTACATTTTTTTTTTTTTTGGGGGGGGGCTTTTGTAATCCTGGGAGTAATGAAAACAAGGCCTTTCCCGCTGCACATACCCAGTACAATCCTACATGGAAGTACCCCCCCCCCCCCCACTCATACTTTGTTTTGATGAGACGTAATAATAGCAGGATTTATCTGGTTATGACTGGATCGGGGCAGACAGAACTGATGCATAGCACTTTTCCATGGGCTTTTCCATTATTCATGAGTCATGCTTGTGTATATAAGGAGGAGTAGTTGCCATGCTAGGCAGAGCTTTGACTCTCAGCGTCTGAAAGGGAAACGAGCCTAACCAGATCTGCGATCTAACAAGTTGATGTATTGGTCAAAGGAATAAATTGAAGAGGACGTTTACAAGAACCTGGAGGAGTTGTTTGTCATTGCCTGACAAGCCTACCTTGTGTGATCATTTAGTCAATTTATAACATCCTAAAAAGCAGTCAGATCAATAGCATTCCGACCGGTTGGTTTACAATACGGCACAAAAGTTAGTCAAGGGATCTTGTGAAAAGAAATTTATACAGTGTGTCAACTACCTCGGCCAGCTCCAGGAGCAAGCAAGCCAAGCAGGATCTGTGAAGTTACCCAGCCATTGAATAAAATGCATCATGAAGTATGCAAAAATATGCCATGAGACTTCAATCAATAATATTATATTTTACATACTGGAATGCCATCATTCTTGGTGGTGCGATGCTTCACATAAACGCACGTCTTCTGCAAAGTGGTGATGCCAGTATCCGTGTGTGTGTGTGTGTGTGTGTGTGTGTGCGTGTGCGTGTGCGTGTGTGTGTAGATTTCTGCAGGGTCATCATTCCAAAATGAATGCAGCAGTAACTTCTTTTAGCATTGAATTTCATGCATAGATGATGTCTCTTGGAGCTGTTCAATATTGACAAAGGCCAAAGTCATATGGCAGGCGGTCTTGACATGTAGTCTTATTTTGTGTTGTCACTTAATCATTTAGCAATATCGCCAATTATTTGCCAACACCGCTTAATCATTTAACGATATCTCTAGATGGTCTCATTAACTGATATCCCCGAAGCATTTACCGATATCGTGAACTAATTTAGAGACATCGCCAAATAAGATAAATTGAGCAACATCGCTGAACGATACAGCGATGTCACCAAAAGATACCCTGATATCGCCAAATATGTTAATCAATGCACGTTGGGTAATTGCACTGTCCCTGTATGGTGAATGGCGCAAAGGAACAAGCATTTGTACCAAGGCAGCATTCAGTGTCTTTGCAGTATTTTTTGTAATAACCCCATTGAAAATGCCAGACAAGACAATCATTGCTCGAACAGAACCCTTTTGGGAGGATGAGGTAAGCTCTACATCGGCAGTCATGTTGAAAAAAAAAAACAAGATAAGGGGTGGAAATACATTTATATCAATACCGCTATATATATAATTTAGCAATACATGTATCACTAATCATTTACTGATTTCGATGGCGATGTCACTAAATCATATTAGATATGTAGGAATGTCTCTTCAGGACTCTAAATACACGCGACTGTTTGTCACGAAAACCAAATCTAGAGCTTCATGAGGTACTACTTACTTATGCAATGACAACTTAAGTTCATGATGTGTTCATGTTGTGTGATGTTAGGTCTGTTCTAGACCCGCACCCGTGATCCGGCCACATGTTTATATGTTTACCCTGTGACGTCAGTCGTGAGTAGTCGAGGGTCCCGAAAAAATGCAACAATGATATAGCTTTGTGACTTTACTTTCCATCAAACTATTTAAACGCAAATGACGATGGTCTCGGCTCGTCAATACACAACATGGCGAAGTCGGCATGCTTTACATATGTGAATAATGCATATGACCCCTTTTGTCTGAGGCCAATATCTCTTAAAGTTTTACAATTGCAGTAGCTCTAAAAGTTATACAGACGAAAAATGACTGGATTTTGTCACAGTGTTAAAGATACATATGCAGTAATTTGAGTCTTGAAAGACCACTCCAATATTTACCTGGCTCCACAGACGACAATTGTCAGCTCCCTAGTTCTATCTCTTCCATATTATGCCTGTAAAGACAGACCACCTGTTTTCAACAAACCATTTTTGGGTCCACCCAATGTGTGGTCCATCAAGACAGGAACCACTGTATATGCCATTGATGCCTCGTACCAAATTATTGTAGAGCAAGCTTTATCTTTTAATTTTAGTACATTTTGGACAGCAGCTTCGAGAGAAAATTAACATAAAAAAGTATCATTTTTCGCACAATGAGCTGGCAAGTTTTATTTACTGTACAGTGTACTGGGCCAAATTAACAATTGCATTGGTGTAGCAGGACACCCCCCCCCCCTTTTAACCCCCGCCTCCTATTTATTCTTCGTACTCGGAACAGTACACCCTTTCATGCTGTAAAAGCCAAAAAAAGCACATATATATTTACCACGTTCATGAGCGTCAATATGATATGGTTTAAAAGGGTGTTTCTCCTTAAGCTTGGCACCCACGCTTTGGTGGTGAGCTGTTTATAGGCTTTTCTGCCTAACCTGCCAACCTCACTTTCTTTTTTAATGCTCTCACACGCAGACACTCAGACAGAGATAGAGCCGCACATATTATGTGCATGCATGTAAGTGTATACATGTATATATATATATATAGATATATATGTATATAGATATATGTATATATATGTATATATATATATATATATATATATATATATATATATATATATATATATATATATATATGTATATATATATCGGAGAAAATGAACATTTACCCTTTGGTCATAGTGTAGAATAGTATATATTTAAAACTAAAATGATTTTATTTAGTCACAGAGTTGATGAATGTTTGCAAAACCATACTGTCTTTCCTTCTTTTCCTCCTTCTCAGTAATTTCACAGTGTGTGTTTAACACGTGAACACATTAAAGTTCACCCACGGTAATGTTCATGGACTTTCTTTTGTCATGGTCAAAGGCTTATTGCGCAAACTCAGAAAAGAATATCACCACCAACAGATACTGGCAACACCACCTTTTCAGACAATGCAGAATAGGATGCTTTAGGTTTTTCATGCCAAAAGTTCAAATCGAATTGAAGTAGATTGCGGTGTATGGAGAGGAAATAAATAAAGCAGGAGTATCACTTTTTAAAGAACCAGGTATTTTTTGCTTTACGTCGTTATTTCACATCATCATTGTCCCCCCCCCCCCCACGTGACCCTATGATAAGTCTTGCGGTGTAAATTTGAATTGCAAAGAAATCTGGGTGCATGCTCTGTTTCGTAGCGCTATCATGTTGGTTTAAACATATTTTATTCGAAACAAAACAATTGGGGAGAAGGGCAAGGCCCTATATTAACCCCTCTTGTCGGAAGAGGACAATATCACAGGACAAACGAGACGTCAAGGGTCCAGAGCGAAGCTCTAAACTGCTGGCAGTTAAAAGACACCGCCAGGAGGAAGAGCTCCGCCCTGGATCAACAAAGTAAGGAAGGACACCACAAGTCACAAGACAGACAGTGGGGCGATTCATTATAAAGAAGCAATGAAATTTCTAATTAACGACCATCTCATTGAAGATTCATAATTATGTAGTGCATTTATAAATTACAAATGCAGGATTAATTGTAAATCAATTCATCATGTAACAACACCGGTTTGAAAATGTTTTGTTTTTAGAATGTAATCTTGGACTGCCAGGAATATTTTCTTATTAATTTCGAGAGGGCAATCGTAAACGCCATATAAAACGGTTTCAAGGCCGAAAGGGGCATAGTTTGTTACTACCGTATGAAGGCGATCACGAGGAACAGCATAATAAGGACAAACAAAGAAGAAATGCCAAACGTCTTCAATCCCTTGATCGCAACGACAGTTTGGCGATTCAGTGACACCAATATCAAATAGATGGGCATTCAATTGGCTGCGGCCCAAACGCAGGTTTGTATGCAAAACTGCGGCCATTCTGTTGCCTCCTGTTTGTCTCCTGAATAGAGCTAGTGTCATGCACTGTAGACATCAAAAAGACACATACACAGTTTTGTCTGCTTGGGAGGAAGTTATCTCCGCCTTGCTTACAGATTCTTGCACATGTATGTATATAAACATCCCTTTGTCTTTAAAATAAGAGTACAGGTGTCGACATTATATGTCAGTTAGCAGTGTTCTGCGTGGTCTAGAGAAATATTCATTAATAAATGTTTAATTAGTTGGTAATAATATCCAGCTTGTCTCCAACAAGGCTAACCAAGTATTCACTGTCTGACTAAGTAATCAAGCAAAGAAACAACCCATGTAACAAATAAACAAACAAACTAATTAATAAATGAATAAATGAATAAATGAATAAATGAATAAATAAATAAATAAATAAATAAAAAAAAAAAATAAAAAAAAATAAATAAATAAATAAATAAAATCATTACTAAGCGAAAAAAGTGAGGCATTGAATCAACATATTGTATTGGAATGCGAATATAACGCACCCTAAGACGCGAATATAACATGCCCTAAGTTCTAGGAAAATATGCTAATTTGCACGGAAAGCGACGACAGATGTCGTGAGCGCGGCTTTTCGCTTTCCCTTGCCTACAAAAGCAAACAGGTTTTCGCGCCCGGTCACTCGTATACCAGTCATCACCGAGGCAGGACGGGCAGTCGGAGCGCACACATACCAGCCCTGGTTTCCCCGCGGTCCCGTGGCTTTTTAGCCTGCATTCCCTGCTAGGAAAGCCTTCTAAGGATACTTAGGTATGCATTTTGTTCAGTTGAGGTAACAATAAGAAGATGCATAAAAGTTTGCAATTTTTTCCCCTTTAGGTATTACACCCATGTACTTGCCACGTAGCTGGTAACTTCTCTTTGGTCTGTCATTTTTCTATTGTCACATTGCAGTCAAATAGAAGTCGGTATAGAAATGTCAGGCTTAGTATTAGGATGCTTGTATAACTTCCATTTAATTTCCGCATAATGTGAATTAAATTAAGTTAATTTTGCGCATTTTGCTGTAATTGTGACATTTGTTATATATTGATATCAGTGGACATTTGTATGAATGGGCGTCGGCTTATTTCAGCCTGGTAAAATGTTAGCTATTGACAGCGGTAGGCTGGGTGACGCATCTATTCTATTTAACTGGCGCTGCTTCAGAATTCTTCATTACGATGAATTTTGTCGTATTTTGGTACAAATAACGTTATAAGTGTCCATATTACGCTGGCAATATTACAAACTACATTTTCAGTGACATTTTGATATCCCAGTACTATCATTTTTAGAATATTTATCGCATAATTTATGTTAATTCTAGCAGACGGAGCTTGCTTGAACAAAGGAGCGTAAAGCACAGTCCCATTCCTCGCTTGCGTGTTAAAGAACCGCCGGTGTAAGTGAAATATGATTATGCTAATTCCAGACTTAAATATGTAATACACAGAGTTAAATTGCAATGGCTGCCGAAGTCTTAAATATTTTCCATTTGTTCATTGAAACGAAGTGAAGGAATTTTTGTATCTCCATATAACTATGCTTCTTGCTTTACTATGTAACTTAAATTTGGGAAACGGAACTTGGTATAAAGTAATTTTTATAGAAAGTGAAGTTTCTTATTTGCATATTGTAAGTGCTGCTTAATTTATGAATTGCAGTCGACCGTCTCGATTTGTCACCACAACAGCGCAACGGCGCGCTACTGTGTACATTAGAACAATAAAGGACGAGTAGGACACGGTTCGTAAGACTCTTTATTCCATAATAGTCGAACCGACGAGATGGGGACGGATAAAGAATTGGACGAATTAAAGAAACAGAGGACTTCGGCAAAGCGCAACGTCACGGTCGCAGCGCGCAAACTGGCCAGCGCGGTCGAACTAAAAATGGACTCGGTCGCTGAGATGGCAAACAGGTTGGACCAGGTCTATTGTGACTATATTGAGGTGTCTACGGACTATCGTGAACTCTGCAACGAGAAAGGGTCACCTACTTGTGATGATTACCTTGTGGTTAATGACTTGAATTTGGATGAATATGACCAATCTGTTAAGGATATCTATCATTTGTCCATTACCCAGTACAGGGTCTTTGTATCTGATATGGCACAGTCTTCCAAAAGTGTAGCTACATCATCCTTAGCAGCTGTTTATCTAAAGAAACGAGACATCCCTAAATTTTCGGGAAAACGGAAAGACTGGCCAGAATTTAAGGCTATATGGCAGAAAATGGTGGTACCTTCCCTTTCTAATGAGACTGCCCTAGCTACTGAACTTAAACAGTCATGCAAGGGGGGCCCAGCGTATGACGAAATTGCAACTATATCTGCTGGTGGAGAAGATTGCTACAACAAAATGTGGGAGGCATTATGTCAGCATTATGATAATGTTACTCAATCGGTGTTCTCTGCACTCGATGAAATCAAAGATCTAAAAAGTGTAAAAGAGGGAGACTACATTGGTATCGTCAAACTTATTAGGCAGATTGAATCTATTTACCAACAACTGAAAGTTTTAAACCAGGTAAAGATGGTCTCGAGTAGAGAAGTTCATGTAATGGTATCACACTTTTCGCCCATTTTGAGAAAGGATTGGGCTGAAATCCATTATGATTTAAGTGTAGAGGACCAACTTGCCCCATTTGAATCATTTCATAACTTTTTGCGCGAGCAAATCGTTATAGCGAAGCACATGGCTGACACGCAACCCCAGGATAGAGACAAAGCGCCACCTAGGGGCCAGAAAAGTTCTTACACCGCTAGCGCTAAAGGGAAGTGTAAATGTTGTATACACGATAGCACAACCCATTCCACAAATAAATGTCGACAATTCTTAGCTATGTCCGTGCCTGAGCGCCGCGAAGCATTGAAAAGTAAAGGGTTATGCTTTCGATGCTTTGGCGAGCATCGCCGTGCGCAATGTAAAGAAGACTCCCCTTGTGAAATCTGTGGTCGAAGAACGCATCATACCCTGATGCATGTAGTCAGAACTGACGCAGTCGCCTCAGATTCGGATAATCCCGCCGCAATTCCCAATGTTCCTAGCACGCCTACCGAGGGTGGGGGGACAGATGAGGCCACTAATATCCAGAGATCACAAAGTAGCGCCGCACAGGGTGGCCAAGGGTTGACACTTTATGGTATTTATAGTACAATGGTCGCTTCTTCCAAACAAAATGCTGTGGTTTTTTGCGATGACGGGTCCGATACCTCTTTCATATCTGAAGCTGGGGTAAGGAAGTTGAGACCTAGAAGGTTAGAAAAGACTACGTTGGAAATAGACACACTGACTGGTACAAAAAAGATAGATACATACCTGTATGAAGTGGTCATAATTCAGAGAAACGGTAGAAAAATCCCCATCGTAGTAACAGAGTTGCCGAAATTGACAGGGGAAGTTTCACAATTAGATGATAAGGTCATATCTAGTATATTTCCCGATTTTGACGTTTGTCGTTTGCAGCGTCCCGCTGGTCCAGTTGATCTGCTCATTGGCGGAGACTATTTCGGACTCCATCCAAAACGTGAGATAGCAACTGACGGTAAAAACCTAAGCATTATGGAAGGGGAACTAGGGATTTGCATACAGGGGACCCATCCTCTTTTGAAGGAAAAAACTGTAAGAGATCAGCAATTTGGTAATGCAGTACGCGTAGTGCAGTCATACAGACTTTCAACTATGATCGTATCTAACATTTCTCATCCAGAGCTGCATTCTCCATGTGATGTAATGTGTAAGTCGCATGTTGTCAGGACAGAAACTGATTTTCTCACTGGGGAAACGCTTGGTACTGAAATCAATCCCAAATGCGGGGGGTGTAAGTGTGGGAAATGTCCCATAAGAGGGCACACATACTCCTTTAAAGAGGAACAAGAGTTAGAGTTAATCAGGTCAAATCTGAAGTATGACGAGGAAAACCAACACTGGATCGCTGGATATCCATGGATTGTGGATCCTAATTTACTTCCTGACAATTACGTTTCAGCGGTTGCAGCCCTTCGCAGTACTGAAAAAAGGCTGCTTGTAGACCCAGAGTGGGCAGATAGGTATCAAGATCAAATCCATGATATGGAAAGCAGGGGTGTTGCACGTAGATTATCTAGACAGGAGATACAAAATTGGAAAGGTCCAGTGTTTTACTTGTCACACCTGGCAGTAGAAAACCCAAAGTCAAACTCAACACCTGTGCGTATTGTATTCAATAGTAGCCAGTTGTACAAGGGCGTTTCCTTGAATACATTTTTGGCAAAGGGCCCTGATACTTTCAAGACGAATTTGCTTGGGATGCTCATTAGATTTCGGGAGCAACCTGTTGTCTTGATAGGCGATATCAGAAAGATGTATAATGCTGTATTTCTAGACGAGGTAGAGCAGCAAACGCACCGTTTTCTGTGGAGGGACTTGAATGTTGACCGTCCGCCAGACGTATGGGCTATAACGAGGGTTAACATGGGGGATAAGCCTGCTGGAGCCATTGCCATAGAGGCGAAAGACCAAACAGCATTGATGTTTAGTCATATCCATCCACAAGCTGCAGATTTCATTAGACATTCCTCATATGTAGACGATCTGGTTGATAGCATGGCGCATTTAGACCTAGCACGCAACATTGCTACAGGGACAGATGAAATCCTGGCAAAAGGGGGATTCAAAGATAAAGGCTGGGAATATGGGGGAATAGGTGTACCCGAAGCTAGATCAGACCCTCAAAAGGTACTTGGAGTAAACTGGATAGCAGCAGAGGACGTTGTGACATTTGAAATTGGTCTAAATTTCTCTGCAAAACGCCGTAATATCAGAAGTGGGCCTAGTTTGTCACAATCCCAGATACCAGACTCGCTGCCAGACGTGTTGACTCGTAGGATTGTATTACAACAGGTTATGGCCATATTTGACCCATATGGCTTCTTATCCCCATTTCTACTGAAAGCGAAAATAGCTCTCAGGGAAACGTGGACCCTACAGTTAGGGTGGGATGATGCGCTTTCAGATGCTTTGAGAAAGAAATGGATTAAATTTTTCACACAGCTATATGATGTAAATCAGTTGAAATACGGTAGGTGCCTGAAACCCGAGGGGGCTGTGGGTAATCCAATGCTGATCATTTTATCAGACGGATCAGAAGTATCATATGGATGTGCTGCCTACATCAGATGGACTTTGAACGATGGTTCATTCTGGAGCCGTCTAGTATTAGCAAAGTGTCGTATAGCACCACTTAGGCGTATATCCATCCCACAAATGGAGCTAAATGGAGCTGTTCTTTCAAAAAGGTGCCGCAAAGTGATAGAAACTGAATGTCGGTTCACCTTTGAGAAGGTTTATCAGCTCGTAGATTCCGAGACTGTGCTCTGTCAGATCAACAAACTGAGTACACGTTTTCATGTGTACGAAGGTGTGCGTATTGGAGAAATTCAGGCAGCCACTGAGGGGATGTGAGCTGTTGGGGATGGATACCAGGTAGTGAGAACATAGCAGACTGGGTCACACGCGGCAGATGTCCAACAGAGATAGGTCCAAACTCTGACTGGTACAATGGTCCTGCTTTTCTTTACCGCCCATTAGAGCAATGGAATGTGAGCTTTAAACCGACCGATACAAAACCTCTTCCTGGAGAGAAAGTAGTTCACATTAAAGTAAATAAGGTAGAGAAAGTCAGTAGTGTAAGGATGTCATGTTTGCGATGTTCATCTTTATCTACAATGAGATGGGCATATGCACGCATTTTGTCCATGATCCGAGCTAGGACTTTCAAGGCTGGAAGGAGATCATACATAACGCCAGAATTAATTCAAGAGGTAGATAGATTTCTGTGTACTGAAGCACAAAGTGAATGGTCAGCAAATACAGTTAGAAAACAGTTCAGAAGTCTGCATCCTGTTATGAGAGATGGGTTGTGGGTAGTGGGAACTCGTATAGCACGCTGTAGTCCTCTTACACCCGAAAATGAGCCGCAAATACTGTTACCCCCGTCGCATCCTCTCACTAAACATTTAATGGTACAGTCACATGAAAAATGTGGACATAGAGGGCGAGATGCCACAGTTGCGCACTTCAGAGGTAAATATTGGACTTCTCATGCATCGAAAGTGGCTAGAGGAGTATGTAATAATTGCCAACTATGCAAATTACGCGACAGGAAAACACTGAGTCAGTTGATGGGCCAGATGCCTTCTGCGCGTTTGAAACCCTCTCCTCCATTTTCGGCAGTGATGGTAGATTTCTTTGGACCATATAACGTGCGCGGCGAAGTGCAGAAGCGTGTAACAGGCAAGGCATGGGGTGTCATCTTCACAGATCTGTGTTCTAGGGCTGTACATATAGAGGTAGTATTTGGATACGATACAAAGTCTTTCCTCCTTAGTCTATCCCGTTTTGCAGCGATCAGGGGTTGGCCTACAATAATCTACTCTGACCCAGGTTCTCAACTGGTGGGGGCAAGTGAAGAATTGAAAAGGGCATGGGCAGCTATCGATAAGGACATTCTAAGAGAGATAGGCGCAGAGAATGGTCTCAAATGGGTGTTTGGGCCAGCAGATAGCCCATGGCACCAGGGTGCTGTGGAAGCATTAGTGAAGTCTGCCAAAAGGGCATTGAACTTCAGCCTTGGTAACAAAAGAATGTCTGTTCCTGAAATTTTGACAGTGTTTACCCTGACTGCAGACTTGCTGAACCAAAGACCATTGGGTACTATGCCCGGAAATGACGCGGAAGTTAGTATTCTAACTCCTAACTGCCTTCTTCTAGGTCGGTCTTCATCTATAAATCCTGGCGGGTATGAAGCAAAGCCAACCTTGAAATCCCGGTTGAGCTTGGTAGAGGGAATTGTAGATCAATTTTGGAAACATTGGACTACCTTGTATGCACCTGTACTAATCCGTCAAAGTAAATGGTTACATGAAAGTCGCGACCTCAAGGTAGGGGATGTAGTCATTGTCGCTGATCCAGGGGTATTAAAAGGACAGTATAAGTTGGGACGAATTACACAGGTTTATCCTGGACCCGATGGCCATGTGCGCAGGGCGTGCATAGCTTACAAAAGATACAAAGCTGGCGAGGCTTTGACAGAATACAAAGGGGCACATAACGTAGAAGTAGAACGCTCTGTTCAGAGGCTAGCGCTACTTGTGCCTATTGACAAATATTAAATTTCAATTGTAATATAATAACTTATACATATATAATTACATACAAGTCGCAGAATATATCTGCGACTGTCCACCCCTCCGGTGTATTGGAATGCGAATATAACGCACCCTAAGACGCGAATATAACATGCCCTAAGTTCTAGGAAAATATGCTAATTTGCACGGAAAGCGACGACAGATGTCGTGAGCGCGGCTTTTCGCTTTCCCTTGCCTACAAAAGCAAACAGGTTTTCGCGCCCGGTCACTCGTATACCAGTCATCACCGAGGCAGGACGGGCAGTCGGAGCGCACACATACCAGCCCTGGTTTCCCCGCGGTCCCGTGGCTTTTTAGCCTGCATTCCCTGCTAGGAAAGCCTTCTAAGGATACTTAGGTATGCATTTTGTTCAGTTGAGGTAACAATAAGAAGATGCATAAAAGTTTGCAATTTTTTCCCCTTTAGGTATTACACCCATGTACTTGCCACGTAGCTGGTAACTTCTCTTTGGTCTGTCATTTTTCTATTGTCACATTGCAGTCAAATAGAAGTCGGTATAGAAATGTCAGGCTTAGTATTAGGATGCTTGTATAACTTCCATTTAATTTCCGCATAATGTGAATTAAATTAAGTTAATTTTGCGCATTTTGCTGTAATTGTGACATTTGTTATATATTGATATCAGTGGACATTTGTATGAATGGGCGTCGGCTTATTTCAGCCTGGTAAAATGTTAGCTATTGACAGCGGTAGGCTGGGTGACGCATCTATTCTATTTAACTGGCGCAGTGCTTCAGAATTCTTCATTACGATGAATTTTGTCGTATTTTGGTACAAATAACGTTATAAGTGTCCATATTACGCTGGCAATATTACAAACTACATTTTCAGTGACATTTTGATATCCCAGTACTATCATTTTTAGAATATTTATCGCATAATTTATGTTAATTCTAGCAGACGGAGCTTGCTTGAACAAAGGAGCGTAAAGCACAGTCCCATTCCTCGCTTGCGTGTTAAAGAACCGCCGGTGTAAGTGAAATATGATTATGCTAATTCCAGACTTAAATATGTAATACACAGAGTTAAATTGCAATGGCTGCCGAAGTCTTAAATATTTTCCATTTGTTCATTGAAACGAAGTGAAGGAATTTTTGTATCTCCATATAACTATGCTTCTTGCTTTACTATGTAACTTAAATTTGGGAAACGGAACTTGGTATAAAGTAATTTTTATAGAAAGTGAAGTTTCTTATTTGCATATTGTAAGTGCTGCTTAATTTATGAATTGCAGTCGACCGTCTCGATTTGTCACCACAACAGCGCAACGGCGCGCTACTGTGTACATTAGAACAATAAAGGACGAGTAGGACACGGTTCGTAAGACTCTTTATTCCATAATACATATCACTGCTATAATACTTATGCTTTTAGTTACACTTAAACGTTATTTGAAGATACGATCATTGTAATTGATATATATATATATATATATATATATATATATATATATATATATATATATATATATATATATATATATATAGATATGAGGTAACTGCTTAAGTTGAAGCCCAGCATCAGAAGTTGAAATCAACCTGGGGTCAATTTGAACCCCTCTGAAGTCCTAGTTAAAGCCTGGAGTCAACAGTAGGGTCACATGCAGAAGTTGAGGTCATTATGAAGCCATACTCAATTTGCCGATGAATTGTAACCCAGGCCGGTGCCTTGTTAAAATGTGACCAGGGCACGAAAAAAGGTGGTCCCATATTTGTGTTCAAAAACAAAAGCGCAACTTGTGTACTATGGCAGGCTTTCTGGACTGGTTTGATCAATTTGAAATGGTGGAACGTCTGATTCACCGAGAACGTACATTTTGTCCCAGAAATGACCCATTTATTTTGTATGAGGATGTTGAAATTTGCCACGGATTTCGACTAGATAAGGAACCTGTACTTATGCCTGCACCGCCACACTTTTTTTGTTCGCTGTTTCATATTTCGCCAACTGTTCTTCAGCTGTTCTTTTCTTGTTGCTTAACGCCATGTCGTCTGTTGCATTTTCACTTTATTCGATCCAATGATGCTTCTTTTTTCAACACCATGGTAACATCATTTTTTTTTTTTTTTTTTTGCTTTCAACAATCTCCTCTACCCCAAATTCGATTAAAATGTTCTTTTTCCAAATCAGAAAAAAAAATGTATTTCACCTTTTTTTCTTTTCCCATATTTCGGCCCTATCCCTGCGACGGTGATATGTTGCTGTCACTAGTTTACATATAAAGTCAGGAACGAAACAAGAAACCCGCAAACCTCAACATGGATACTTACACGATAATTGAAAAGAAACGCACCGCTTTACAGCCTATAGGCACACCACGTTCACCTTCAAGGTCCACAAGCTAGAGTCACAAAGCGAGGACTGGACCCGAACTTCTGAAAACAAAGCCACTCTCATTTAACCCTGAGTCAAAAGGCGTCATTACCTGCATAAGCTGGTTATGTGACCACAAGTTATCTGTATAACCCCAGGTCACCTGACAAGGACTTCTAAAATTGGGCGTCAAACGGTAGGCCAAAAACTTTAAGTGAATTATAGTTTTTTTCCTAAAATAACTGCTTGAGTCGTAGGCGTACAAAATATTTAAAACATTTTTGATCTGACAGTACCATTGGTAGTCAAACTTCCTGGCATATAAAAGAAGAGTTCATGAAAGTAGCATATCTCTTTCACATAAGCCTACGCAGAATCATGTTCTGTCTGGAATCCTGGAGTCATTCCAAGGCCAAGCCCAAGGAAGTTAAGTTATATATAAAACGAAAACTTTTAGACTACTATATACATATAAATTACGGTGTTCTTTTTCGGTGATCGTATGGTATGGTTATCTCCATGCTTAATTCTAAAATGAAGGAGAACGTACCTTTCACTGGATCGGCATTACGTTTACCATAAATGAAAACCCTGTCAGCAAAGACCCATTTGGTTATATGTCCTTCTTCATCGCACAATTTTCTCGGGCAAATAATACGGGCAGATATGATGAAATAAATTGTTATTTTGTCGCGAAAATATAAACAAAGATGAATATTGTAGAAGATGATGTGTCCCTGATAAGGAAGGTTTTTTGGCGACTTTTCTGTACCCAGAGTAATTCTGACTGGCTGGTTAAGCAAGGCTAATTTCACCTTTGCATATCACTTGATATCGGCACAATGACTACAAACTGGTTATGATCATATATAGAACAGAGCGCAAACTACATAAGCAAATGGTAGATTAAAGAATTTCAATCACTGGGGCATATCATGCAATAATAAAATTGTTACAATGTGAGTAGTTTGGATGACGAAATGCGGATAAAAAATGCGGCGAGAGAGAGAGAGAGAGAGAGAGAGAGAGAGAGAGATAGAGAGAGAGAGAGAGAGAGAGAGAGAGAGAGAGAGAGAGAGAGAGAGAGAGAACGTGTTAGTTTCTTCCGTAACTGTAGGCCCGATAGAAGCTGCCAAGCTACCATTCATGTGTATATATTATGAAGTGCATGCTTTGATCTACACTTGTCCAAAACCACTTAGCCAATCGCTTTGGAATAGCATAGATGCACTTCCAGGTACCCCTACGCTTCTATTTGTTCAGTAATTGGCGCTGTGACTGATCGTTATCATCACCATCATGGTGGCTTTAATTAAGACTAAAATGTTTTTCTGACATCAATGATAAACCTAATGAATACATATGTTTATGTGACTGCAAAGGTGTCCAGAAATGTAGATATATCTACAGACAGGCCTTCTAGGCCTACTGCCTGGCGGCTTGTGTAAACCCTTTCCTGGTTAATTTTTTTTTTTTTGTATTTTTGTTTTTTTTCTTATTTTGATTTTTTTTTTTTTTTTTTTTTTTTTTTTTTTGTTTTGTTTTGTTTGTTTTTTGTTTTGTTTTGTTTTTTGGGTTGTTTCTTTGTTTGCTTGCTTGTTTGTTTGTTTAAGCTAATGAATATTATAGAAATAAATGAGAGGGCAGTCATAGCGTCGAGCTAGAACAAGCCAGGTTGTGAAGCAGTCCTGGAGAGGAGTAGAGCAAGGGTCTTTTAATTTTCGCTGAGTTCTGGTCGCATCTCTCTTTGGCGGGGCTGCAGTGCCGATCGAAAAACACACCGGCCAGGCACGACCCCCACCAAAACACACAGGGACACGTTGATTGCAGCGTGTTGCAGCGTGTTGCAGCAGTCCTACGGCCGGGCAACAGTATCAGAAGACCATGAACTGCGCAGGCAGCTGTGGTACAGAAGTCTGGGCGACATCCAATAAAGGAACGAAGTTGAAATTCATGTTGCATCATAAAGCCAAAAGTAGCGAGTACAGTGAATCTCCAAGCTTATCCGCTGTGCTGCATAATAGATAATAGATTTATTCTTTCTCTCAAAAATTGCGCATTTTATGCACTCGTACAACTGCGTCAAAGTCACTTTTGAGCAGATCAATGCATCGTTCGCATACTGTTGTCAATGAATCTATATCTTCCCTCGAGACAGACCCTTTGTGATCTCTTCAACCACTTTTTTCAAACACGAGTCAAAGGGACTGACATAATCTGGCTCACTACCAATCCTTTTGGGTATTTTTCACAAAAATGTCTAAGATTATAGGTGGTATTTTGCTTCTGCTGCAAAAACGATCATACACGCCTGCCAACTGCACTCTGCGAAAGGCATCTTTCTGAGCCAGTTGCAGGATTTCGTCAGATGTAGCTACAGTTCTTATTTTTTGCCAGAAAATACTTCTTGACAAACGATGCATTTGCCCCAGAATGATTTTGTATCAGTGCATGATCTCCTTAAGGAACAGGAGGTGAAAAGACTTCTGCTACAGCTGCTGCATGTATTGACTGTCCAGCACATAATGAAGCCATTGCACTTTTCTCAAAGCAATTTCTCAGTCTCTTCAATGCTTGCAGCCTGTTAGCTCTATAAAGTGTCCATGGAATCATGATCATGGTATCTCATTATTTGGTCACCACATTTTCTGAAACGTTTTAGGCCATTTTCTGCTGCTTGGTCTTGCGACTTCTTTGTTTCTCTGCTGCTATCGTAACTGTACAATTTTTGACATATTATACACTGATTATTGACAATTTATGTGTCTCTGTTTCACCTTCTGCGACGCACTGTAACAAGTTCCATCTTTAAGTTTGACACTTGATATCTTGAATTGAATACTGCAGCAACACGGACATAAACTAGAAAACTAGGACCATTAGCCATCTTTCCTGACAAACAATTAATCTGTTCAGAAATACGATCACAATTATGTCTATGACCATATAACTTGTAAACAAGCGACTAAGCCTAATTTAAACACAAACGTATCATCATAGAAATGCACCTATCTACTACAATCCAACTGTTGCAAAAATATATGTGTCTACAGTCCAACAATAGAAACCTTGGCTGGTATAATTGCCATATAATCAATGGAAAAATGTGCAGTCATGCAGCTACTTTTTCAAAGGCAGTGCAACCAAAAAAGTCGTTGAGAGAAGAAAGAAAAAATGTGAATGAACAGGAAAAAAAGTTGACTAGTACTCATTAAACTTGAAATGTTATTGCATCTGCCCTATTATTTTAGTTGCAATAACTTGAATTTTACACACAGACACTATGTATATATATATATATATATATATATATATATATATATATATATATATATATATATATATATATATATATATATTTATATATATAAATATATATTATATTATATTATATTATATTATATTATATTATATTATAGCATATTTTCTTTGCTTTCAGAGGTATGTAAAGCATTTTAACTGAAACCGACCAAAAACATGGAATTCAAAAATTGTGCAGAAGAGAGATTTTTTTCCTTTCTTTACAATGTTCTTTCTTATAATTTCATATGTATTAGAAAGTCACAAAGAGCACTCATATTCTTCAAAATTAAACAAAGAACGTCACTGGATAATAACATCCAGATTCAATCACATAAACGGCTTGGGATTTTCGGTAAACTAAACCAGCCTTCAACAAGGGTTTACTATTTAAGTTTGAATTCTGGTAATTTGTGACTGGAAGTCAGGGTTGGACGTCACGTTATTTAATCTTTTGTAATTCTGATACTTATTGACCCCCCAAAGTGGCAACATAACGTATCTAGTTTGCAAGTTTTTTTCTCCTTTAAAACGAGGTATAGTGCCAGCCTGTACCACAAAGTGTCGACAAAAGTTATATTTTGAGCCACAGCCACCTGACTAGAAAATGTTCTCGCTGGGGTGTAATTATTTTCAGAAATATGGGTGGTTTGCTTTCTTTTTTCTTTTCTTTCTTTTTTTTTTTCTTTTCCTCCCTTTTTGTGTTCATTTTGTTTTTTGGGTTTCATTTTTTATGGTTTTTTGTTAGTCTGTTTGTTTTTATTGTTTGGTTTTTGGTGAAAAAAATGTTGTTTCAGCGATAGTGATTTTTTGCTTAACTGGTTATATTAATCTAAATAATCGTAACAAATTACCTTTGATTGTATTTAATTTAATTTCTTCCTCATTTGGAAAATACTTTCTGGTCAGTCTAAAAGCATTTATTGCTTTATCCATAAAGTTTTTTGCTAGCTACCTAAGGCTATCGTCCATGAAATTGTCAGAGTATATAAGTAAGAAGTCTCCGAATTGTGATGCTGAATTGTTTTTTTTTTTTTTTTTCAGGATTGTGCGGAATTACTTTTTTTGGTTCTAAGCATAATCATTTCGTTCCATGGATCAAAAAGCGTGAATCATAGTTTGATGCATTATGAATCGCCACAGAAAGTTTTATGTTATTTAAACCAGCGTAGGTAAGATTGCATAGATTGCAAGTAAAACCACAGTAAATTGGTATCAAATGACAATGGTCCATGCTTCCCGACTATAAATGCTTCCCACAAATGTACCATTTATCTCCTTAGGCAAATTTATTTATATAATGCAAAATGCACAAAGACAGAGGCTGCATGTGTGAACTTTGTTGTGCTTTTTCTTTCGACCTTGGGTACACAACAAGGCCGATAAAATCTTAACACAATAGAAATGTCTTCTATGAAGCAGTCAACATGATCTCTTTTGTTTCTGTACTCAGTCACGAAATATAGGTACACTATATTATCATAAGCAAATACATTGATTGAAACATCATTCAGTTTTTCAAAATGTCGTATACCACGCAAAATAACGGGAAACGTAATGCCTTTTAAATTGAATTTGTCTCAATGCTTGAAGTAGTGATACCATCTGTGAGAATTTTCTTTCACAGGGAATGTCTCAGCTAGAACATAACCTAATGAAACATTTATTATATGTTCCGTTCACACTGATACGTGCCTTCTTATAAATTATGTAATCAGGATGGAAAAACTCCGCGGCAGCCGCTGCTTGATAGAATAGTTTTAAACTTAACTCTCGGTTCCAGTTTGCAAGGTAAAACACATCCAGAACATTTTTGTATAAATGACTCATACAATGTTACTGACTACGTTTTTTTTTTCTCTCTTTTTTGTTTTGTTTTGTTTTTGTTTTTGTTTTTGTTTTTTGTTTTTGTAAATATACGAGTCAGGAATGTGTTTTTAATTTGCTTAGTTTCCTTTCTGCAAATTAGAAGTAACGTATTAACCCCCAGGAAACACGAGACAATGCACAATATCTGAATACGCCTGCAGTCGATATTACTTACACTGCTATTTCTTGTTGATGACCGTTTTTATTTCTTATAAAATACAATAACAAACGTAATTATGCTAATTCTTTTGGTTTTTATTTTCCTTCGTACAGAAGCTTATGTATTATTTAACAACGTGCTGAAAAGGTGTCTCGGGCATAGAAGATCTTCTGTCGTCTGCCTAAAAAGATATTTATCCAGTTTTTTTCCGCCACTCATTCTGTTTTTATATCAAGTCTTTACGTTTTTGGAGCTTATGTATATTTTGCCAAATTTTCATCTTTGTCTTTTGACCATGTTTAACATACATCCTTTGCTTTCACAGGCCACTTTTCAGTCTATTGATTTTTTTAAAGAATTGTTATTTATTTGTTTCACCAAAAATTGTTTGCTGTCGTTTTGAATCATTTTGTAAATAAATGTAGTCAATGGAGTGGTGGATACGTCTGGGGATCTTCAGTCGAAAACAGAACAAGAACGATGTCTGAGTCCGGCTTCCATTGACCGGGGCTGCAACTTCGCTGATGGGGCATGGCGGACTGTTTCTTTTGAAAATTATAATGTAAATTAAGTTTCTCTTTGTTTCAGACATTCAACGTACGAGGGAATAAAATGTGTGCTGCAAACGGCTATGGCTGAATAGTGTAGGTAAACTTAAACACATTAAATGAAGTATTTTTTTTCTCGGTAATAAGTGCTTCTGGTTGTGCCCAGATAACACATTAAACTGATCTTAAGGGAGATAATGTGTAAAAGGGGAAAGAAGCTCCATTTTAAACATGTTTCAACAAATGTCCAAGTTATTTAAGGCCTAACAAAAACATATGTGTGGTTCCGGTATCCGGTCTCACCCTACTGAAAAAATACGACCCTGAATCAATTTTATGAAACATAAAATGCAATCCTTCATGCTGATGGGTTTAAGTCCCCGGTGCTGGAAATAAATGCCGACTCGGTACATATACTGCATAACAGTGTTGATATGGCACTCGCACATAACTACCTCAATTGAACCATGCTTTTTAAGAATGGGGATTTGGTCTAGTGGATATGTGCATTTCCCATTTGAGCTAGGCGACTGGTGCCAAAGGTTGCAGGTCCGAGTCCTGCTCATTCCGAACATATAATATAGAAAAAAAAAGTTTCAAGCTGGCCTTCCGTAAAAAAAGGTGATCCTCCCTGGCTACAAGATTTTATCGAGAACGTGGCCCACGTCTGTTGTTACTCTACAGTACAGTAACCTCAAACACAGCATTTTATTTCTACTTGTCTGGAGGTTTAACTGTGGCCATGGAAACAGCAGCTCTGCTATGCTTTGCCACACTTGTCCAGTGCAACAGCATAGCCCCAGTTGTTTGGTGTCAATGTGATCGTTACCGTAGTATTTTGCTAGGTTCAGATATCTGTTCTCTGAGTTACCAGGGCAAACTGTTGTTTAAGTACTTTTAAAATATGACTTACTATCTTATCTTTAATCGACCCGCTCGGGTGTGTCTAAAGCAGTCATCATCATTAGTTACAAATCCAAATGGGACAGGATAGACTGGCACCTGCAAATCATGCACATAGGTCAGCGCTATTTTGAGCATGGCGCAATGCATTGCCGGACAGTCGCACAAAAATACATTTGATTTGGATATCAAAGTGAATGGCGGCCAGAGCATATGTCATATCAATATTGGTGCTCTCAAATATTTGCAAAATATAGACTTTTGGTATCATTTATTATGAACCCCCAAGATCGCCCCATTGCTATCCTCATTTACAAACCATTGGATGCAGAATCTGCAATTTTCAAAATGGCCGCCATATTCTTGGGTTAGTTCTGATTGAATATTTTGAAGAGGTACTATCCAATATATATATATATATATATATATATATATATATATATATATATATATATATATATATATATATATATATGCAATTAGTGTTTGCGGAAAAAGATTTGGTCGAATGAATGTAATGCACAATATATATGATGGGACTTTTCCCGTGTGACCATTACCGTAAATTGTAAATACGCTTCCTTGAAGTTATCAGTTGTGTGCGGTGGTGGGCCTCAGAACAGGAATATTATATCAGACCCTGAAGTCGTTCCAGGCTCTGAATTAAGTAGCAGCATGCTGCATGAAATCTTCGGGCAACCGTGAAATCAGTGGCAGAGAGACTTAAAGGCTGCCTGTATAGAGTCAAAAATCATAAACGGGCGTCTTTAAGGTTCCAAACATTTTTCAGTTTGCTGATTTCCCTCAAGCACACATAGTCCTGTCCTGTGATAAAGGCGTCTGTCTACAAAATCCCCCTAAAAGTACCTCTAATATTTCGCCCACAAGAGGGCCGTTTAAGGATAAAATTGTTATCATAGAGAATTCAATGGTGTTCAAGCATGCATCATTAGCCCGGTCAAACGTTTTTAAAATTCATAAATCATTTATTGCGTGTGTAAAAATTATGCAAATTACATACTGTATGAAGCACACATCCAGAGCATGCCGAGCCATGAGGCACTTCATAATATACCCGTAGTAATGACCGCTATGTTGAAACAAATGCGAAATTCAGGATTTGCGACCCTGCCATACGGGAGCACTGTCTGGTGGCTGGCATGGGACAGAGTTCTCGCTCCACCACAACCCTGGCCCGCCCTTGCCATCACTTCTTTTGTCTTTTCGACCCCCTTGTCATTCCCTTTTTTTCCCTTACGAGGATGTGTTTACGGTCTTTATTGTCAATATTTGTGTTTTTACATATGGCTTTCTGTATTTACTC
Organism: Hermodice carunculata; assembly: GCA_964020975.1. Classification (NCBI taxonomy): domain Eukaryota; kingdom Metazoa; phylum Annelida; class Polychaeta; order Eunicida; family Amphinomidae; genus Hermodice; species Hermodice carunculata. Next base: position 510,172 of record CAXHWN010001041.1, on the reverse strand, counting down.
ATTATTATAGGCTTATGTAATGCAATTTACTTTCATGGAACAGAAAGGGTTATTGCATTATACACCCGGTGCGGGCCAATTCATACATGCGACGCTATGTGTGTGACAAATGATCATAAAACATAAAAAAAAGAGAAGGCAAAGCTGCCATCTGTGGGCAAGCCCAGGAGCAAGTCAAGGTGCACCATAAAATATACTAGATTGACATTAACAGTAGCTGTAGCACACATTCAAATTGGACAAGAAAAGAAGATTTGCTTCACAGCAAAACTGTCTGGTACCTTCAAAATGAGAACATTCAGAAATTCTACACTTTGCCATTGTTTAATATAATATAAACTCTGTGCATTAGCCCCATTTGCATCAATTAAAATGATTTGATTTTGGTTCTTGGTTCATTGGATGTGGCCATGCCACAAACTTACAATCGAAGTTTGAATGACATTACTTTGCATAATAGTTTTGAAGCTACTTAAGTTTGTGTATTTGCCTAATTGGCATAAATTGAAAGAAGCCTACAACTGCAGTTTGTGGTTAATTGGATGAGCCTATGCCACATACCTATAAATTGGAATGGCACCTCCATGTATAAAAGTTTGGAAGTTTATCAAGATTAAAAAAATGTGTATTCATCTTATTAGCATAAATTAAAACTGTGCCACTTTGGTTCAGCATTGGACGCCAATTTATACAAGAGTCTTCAAATTCATGTCCAGAAACACTTCCTGGTTACTGTCACCATATTTCGCAGTCCAAACCAAATACACTCCATAAGCAAACCTGTCCCTGTCAGGAACCAACATAAATTTGGAAGTACAATTGCACATATTGCTCATTTTCCTCTGTATAATGTTGACCTATTCATTATTTCAAATATGTTAAGGGGTACTGTGGTAATAATATACAATTTTTCAGTTGTTTTATAGGTTAAATGTGGACCCATATAAAAAAATTCAAACTTTCTTCCCAACTGGAAAAGCAGATATCAAGTTTGTTTTAGATATGTAAATGGGGGATTGTGATGTTACCTGGACTAACTGCTATTGTTAATGCAATGACGGCTGAGCGCATCTCTCACGAAAGCATAGAAAGCTGATCAAGTACACATATTCCACTTTTACTATGAAGATTCAGGGAAAGAAAAATGCAGAAATTAATATTAAATGCACTATTTATGATTCGCCATTCTATATCTGCACACCGAACGTGAAATAATGTGGCCCTTGAGGATTGTTATGTTTTGAGTGTGTGATGCACAAATTAAACTTATATATACACCTTTATGGAGTTCGTGTTGGCATGTCATGTCTAATGGTTTTATAATCTATCACCCCTTGAGACTGATAGGGCTAGAAAGACATGTACACATATAGCAGGTATCGTACCAACTCCAAACATACATCTTGCAAAATCACAAAGCGTCCTGTTTTGTTGGTAATTCGGAATAAAGCTGAATAAATTGGCTTTATTTATACACCTTTTGGGGGTTCGTGTGGGTATGTCATGTCCATTGGGTTCATGATCTTTTATCCCTCGAAGACTGAGAGGGCTAGAAAGACATTTTCACATATAGCAGGCATTGTACCAACTGCAAACATCCATTTTGCAAAATCATAAAGCGTCCTGTTTTGTTAGTAATTCGGAATAAAGCTGAATAACCTGGCTTCATTAATATACCTTTATGGAGTTCGTGTTGGCATGTCATGTCTTATGGTTTTATAATCTTTTATCCCTGAAGACTGAGAGGGCTAGAAAGACATGTTCACACATAGCAGGCATCGTACCAAATGCAAACACATCTTGCAAAATCACAAAGCGTCCTGTTTTGTTGGTAATTCGGAATAAGCTGAATAACATGGCTTCATTAATGCTCAAGGCTATATGTGACCAACGCTCTCCGGGTATTCTTAAGCAATAAAATAAATGACAACAAAGGAATTAAAAGAAATTTTACTTTATAATAATTTTGTGAAATTGCAGTCAGTGGCTGTGCGTCTTGTCGGGTTCTTGACATCTGTATTCTTGCAAATCGGAAATATGGCTCAGTTGTAGAAATTATGAGAAATTAATAAGTCACTGCGGACCTGTTCTTGCTTATTATATTGCTAGGCAACAGAATTATGCTTCCCTAATGATAAGGGCACTTGCACCAATTTTGCTTCTAAAAACCTCTGAAAATCATACTTGTTCTGCGACATAAAAGGCAAATGTTCTCTTCTTCCTCTCAAGTTGCTTGTTGCAGGATCGAGGGCAGCACATATCTTACCACTATTACATTGTACTTTTGAACACTTCCTATTCCTTGTAGACACACAGACACAGACACAAACAAACACACATAGATTGATAGATAGATATATAGATAGATCGATAGACAGACAGAGACGGATAAATATATAGATAGATAGACAGACAGACGACGGACGGACGGACACAGACAGACAGACAGACAGACAAACAGACAGACAGACAGACAGACAGACAGACAGATTGATTGATTGATTGATTGATTGATTGATTGATTGATTGATTAATTGATTGATTGATTGATTGATTGACTGAAACAAGGATGTGCAATAATTCAGCAATCCTGGTATGACCTAGTGTGGTAAGTACAATACATTACATGAAAACACATCACGATAAAAACGCATGTATTGTAACCTTAAATATTACTTACCTTCTACAGAGAAGAATCTTGCCTGTGGCTTGGCTTAAGGTAAAATTCACAAAGCTCGATTAAAGATGCAAGTAGACCTTGCCACACTGCCCAGGTACACATGTGCTTGTCTGGTGACGTCTGATTGCAAAATGACACACCAAAAAGATTGCAGTGAAGTCGCATACCTCAGCCATATATACCATACTGTGTCTCATGCGTAGTGTTTGGTCTAGTGACCCCCTCCTCTCCCGCTCAAGCCGACACATAATGGCAGAATGTTTGAATTTACCCTTTTTTTAACTTCCTGCTTCCCTGCAGTCTAGCTTACTCTGGGATTTTTTGTGGATTGTTACAGTTGGCTATTTCTTCTTTGTACATGGAACACTGCACCTTTTCACTGCGTCAAAGGCAAAAGCAGCACATACACATTTATCATGTCCATGTTGTCTGAGCTTTGACTTTGCATCAATGTGTTATCTCACACACACACATTATATAGTAATAACGGAAAAAGAGTGATTCCAAATTCGTATGTATTATAATATAGTGTGGTACAGCACAATACAATACACCAAACAATGTGTTCAATGTAATACAATGATAACGTATAACACGTTTTATTTTAAAAACAGAAGTTCTATTTTTTCTGTTTTTGGGCTTGATTTACAGCAATTGATGACTTTTTGCCGCCATTTCTGGATGTCAATACCTGATAGGTCCACGTGTCTACAATTTTGCTTGAGTGGACATACTCAATTCATACGAAACCTGTAAACAGACACAGCTGAGTGGAACCACTCACTTGGACCTCATTTATCATTTTCAAGGCCATCAAAGAGTGGTAACACTCAACCCAGCTTAGGTAAGAAATTGAAAGCGAGGTCCACATGTGGAAAAACACTCATTTACACCTGTTCTGTATATATTTAAACGCCTCGGATGTGTGGAAACACTCAGTTGTCATCACTATAGTCGCAAATCAGTTTCAAACGAGAAAAAATACTCTACCTTTCAAATACAACTCTGTACAAAATCCTGCTTAGTTGAGTAATAATTTAACACTCACACGATTGAAACATAATATTTATTATCCAAATGAAATCAATGACTCTAGAACACATTTGAATCTTTTGTCAAAATAAAGATAAAGCCAACAAAAAACAAAACAGAACAAAAAATTAAACAGGCAAACAACAGCAAAAAAAAAAATAATAATAATAAAAAAATAATAATAAGTAATAAATCAATAAATTAAAAAAAAAAAAATCGGACAACACATCGCAACGTGTGGAAATACTCCCTTGAATTTGTCTTTGGTCTGGATAGTAGTTCTCCAGTTTATATGAGTGACGACGCCCAACCCGTGAGTACAGAATTTTAAGGGGCAAAATGATTATCAATAAAAATATCCATTTGACACAATAAAAATTTGATGTCTAGTGTGCACGCAAATGTTGAAATAAACTCAATGGTCCAAGTAATTTCGATCTGATAAAGATCCAAATTTGAAATTATTGGTGTTTTTATCACCATATGAATTCAACAATAAACTACAGCAATATATTGGGGGGGGGGGGAGGGAGGAGGGAAGGGTACAGTTTATTTCTGCACTGCCGCACTGGGGCGTATCATTTTTTAAGTACCAACATTTACAAGAGGCCTCTAATTTTTCGTTCTGGCCAGTATGTCGGAATATTCTTATTTTCTGTACTGTGAATTGGGCAAAATAGTTCACTCTACAAGCATTATGGGGCCCCACCCACGTTACCTCCCATACACTCAAGCTCCATTTATGAACAGCGTCCAGACAAGTTAAACTCTCAGAGAAGCAGCTACATTAGACTTTTTGCTTTGGTAGCATAATTATTCTTGTTACAATTCATTTCAAATGGCAGAGAACTCACATACATGCCATGCGCAGATCCTCTTGGAACTGCGTGGGAGTCAATGCCCACCTCCCCCATCCCACCCCATCTAGTCCACATACTCACATGCATGGTGTAAAGTTGAACCCCTGCATTCTCATTGGGTACATAGGCCTTGCAGTCTTGAGATTCATCGCCACACATCATGACTTTTGTCAGGGGTTCACATCATCATTTGCAGTAAAACAGTGGGATGGAAAAAAGAACAGGGAAAACTAGAAAAGAAGATTTTCTTCAAAGCAAATCTGTCTGAGTGCCTACAAAAGTAGGAACTATTACAGGCTACAACTTTTGTCCTTTGGTACTTCACATTCCATTAAGTTATGACTGGATGAAAATTTCAAAGTCCAAATGACCTTGAACTTTGACACTTACTGGTCACATGTAAATTGCAGATATGCACAGTGTTACAATATCCACAATTTAAGCCCAACATAAACCAAATCAGATGAAACTTGACCAGGTTATGGTAAGATGAAACTTTCAGAGGGCCAGATGACCTTGACCTTTGCCCTTTAGAGGTTACAGGTTCTTACAAAATGTGCAATGTCGCAATACCTACAATTTGAGTCTACAATGATTAGAATTGGATGGAAATTAGCTGCGTTATGACTGCATGAAACTTTCAAAGGTCCAAATGACATTGACCTTTGCCCTTTAAATGATATATGTAAATTACAAACATGTGCAGTGTTGCAATTGCTACAATTTGAGTCCAACATGATCAAAATTGGACAAAAATTGACCGAGGTATGGCTAGATAAAAAATTCAAAGGTCGAAATGACCTTATTTTGATATTTAGAGGTCACATGCAAATCAGAAAAAATATGCAGTGTTACAATAACTACAATTTGAGCCTAACATGATCGATATGGGACACAAAATTAACCGAGTTGTGACTGGATGAAAATTTCAAAGGTCGAAATGACCTTGACCTTCGACCTGTAGAGGTCAGGTCTAAATTACAAAAATGTGCAGTGTTACAAACATATTAATTGAAGTTGGATTGGTTACCTGTGCCTAGTACAGTTTTGAAGATATCCAAGATTTAAGTATTCAAATGGGCCTAATTTGCATAATTTTCGAAACCGTTGAACCTATTTACGAAAACTCAAGACTTGATGTATGGAAGTATAATCATGCCAAGTTTGGAATTTTAACATGTAATACTTTTCAAATAAAATTTCGTACAAATTTGCCTGTAAAGAAGACAGAAAGAATAAAAAGAAAGAGAGAAAGAAAGAAAGAAAGAAAGAAAGAAAGAAAGAAAGAAAGAAAGAAAGAAAGAAAGAAAGAAAGAAAGAAAGAAAGAAAGAAAGAAAGAAAGAAAGAAAACAATATGTCTGTGTTGACACACAGACATAGCTAAGATTGTTGAGGAGGATGCTCTTTCTGGCAGGGATTTGTACTGTGATTACCCCCCTTGTTACCCATTTGTTTATGTGTTCTTGCTCTGAAGTTGGTGTCAGCCAGTGGTTCGCAATAGGGTGTCATGTTATCGGCATGGAACGTTGATTCACATTTTGCGCACATGCACATCACGTAATAGCAGTTAGATTAAGCCTGGTGAAAATGACACTCTTCTGCATTGCAATAAGTCAGCATCACACTACGAGTCATACGACTAGCCCTGAATTTCCCCTTCTTTTGCAAGATTCTACCACTGAAACAAGACCCCACTGCTTATTGAAAGTGTAGTTTTATCAAGGCAATAAAACAGCACACATGTCAGTAGTAACATAAACCTCCCCAACTCCCTGACACATTATATAGAGATTCGTAACATTTCGTTCCTAGGTCATGCAGGGCTACACACAAGCTAGTTCACTGGTGACCACAAAGCACTGTGCAGTTCTATGTTGCATGCATAAAAGTTTACATGTATAAATAGGAAAGAAGATTTGTTGCATAGCAAATCAGTGTGTGTGTGTGTCTTCAAAGCATATTGCTATGACAATGCACAGCTAGTCCATAACACAGCAGTAGAAGTTGGAATGGCATCTCTATCTATTTAAGCTTTGAAGTTATTCAAGATTTAAAATTTAAAATTGTGTTATTTAGCATAATTGAAATTGCTACAACTTTTATCTTTAATTCATTATGTGCGCAATGGTCAACAACACCCTAGTAGAAGTTGGAATGACATCTCTATCTGTAATAGTGTTGAAGACATTCAACTTTAAAAGTTTTGAGTACTGCTAATTAGCAAATTCAAACGGCTTTAACTTCTGCTTCAGATTCATTACATGCGCAATGGTTAACACCCTGGTAAAAGTTTAAATGACATCTCTATCTGTAATAGTTTTCAATATATTTAAGTTTTAAAATTTCCAATGCTGTCAATTAGGATAATTTAAATTACTACAACTTTTATTTTAAATTCATTACAGGCGCAGTGGTCAATAACCCCCCTGGCAGAAGTTAGAATGACATCCCTATCTATTATACTTTTGAAGATGTTCAAGATTTAAATGTCAAATGCCCCTAATTTTCATAATTTTAAACATCTTCATTCCTCTGTATAAAACGGTCAAACTCCTTGTATGGAGGAACAATCATGCCAAGTTAGGAGTTTCTATGTATATTAGTGTCCGAGAGAAGTGTAGGACAAATTTGCTGGTAAAGAAGAAAGAACGAAAGAAAGAAAGAAAGAGAGAAAGAGAGAAAGAAAGAAAGAAAGTAAGAAAGAATGAAAGAAAGAAAGAACACACTTTTATCAGCATCTCAGATTTGTAGAAATTGGATACTGAGAGATCCAACAGATGATGAACACAGCTACAGATGAATAAAGTAGATCTCTATTCATTTGCATATGTACACACACACATAAACACACAGGGCAAAATGTATGGGGAGAAACCCCATGAATTCTCTGCAATTATAAATATAAGTTTTAAGTGCAGACATGAAGCACCATGAAAAATCGAAAGAAAGGTGGTTGTGAATGGAGTAAAACATCAGCAACCCTCGTGCTAAGGCATTGATCTGAGCCATGTACACACTGTCCATTATATATAAATAAAAATTGGTTCAAGCTGCTACTCAGTAACAATATGATGACACGGAATAGGGGCTTATCATATCTGATCCTTGTGTGAGCAACTCCATAATGTGACGTTACTATGGATCAAATTTTATTTTGTTTTAAGGGTAGTAAGTCCCTTGTATCACAAAGTAGAACGCTTTTTAATCAAAAAGAAGAAGAAAAAAAATAAGGTTCTAGTTTCAAGTCTTTTTTTTGGGGGGGGGGGGGGTCGATATTTGGTATGCTATGAACATGAACCTCACTTCCCACCCCAGCCAACTCACATAGAGTTTGACCACATGCATACAGGACTGCATATTTCTAAAAGGTATCTCACCACAACTGTCAAATATTAAAAATATGCTCACCTAGTTTACATGTCAATTTCAAGTGTTTTCTATGTCGTATTGGTAACATATTGTGCTGCAGATAAAGCTATATTTTCTGCCTTTTTTTGTACAATATCAAAATACCAATTTCCATAATATTAACCCTGAATGTTCAGCCATTAGCTATAAATTGTCTAAATTTAAGCCAGTGATGGCAACCTTTGTGTGGAACTGACCAGCCGGCCCCTCACAAACATTACCAAATGCATTTACTTTAGATTCTGTCACTGCATATACTCAAACATGTATACAATTTTTTCTCTGTGAAGTAGCAATTAAAGCTTGTAGATCATAAAATGGGAATAGGGGAATGTATTTAATTTCCATGGAATCACGCTTGATGAACGACTCAGCAGGAAGGATCATATTGAAAAAAAAAAGCTATCTCGAACTTTAGGAATCATAAAAAAAACAAAAAAATACCTTCCCATCTCCGGAATGACAGATTTTTACAATGCATCAATATTATCGCACCTTACCAAGGGGGAAATTAGTATGGGGCTTTAAATGTAGCAAGCTCCAAAAATTGCAAAGCACAAGCTGTATGTATTACATCCTATTATAGGTTTGAAGTTATTCAAGATTTTAACTTAATAATGGTGCTATTTAGCATAATGTAATTGCTACAACTTTTATTTTTAATTCTTTAGGTGCGCAATGGTCAAAAACATCCTAGTAGAAGTTGGAATGACATCTCTATATGTTATAGTGTTGAAGATATTCAAGATTGAAGATTGCGAGCACTGTTACTTGGCATATTTGAAATGATACAACTTTTGTTTTTGATTCATTGCATGTGCAATGGTCAACAGCCTCTAGTAAAAGTTGAAATGGCATCTCTATCTATAATAGTTTTGAAGATACTCAAGTTTTTAAAATTTCAAATACTGAGAATGAGCAAATTTAAATGGCTACAACTTTTGCTTTAGATTCATTACATGCGCAATGGTCAATAACCCCGAAGTAGAAATTGGAATTACATCTCTATATATTATAGTTTTGAAGATATTCAAGATTTTAAATGTCAAATGCCCCTAATTTGCAAAATTTTAAACATCTTCATTTATCTGTATAAAACGGACATACTCGTTGCATGGAGGAATAGTCATGCCACGTTTGGAGTTTCTATGTACAATAGTGTTCGAGAAAAGTGTGGGACAAATTAGCTGGTAAAGAAAAAAAAGAAAAAAAAGAAAGCAAGAAAGAAAGAAAGAAAAAAAAACAGAAAGAAAGAAAAAAGGAAGAAAGAAAAAAGAAAGAAAGAAAGAAAGAAAGTAAGAAAGAAAGAAAGAAAGAAAGAAAGAAAGATAGAAAGAAAGAAAGAAAGAAAGAAAGAAAGAAAGAAAGAAAGAAAGAAAGAAAGAAAGAAAGAAAGAAAGAAAGAAAGAAAGAAAGAAAGAAAAAGTGTGTGTCCACACACACACTTTAACCAGCATCTCAGATTTGTGATAATTGGGTACTGAGAGATCCGACAGATGTTGAACACAGCTACAGATGAACAAAGTAGATCTCTATGTTTATACACACACACACACACACACACACACACACACACACACACACACACACACACAGGGCAAAATGTATGGGGAGAAACCCCATGAAGTCTCTGCAATTATAGATATTAGTTTTAAGTACAGATATGAAGGACTATGAAAAATCATAAGAAAGGTGGTTGTGAATGGAGTAAAACATCAGGAACCCTCTGCCTATTATCGGTAAGGCATTGATCTGAGCCATGTGCACCCTGTCCATTATGTATAAATGAAAATAAGTTCAGGCTGCTACTCAGTAACAATATGGTGATAGGGAATAGGGGCATATCATATCTGGTCCTTGTATGTTAACCAGCCTTTATTAGCATGACCATTATATGACGTTACTGTGGATAAAATTTTATAAAACGTGTTTAGTGTAGTGAGTCTCTTGTGTCACTTAGGAGAAAACTTATCAAAAAGAGGGAAAAAAAACCAGGTTCCAGGTTCAAGTCTTTTGGGGGGTGGGGGGGGGGTGGCATGCTATGGACATGAACCCCACTCCCCACCCCCAGCCAACTCACATAGATTTTGAACACGTGCATACAGGACTGCAAATTTCCAAAAAGTGTCTCACCACAACTTTCAAATATTAAAATATTCTAAGCTAGTTTACATGTTAATTTCAAGTGTTCCTCTATGTCAACGTCGTCAAATTTTGTGCTGTAGATAAAGCTACATTTTGTGAATCGTTTGTATAAAATCAAAACATTTTTACCACTAATTTCCATAAAATTAATCCTGAGTGGTCAGCCATAAAAAAAAAAAAAATTGTCAAAATTTAAGCCAGTGATGGCAACCTTTGTGTGATACTGACTAGCCGGTCCTTCATAAACATTACCAAGTGCACATATTTTTAGATTCTGTCACTGCATATACTCAAACATGTATACAATGTTTGATCTAAGATTTTAATCAACATTTGGAAAAAAATCGAATCATAATGTGTGCTTATCATTTTGCCCATGCTGACAGTCTATAACCAAGGAGGGTAGAGAATTAAACTGAAATTTTGAATCAGTTGTTTTAGTATTTTTATGGAATGGGCAAATACATTTTAAATGACTGGAAATTAAAATGATAATGTGTCACAGAGTTGATAACTTAGACTTCCCAGAAGTGTTTGTCCTTGTGTGTCTATGTGTGTGTGTGTGTGTCTGTGTGTGCGTGCGTGTGTGTGTGTGTGTGTGCTTACCTTTCTCAGTAAGTTGACAGTACGTGCATGCGCATCGCAGCATTTACGTTTACGCATTGAATAAAACATTGTGTGATCATATTATAGCGCTCTAGTTGCACAAATGCTTAATCAGTTTAATTAGAGAGCCACGCTTTGACACATATTGCACTAAACGTACATTAAGTGTTGTTGTTGTTTTTTTTTTTTTTAATTTTCGACTAATATATTTATCTGTTCAAATGCAGTATTTAAAAATGCACGGTTGAGGCTAAGTACGGTAAATTGGCCATTTTTTCTCTGTTAAGTAGCAATTAAATCTTTTAAATCATACTATGGGGACATCGGTATTAATCGGACTCAAAAGTAAAATAATCTATCTTCTGTTCCACTAAATTATTCAGCTTGTGTATTAGTTAAGGTCTGGGGCTTGGGTGCGCTCCATAATGTTAAGTCTCAACCGTACACTTAGGAGTAATCCAAGAAGGGGATTACCTTTTGAGAATTTTTCATATTATTAAAAATACGGTTGGAGAAACCACAGAGTATTCTGATTTGGAATGATAATTGTACTAGGGGAAGCATAGTCCCCTGACTCTTGAGATGTTCTTGGCGGAACAATGGAAATCCCCAAAGACTACATACAATAATATTGTGAAATATATATTGTATGATGCAGTATAATAACCCAGAGTGTTAAATTTAGTACAGGCTTTGTGCAAGAACTTAACCTAGGCACAGTAGCGAGATAATGATTCAGCCAAGGATATGCAAAAAAGTTACAAGATATAACAATTATTTATTACAGAGATGAATTTGGGGTTGTGCAGTAAATGAAAATGTGTTGTATAAAATAATAATTGATAAAATGATAATTAAATTGCAGATTGAGATTGTATTAACCATGACAAGCCTGTGCATACAAAAGGGTACTTTTTTATCATGTTTGTGCGTGAACTTGTTCATCCTCATATGTCATTTCTGGTATAAGAATAGAAGGAGAGTAAATTTCATATGCACGATAACCGACAGAGGGAGCCAGTGTACAGCAAGGTAAAAACATAGTTTCGGGTTTTGCCATCAAAGAATCACATCGGGCGGGGGGCACATACTCAACATCAGGGTAGATGTGTGCCGCGGAATTTTTACAGAATACTCCATCTTAATCCTACACCAGATGTAAAAAGGTACCCTTTCTCAGTCTTGAAATGTTTTGAAAGGGGTGTAGCAGTGGTCCGTAGTAATTGTTACCCCTATCCTAATCCAGCTGTGTACATTTTTTTTAGGGGGGGGGGGGGCTTTTATAATCCTGGGAGTAATGAAAACAGGGCCTTTCCCGCGGCACACACCCACTACAATCCTACAAGGAAGTACCCCATCCCCCGCCCCCGAGTCATACTTTGTTTTGATGAGACATAATAATATCACGATTTATCTGGTTTTGACTGGATCTGGGCAGACAGAACTGCTGCGTGGCACTTTTCCATGGGATTTCCCATTATTCATGAGTCATGCGTGTGTATATAAGGAGGAGTTGCCATGCTAGGCCGACCTTTGACTCTCAGCGTCTGAAAGCGAACTGAGCCTAACCAGATCTGCGATGTAACAAGTTGATGTACGGGTCAAAGGAATAAAGAATTGAAGTGGACGCTTACTAGTACCTGCAAGAGTTGTCTGTCATTGCCCAACAAGCCTACCTTGTGGGACCATTTAGTAAATTTATAACTTCCCAAAACCCTAGTTAGATCAATACCATACCGACCGGGTAGTTTACAATATGGCACAAAAGTTAGTCAAGGGATCTTGTGAAAAGAAATTTATACAGTGTGTCAACTTCCTCGGCCGGCTCCAGGAGCAAGCAAGCCAAGCAGGATCTGTGAAGTTACCCAGCCATTGAATAAAATGCGGCATGATGTATGTAAAAATATGCCATGAGACTTGAATTAATAATATTATATTATACATACAGGAATGCCATCATTCTTGGCGGTGCGATACTGCACATAAACGTACGTCTTCTGCAAAGTGGTGAGGCCAGTATCTGTGTTGTGTGTGTGTGTGTGTGTGTGTGTGTGTGTGTGTGTGTGTGTGTGCGTAGATTTCTGCAGGGTCATTATTCCACAATGGACCCAGTGGTAATTTCTTTTAGCATTGAAGTCTCTTGGATCTGATCAATATTGACAAAGGCCAAAGTCATATGGCAGGCGGTCTTGATCTTGCGATATCGCCAAATAAGATATATTAAGCAACATCGCTGAACGATTCAGCGAAATCGCAAAAAGATTCCCTGATATCGCCAAATATGTGAATCGATGCACGTTGGGTAATAGCACTGTCACTGTATAGTGAATGGCGCAAAGGAACAAGCATTTGTACCTAGACAGCATTCAGTGTCTTTGCACTATTATAATAAACCCGTTGAAAATGCCAGACAAGACAATCATTGCTCGAACGAGCCCTTTTGGGAGGATGAAGTAAACTCTAAATCGGCAGCCATGTTAGAGAAAAACAAGATAAGAGGTGGAAATACAGTTATCAATACTTCTATATATATAATTTAGCAATATCACTAATCATTAGATGATTTCGATGAATCGTTTGGAGATGTCGCTAAATCATTGGTACATATGTAGAGATGTCTAGAACGACTCCAAATACAGGCGGCTGTTTGTCACTTAAACGAACTGTAGAGCTTGATAAAGTACTACTTACTGATGCAAAGACAGTTTAAGTGTATATTTTGGGTCTAGTATAAACATAAACTAGATAAATGCAAAGATCAATGTCCTTGCTTAATTGCTGAATAAACACAGTGATAATGAAATGGTCGGGTTTAAGGCTGGTTCATCTATTTCTTTTATGAAACAAATGATAAAACTGTAAAAGTGGTTTCGTTTAATTCCTCACAATATTATCCCACAATGTTGCCAGACTTTGGATATCTAGTTTAGTTGAGGAAACATGGCTTTGTAAAGTTGCAAGAAAAATCCAACTTTCTCGTGGTTTTCTTTGGCAAGGTAGATTTTTTAACTTTGCAGAGCCATATTTCATAAATTAGACCTGCAATAAATATGGCAGGTTTTTTTGATAATATTGTTGGGGACCAAACTAAACCATTTCAAGGTTTTCCCATTTGTTTTAGAAGAGAAATAAACATAAACAGCAAAAAAAACCCCCGGCCATTTCATTATCACTGTGTTTTTTTTAACAATTAGGCCGGAACAAGTGTTGCTCTTTGCACGTATCCATAATTTATGATTGTACTAACCGAAAACGATATCCTTTAGCTGTCTTTGCCTCAGAAAGCAGTACTTTATCACGCTCTAAAGTTGGTCTTCTTCAAAAACAGTTGTATGTATTTAGAGCCCTTAATTGTTGAGTGAAATCGCTAAATGATTTAGAGATATCACCTAATCATTTAGCGATATCGCTAAATCGTTTAGCGATATCACTAAACGATTTAGTGGCATCGCCAAACGATTTTGATTTATTGCTCAATATTTATCGACATAATGTGTTCCATGATTTGGCGATGTTGCTACATGATTTAGTAATATCGCCAAATACTGTATAATGATAAATTTTCGCGAGGGAAAAAGGACTAAATGTCAAAACAGCTTGCCTTATAAGGCACTAGGACAATGTTTGGTTAGGCTAAGTAGGTCAGGGTACCTTTGAATTTTTATAAAATAAAGGATCGGAGCTAAATGGGCATAGCATTCTAGGCACAAAGTTCTGTTTCAAATCAAATAACACTCGTATGAACCCCCCCCCCCCCCCCGCCTCTATTTTTCTACTTTTACAAGTGTAAAAACTTCCAAAATGGTTTTATGATTGAGGTCATGTCCTTGGATATCGCATGTTTGAAATATATTTTGAATAAGGTAGGACGGAGTTAGAAACTTGTGATGATTTCTGATATAAAGAAAATTATGGATAGGACCTCTCATGGATTATATTGGCAGTATCTTGAAGTTCCAAAATATCCGTAACAAACAGATTTTAGCACTAAATTTAAACATCTCAAATCGCACAATATATTTGGAATCGTCATATTGAAACGTTGTAGACCACTTATTAACCAGTGAATATGTTGAAGATGGTAATATCTCTATGGATATTGTCAAGATGGCACCTGGCATAAACAATATGATTCACAGAGTTTCATACGGAAACACATGTATATTTGCCCATAGTGGTACCGACGATACATTGAAAAGTCTGTTCAAACTGACAAATACTTGAAAGATTACATCCAAACATTATAGTGAGCTTTGTCACAGTTGCACCTGCACATTTTAGGAAAAATATATATGTGCTACAGATACCTGGATGGGTCAGAACGTCAAGATACACATCTCCATGACGTTTCAGGCTTAAACGAAAGGCTAAAGACTTACGGCCAGTCACATATGTTTGTGTTCACCTTTGACTGAACTCAGCATTAGCTCTGACATAGAGGAGTTGAGAAGTCCAGGCTTGACTCAGGGTTAACCCTGGAGTTGTGTGACACAAGCTGGTTTGCTGACGGGTCACTTAAGTGCAGGTTACACAACTTGGGGTTGACATCAGATTCATTTTATTCCCATCGTTAATTCTTTCCCCTGGTCTGCATCGAATGACAAGTTGTCCCTCCCTTTTTCGTCGTTCTGGTAGTGTGCATCAATGCAAATGTAAAAGCATGAACATGTTTCTTGATATTTGCGTAAAGCATGGTTGGAAAAGTTAACGATTCAACAGTGGAAAAAAAAACACTTAAATTTGTAATTTGTCGAGGAACACAAAGATACAATTGAACACAAAAACTATGCCGGAATGGTGGAAAAACGGAACAAGTAAGGGACACAATAACAAGCAAATTAAATGCCATGCCAAACATGGCGGGTCAAAAAGCACAACGAAATTAGTTGATATTATTTGGAAAAAAAAAACATAAAAAATAAGACAAGGCAAGAGTTTGGTGATTGACAAAAAGAGGAAAAAACAGAAGGAAGAACGCAGTCTGCTTGAATGTCATCAATATCCCAAAATGTGGTCAATCTTCTTCCAAAACAAATCTTCAATGTCAAGAATGAATTTGATGATGACACAGACTTACATGGTGACACTGCCTCAGTCAGAGGAAATGAGGCGATTACAGCTATTTTTTAAAAATATATATTTACATATGTATACACAGATTGCAACACTGATGAGAAATGCGAGGTCAAGTAAGCATTTGCACTCGCCATCACACAAACTTTTAATTTTAATGATACATAATATTTGGTGTATGTACGTATGTATATATATATATACATATATATATATATATATATATATATATACATATTCAGTACACACACACACACACACACATATATATATATATATATATATATATATATATATATATATATATATATATATATATATATATATATATATATATATATATATGTATATATATATATATATATGTGTGTGTGTATGTATGTATGTATGTGTGTGTGTGTGTGTGTGTGTGTGTCTTTTTTACAAAATAATAATCATGGCGTTAAACCAAGCAGAAGGCAGGCTCAGTGACAGCTAAGGCTTCAGCCCAGCTTAACACAGCATCTGACACGTGCAAATGGAAAGAAAAAACAACCCCAGGTTCAAACCAGAGTTACCTCAACACCAACGTAGCATTGACGTCTGCATCCGGCCATCAAAGCGTAACTAAACCCTAAATGTTATTCCAGAAACTGCCTGCTGGCACTCATACACAATTTTTTGTTCCAAGAGAAACAGAAAAAGATGTCCAAATTTAGAGAGCGCATGATGATCCAACAGCAAAGTTTATATGGTGGATTACATGGAATCCCTCTTGTTCAGACACTCTGGTTCTACATGTGGTAGGTCAGTGTAGCCAGAGATATACTGAATATGTCAAATGTCTAACATTTACTACTATACATTCACGATTAGCAGCGATCTGGACTGAGACTGTTCAGGGAAGTGCACAGTGGTTGTGGACTTGCTCCCACAACTCAGCAGCTCTACTGGTACAGGTATTACTATTGATGTCAGGCTTTAACCTTGATATTTTTGACCAACGCCCTATGAAAAGGAATTTTCAGTTATATACAGTCTGGAACATGCCTCTTGTGAATCAGAAGTTTAGGGAGGACAGCAGGTGTAGTCCCCCATCAACCATGCTGATACCCGTCACTTTCTCCGATTGTTTAACAGTGGGCAAATGGTCATTTTGGTCCTGTCGATGTTTGTTTTCTCTCTATTGATCTCTTTATTAGGTTTTGCCCTGCACCATGCAGTTTTATTAATATACAAACGAGCACAACAAGCAACGGTTCGTCGCACAGTAGCTATATTTGAATGTCTAGCTTTGCTCAAGTGAACAATATCAGCACGGACATCAAAATGATAGGCACTGGCCTGCAAATATTATAAAAGGACCGTCTTGAACTGTAAATATATACTGCCCCAGATATAGGTTCAGTACTACTGAGTGTGATACTCTTATGCTTGTTTCTCACTTGATTTGCAATATACCAGTTTAGTCAAACTTAAATACTTTAAATAAAATCTTAGGGAAGGACAATTTACAGGAGTCTGGGGGCGATCTACGAAAAAAATAATAATAATAAAAAAAAACTTTATTATTGATAATGTTTATAGACCAAGAGAGATCTCATGGATAACTGTCACTTTTTTGAAGAATTTTCACAACCTTTTTCAAATTTAGAAACCGGAAATTTTGAAGTAGCAATCTGTTGTGACTACAACATAGTCTTACTAAATGTTAATGGATGCCCCTACTCGTCACACGTTTTTCGAAGTCCTGATATTTCATAGCCTTTGTCTGAAAGTAATGCTTTCCATAAGATTTTCAAACAACATAGGAACCTTCATAGATAATATTCTTTGTAGATTAAGTGACGTAACCCTGAAAACTACCAGGAGTATAATGGTAGGAAATCTTCTGATCACCATACCCTAGGTTTATTAGTCTTGACACATCACAACAAACTACTCAACCCATAAAAGTGATAAGAATTAAAGCCCACAGCCTCTCTGAGCTTGAAAAACTTAACATAGAGCTCAGTACGACTGGTGTACATCAAACGCTGGATGCTGGCCCTTAATCAGACCCATACAAAACTTCAAAACAATGATCGCAACTGTTGAGAAAGCAATATATATATATATATATATATATATATATGTATATATATTGTATTTGTGTCTTTTTGCCCAGAACCACTTCCTAGTAGTCAATATCCTATTCCGCAGTTCGAACTCTTTACTCTCCATAAGCCAACCTGTCCCTGTCTAACCTGTATATATATAGAATTACTATTGTCTATATTGCCCACGTTCCTCTGTAAAATTTTGACATAGGCTGTATCAGCCCGAATAAATTAAAGGGTCTTCAGCGGGTAACTTCTCAACATGTTTCGGAGCCTTTTACCCGTACATGTCTCTCTGACTAGCGGCTCCTTGCCTAAGCTAAATATTCAGCAAAAACAACACTTATATATATAAATAAACCATGCAAATATGTAACATTTCAGAATTATAAACATAACTCGTGGTATATTACCTTCAATCAAGTGCAGATAAGCCTTATGTAAACGATTAAAATATACTCCAACAATCTCACCACTAGAACTGATATTAAAAATCAATTTACCAACACATAACACTACACTTAAAAGTACCATCAAGGAAGCAAAAGAAAAAAGAAGAAGAAGAAGATAATTACAATTCATGTTTCACCAGATATGAAAACGACATTAACAAAACGTGGAAGACAATAAACAAATTACTTTCTAAACCTGAAAAGGAAAAACAAAATCCCACATATTTAAGAAGCTCTTAATCACACGATGGGATTCTAGGTAAAGTTAGCCCAGGCAGTATAATTCCAGCACCAATCTGAGGTACTGAATGGTAGCCAATTTCAGCCCCAAACTAATCTAATGGCTCAAAGTGGCTTGCTTTGTCAAAATATAAACACCCACGCTTCTAGAGCCTTCAGCGATATTCCCTACTGTGGATGCATGTGAATTGATTAGAGTGACAAATGGTATTGCATGCAAATTCAGATTAAAGTCGTAATTCATATGTGAATGGTATACTTGTAGTGGGGAACAATAGCATTGCTCCCAGTTGAAAGCAGACCAAGGTAACAATGTATATAATAAATATTGATTGCTCACACAAGTTGAACATTCGAAGGACATATGGTAACCCTTAAGTTATCTTGGGGTAGTAGCAGTCACAGTTCCCAGGACTAGGCCATGCATGGGAACATGTGACAGTACATTATACATTGAGTCTAATTTGGACCACAAATAAGGGGGTGTGGCCAACAATTGTCAATCTTTCAACTTCAACAGGCTATACTGTGGTCATCTCCTTGATGAGACCCTAGAGTAATTACTTATCGATGATTTGACACCAAATTTATAGGTATGGTGTAGACCAATTGCATATTAATATAATGTTTGGCAGGCCTGGTCATATTCCTTGTGAAAAAGGAGAGGATGGCTTGGTTAGGATGCATTGTATGCTTTTGCAAGAGTCCTATTATTTTATAACTACCAGTTGTACAGTCTGGGCAAGCTATAAATGTGAATTTTGGCACATGACATTTAATAAATAGGGTTTATCACAATTTCAAATGGTAGTACTACTGGATGTAGTTTTTATGAATTGACTTACTGTACATGAACTTAAAACCTAATGACAGCTCACAAAGGTAAATATCCTGCAGCGTGGGGTTGCCGTGTTACAAGCGAATATTACAGTTTGAACACAATTCTTCTATTCTATATATAGGTCTTCGGTTTGCAGTGAAACGTCCCAGCAGGTTATTTCATGGATCAATCACACGTTCACAATGAACCAATTTCTATCAAGAGACAAGGTTATGGCTTGCTAAGTATATGATGTATTGGACAATTTCGAATTAAAATCAGGCTGCTATGCTGCATCATCACGCCAGATATATGTATACATATATATGCTCCCCTAATGGCTGCCGGTAATTCATACTGAGGCATTCAAATCTGCATACAGGGTCAATAAATGTGCATGTGATGGACTAACTGGCATGAGGTTTGTGTTTTTCCGTGTCCATAGACAATGAACCGAATTTATGCTTTAAAATGGTTTCTTCATTCAAAGGAAACAGACCATTAATATACTGAATTGAAGTCAACCAATGGATGCTCCAGCGTACCTGCTAGTAAAACATGTTGCTGATATAGTTCAACAACTGCACACTTTTGAAATTCTTCATATTTTTCTCTTCATTGTGTCTTATGCAGAAAATCCTTCTTTTGCTGTATTTTTGGCAAAGTAAACACGGACATACCATGGGAACATTGGTTTGGTCGGTATATGGTTTCCAGCGACTGCACACGCAACAAGATTCAACAGGAAGGCGTACATTGTTCACTGAATATTACAGATGGAAAATAAACTGACCTAATCACACAAATGTTCGAACTGCATCCCAAACATGTACCTATGATGATCTTAATGTGCCACATTTACATTGCACATCATAGATATGTGAATATAATCCAGAAGTTTGCTATTTGCAAATGATTTGTGAGTAACATCTTGCTATTCTTGTAAAGCTACAATACTAGCAACTGTATTAGCAAGATTTTTTCCACACCACTCATCAGTGATTAGACATTTATTGCATGTGCAACACAGTTGTAGTTTTGCTACATGATCACCAGCATGACGAAAACGAGTGAATGTCCAATCTGATAGTAGGCCAAGCATCGATTTTAGCACCATGCGGCTGAAAAGATTAACACAGTGGTCATACATGCATAAACGCAATGATCTTGATAAAAAAGTGATACAGGTGAAGCAAACATTGCTGTCAATTTAAGATATGAGCCCGTGTCAGACGGGCAGCAGCATTACAGCTGAATCAAGTTGATTGTGTAAATAGTCCACCCGAAATTAGCCCTATAAGGTCTTTATGTAGGCCAGGTCCAATAAAGAACATAGGTTATGATGCATAAAATTAATCGTCAGGGTGTACAGGTAACATTTTTATGTAATATAGGACATGGAAACATTTCTGTGCTTGTCATTTCTGTCTTGTGAGAGTCAGTCCAAGGAGTTGCACTAAATGTTCCTTTGTGTACATATTTTAATGCTTTGTATGTTCCTCTGCTGTTTTCTGCCATACATGATTTATTCCCGGAAGTCATCCCTTTGTATTTTCCCTATATATTCTTACGAGTAAACTTTATAATAAATTTTTCACATACAATTGCATATAAAATGATTGAAGTGTTCCCATATTGTTCCATTGGGAACATATAATGAAGCCTCACCAATTTTCTGGTTAATTGAAGTAGTGAGGGACTCATCATTATTCTGCTGGTTCATGTTCATTAAATTAATTCTATGGCCAAATATTGTATGCCACAAAATTTGTGACTGTTTATTCTGTTGTATATCGGCACCTGCTCATGCCAGATGGCGCTATTCTACTTGGGTGTGAGACGTGTGATTCTAGTTATGCAATAGCTTGAATGATGGTAGCTTACCTGATTAATTATGCGTGGTTGGATATTTGGAAAAGTATAAAGTTATGTGTTGTTAGATATATTATGCGGCTTTTTGGTGAAAATATTACCTATGACATGTTATTTGTCACTTTACTTCAAAGCATATTCATGCATGGATTAAATATTTCATGCGTGGTCATAGTTCACTATAAGTATTTGCTGCCATTGAATATGTAAAACTAAATTGTTAACTATTATGTACACGTGTCTTGTATAAGAAAAAAATGTATATACGAAATTGTTTTTATTTTTAAATTTGTCTTGCAGTAATGCAAGGGTTGCACAGAATATCAGGGGGTTAACCATTCCAGCTGTCTGTATTTGTCTAATAAACGACTGTTACTCTATGCCCTCAAACCCAGTCTTCAGTATTTGCTTCCCAAGTTGAGTGAATGCCAAAGAATAAGAAACATAGTCTTTTCAATGCTAGAGAAAAAAAAAGTATCATTGGATCTGTGACAGAGCAATTATATTATTTCTGATGAACGCCAGTCTCATCCATCCCCAGAACTTACGGAGTATCATATTTTCGACAAATGCCAATTTCATCTGTGTCGCAACAATAGTTCGGAGATTTGTGGAGGATAGTTTTGATTTTTGGTGTCTTTGTATAGCCTATGCACATACTAATATGTTTGTTTTTTTATTGTGTTTGCTTCAACATACACAGCGGCCTCCTTCGACGGGGCCGAAGCACCCCTTAAGGTATCCAGGGGTAAGGTTAAAAGGCTTTGTTAAAAAAAAAAAAAATGCAAATTGTTGCTGAGGGTGACCATGTTTAAAATTTGGCTGAGTTGGACGAACAATTAAAGCACGCATTCTGTGTGTTTACATAAAAGTTATATGAGTGCTATGTCATAAATGTATTCAAACAACCATTGCAAAAGAGTACATGGATGCACTGATTTTGCACGAGACTATAGTTGTGGACTCCACATTTCCGTTCCAGTGTCCTGACAGGTCTCATCATTACGCGATATAGCATGTAAAAAATCATGAATATGGATACTCCAGCGCACAGCCTGGTGAGAAGGCTTGACAGGTACGTTTGGACAAGGGACACTACAAGGCATACATTTTGACCCGTGGAAAACTTGGAGTGATGGCTGCAACCATTCATGATAAGCTGTATGCTGCATATTGGAGATCAGGCCCCGTCCTGCGTGACCATTTTTTGGTGAGAAAAACATGCCCAAGAGTGGCATGCAAGACAAGGTCCGAGTTGGTAGGCCAATGATTGAAGCCTCTGAGGGAGCCATAACCACCGTCAATGGTGCATTGGATTCTGATGACTGAATGAACTTTGATGACACTGCTGTGGTTACTGGCATTACATGTTCATGATCCCAGTTTTTCTGGTCTTTCTGAAATTACACACAACAAAGGACACATGGACAGAGGCATGGACCAATTCACACACAGATGCAGGCGATAGCAATACCCCGCCCTCTCCAGGCCTTATATGAGCTGAAAGGTGAACACGGACAGTAATTGAACAAATGAAATGGTTTCAGCTCATGAGAAGAAAAAGGATACGTGGTTCCTGATTTAGATATCTGCAATGCATTTCATTGAAGGATTGGCATTGGGCTCCCAGTCTTAAATGTGCTGTAAGGTAAAAAACATACAGCACAGTTAACCAACCAATAATATTGTGTATAAAATAATTTCAGCTCGAGACAAGAATAAGAATACACGGTTACTGAGTTACACATCTACAAGGCATTTCACAAGGATTGGCTTTAGGCTCTTATTAAAAAATGTAAACAAAATTGGTGATCCACTTTTGTCCTAGATTTGATCTTCTCTGAAAAAAAAAACCAAAAAAAAACCAAAAAAAAAAAAAAACAAAAAACGGACAAACAGTAGTTTTGGAAAGTATATATTCTGATTTTGTAAGGATAAAGTCGGTTGTACCCAGGTTGTGTTCTAATGACTATTATTCTTTTTGGTGTTTACTAATGGTCTAGGTGACGATATTGCACGTCAAATGTAATTATTTGCCAATGACAATTCTAAATTGGGCATTGTTAAAACAAAAAATCATGGGAGTGAGTCAGAATTCAAAATTATTTGTATTTTTTTAAGAAAGGACATTAGTAAAGTGAAAAAAAATAGATTACACTCCCAAAAAATTATCGCTGATAGATCACTGATAGATCAAATAATACAATGATCTGAGGACTTTGAGATCATGCTGTGACTCCACCAATGTATCCTTCCAAGGTACAGTCTCTTACAAAGACTCATTGCAAGCCTTCAGAACCTTTCAGAGCACTGACAGGATCTGGAGAAAGCAACGAGGCAATACCGCTATTAACTCCTCCACCCACCCACCCCCGCCATTCAGTCATTGTCACTGGCGAGAAAGACCAGACAAACAAGTCACTAGCGAAGGATGAGGTCAGTGGCACTGTCCAAGTCCAACTCCGATGTATGCAACCAAACTGTTTCAAACCCTGAGTGTGGGGAAAAATTTATGGCTACAGAGATTGCACTACTGCCATCGCCACCACCACTGAAGAGCCCAGAATTTGCCAAGGGTGTGAAAGAAAATAAACCAGTAATATTGAAACTCTCAGGTGTAATGCCTACACAGTCCATTATCAACCCGACCTCCTTCCCAGATGCTTCAGACTGGATGTGAATCAGCTCCATGCCTGATGTGACGTCCTCAGACACTGAAATGACAATGACATCTATCAGCACAGGACTGACCCCTTCGCTATACACAGGACAGGGTGACAGAGATAATGCCTCCAATGGCTGAGTGGGGGTGATCAGGCTGGTGTTGGGGAACTCTGGGGGGGGGGGTGCTCTTCCATAGTCGATACCATGACCCCTGCCTGCAGGTCACTCTTTTTCTCCTGCATAGATAAGCTAGGCCAATTTAAGTCATGACCTGACAGGCTGTGGCCAAAGATTATGCCTGGCCACTTCCTGCTCTTCTTTGGAGGCCAGCCAATGGAGGCCCTCAATGTCAAGTGGGACTGTGGACATGATGAAGCTACCTCAAATAAAAACAAGCAGCCAGCCCATGAAAAACATTACACAAGTAATACGTGAGTGATCTCAATAACTAGCTCATTAATCTATGTGGAATGAGTCAGAATACAAAATTTATTCCATCTCATCAGTAACTGTATCTTGCAAGTTTGGAATAACTAAATGACTGGAAAACACTGCAATGCCTGAGTGATGCCATTTTATTTTATCACCTAAGTGTGTAATCCCTGCACCCAATACCTTTAACCCATCAAGGATGCCAAGAGGGCACAGAGAATTTCATTTTATTATTTTCTGCAATTCAGTGAAGACTGCCAATATAGGTTCTAATTTGTAATATTTTTACTTCATTACGTCAACTTAAGTAATGATGAAATAGCTTCACAAGATAAAATTAAGTAAGTTACCTGGGTTTCTTCTGGAACAATTCTCAACAGCCCCTGAAGATGTTGGATCCTGCCAGCACCAGAAAGTTTATGTCACCTGTCACCGCTTGCATATTACACAACCACTTACCCCTACATTGCTAAAGTCGATATGACTACCAGAGTAATGTGTTCTCACCATAAATGAATGTGGTGGGGGATTTAGTTTTACTGGGGAGTTCAGCAAATAGGTGAAATGCAGCATGCCCCTTTCCTTGAAAACATTTGTCAGCAACATATGCAAACTATGACAAAAATTTTGTTTCTCCAGCATCACTGATCCACAGTTGTAAGATATCTAGCATTCCAACATCTGCATTGTAATCTGTTAATGAGGCAGTACATGTGACAATCACTTTGCCACTGTGGCTTGTTGCAGTGCTAGGGGGTGTTGACTCAGTTCAAAATCCATGAAAATGCTCAATTGCCTGGCAATATTGGTGGTAGTTTCCTGTTTGCTGGTAGTGTCTATGCTGTCCTTTTTTCAAAATTGAAGGCTTTTCGTTCTGTATGAGGAGAGTTTGACTTGTGCTTAGAGCAGAGAAATCCACTTTTGTGGCACATTTGGGATTCATGTCCCGCTGTAAGATTTAACGCAGAGAGTTAACTATCATGACATTCTCATATGAGCAAATCAGGACTAGAAATCCATGATGGGAGTAAGAAGCCATGACCTGATTCACATTTTCCAGAGGAAATAAAATGAACAGTTTTCGTTCCCATGATACACACAAAGTGATCATAGACATATTTCCTTCTTAAGTTTGAAACAGGGTCAGAGAAACATACAGGAAGAGTATAAAGTTTTTCACATGGTAAAGTCAACCAATTTTATTAAAAATGTGCTAAATCGCCAATTTATGGTTCAAAATGGTAATAACATATTTCTGTGGCCAAATTGTGCTGCGCAACTGGACACACTTGTTACCAAAAAATGTTTCTTGTGCGCTATACTTTGGACATTTACTTACCTTGGGGGGTTGAAATGCACTTAATCCTGTATCAAACCAGGATAAAATGTACACTGAACTATTCAAAAGAGGTCATGGATTCCCACTCCAATGACGTAGGGTATATGTGTTTGTACCCTCTCTTAAAACTGTCCACAAGGATTTGTTATTGGTCAGTTCAGCTTGAAATCTTCTAAGTACGATTTCAAATCTAATGGTACTCTTTGTAGTGTACACAGAAGGTCTGGCGGACTTGTGACACAATTGTGAGTTCAAAATCAAGTAATGTATTATTTAACTTTTTGGTAGACAGGCTTATTTGGTGTCCACTTCCACGGAAGGTTCGTAAATATGCTCCTGGCTCCAAATAGCGACCCGATGGGTTTCATATGGCATGCTCTAAGTATTGGTGTGGATTATAAATTGTCACGTGGACTGTTATTTAACATTAATAAGAAAACTAATAGTAAGGCCAAGTAGTCAAATAGTTGAGACAAGCAATACCCACACTTAAAAAGTTCAACCAAACAGGTGTCAGTTGAGAGATTCAAAAGTTACCTAAACATCAACATTAATTTTCCAATACCAATGTGAAGAATCAAGTTTCACTCCTCAGTTGACAGGGACAGTCATTTATAAATAGCAGGGGGGTAATTTAAACTGGTCCTTCTTTAAAAGATCCTTCATATATTACACACTTCAGTATTTCGAAAACATATAGACCTAACCATCTAAAACCACAATTTTGTCACTTGTGTCTACAGTAAAAAGAGACGTACTGAGCCTATCACATTTTGGTTCCCGTGACTCCTCATACAGCTGATTTTCCAGCAAAAGAAGAAAGTAGGCCTACATCGCTTTTGTGTGATAGTTCTGAATCTGGGACATTATACACACAATCTACCCCCATTATAAATATGAGTCAGAGAGCGAGGCTCACAAAACGAGATAGTCAATGAAGTATTAATAAAAAAATTCAAGAAAAACTTCACCCATATTTATAAATTTCAACCTGACAAGGACAGCAGTTAGTCAAGACTTACCAAAACATCTACATTCATCTATTAACACCAATGTGAAAAAAAACACTCCTGACTTGAGGCAGACAGTCAACCTTAAACTGCACAAGACAGGTTTTAAGATTGTGTCCTCTACATTTGAAATACTTTTGATTAAGTATGGACTTCACTGTTTCCAAAACATAAGGCCTCATCTCTTAAACCCCAAATATTATTATTATACAAAAGCCCTAGAAATGATATAACAGCCAGAAAGGTGTGAAAATTGCATCTGGTAATGGGCACTATAAAGGGCCACTAGCAACAGGAGGGTCAATGTCAATCCATATTGCCACACCACATACACAGCTCTCTTAATTCGACGCAAGCAGGAACTTTGTAAGGTTCACAAGGGAAATTAGATGCTCCAGGTCAGCAATACAGAGGTGGTGTCACTGTTTGAAGAAAAATGACGATGGAAGAGAAATGCTGGTTCTTGGAGACCTTGATTTTCAGATGGGAGGGATGACTGTTATCAGGTGCATGATGCATTTTCAACCTCATTAGTGCAAGTTGTTTTCTCTCTCTTATCAGAGACAGGGGCATACAAGCTAAATGTGGCCTCTCCTACACATCCAAATGAACCAATTTTCTGAAGAATGGAAGCAGTAGGAATAATCTGTGAGATAAAAAGAATAGCTCTGCGCTAATAGATTTGTATGTAATCTGTCTCAAAATGTATCACCAAGAATATGTATCCCATTATGATACTAAAATAGTTGTGTCCATTTGACAACTGTTAAAAAAGTAAATGAAATTGAGGCACCCATCCAATACCAAAAGCAATAATCTTCACAGTGCATATCTTTGCTAGTTGCTTACCAGATGCCGCCTTGTGTGCTGTCAACTGCTGATATGTTTGCTTTGAGTATATAACGTCACTGAAATGATCACATTACGCTGACAATGGCCAGACACGGTTCCAAAATAGAGGGTATTTTTTGCACAGTCCTTATGACCGTTAATGGACATTATTATCATCATAATTATCATTTATTATTATTGTTATTGTTATTATTATTATTATTATTATTATTATTATTATTATTATTATTATTATTATTATTATTATTATTATTATTATTATTATTATTATTATTACTATTATCATCATCATCATTATTGTTATTGCTTGCACAGGGAACTTAGAAAAAATGAATAGACTAAGTGTAAAGACAGAATCCTAAGATTTATAAATTTCAAAACACTTAGAAAGCATTTGATTAAAATATGGATAAATTGTATGAGTTTCAGCTTTGTTTGCACTTATTAACAGCATAATACTGCTTCGGTATCAAAGTCTGTGGAGTACAATTTTGTAAAGACAAACAGACGATTACAATAAAATTGCACTTCAAACAGGGAACATATACAATAGCTGCACTCGCGGCATAAAACATACATCTTTTGTATATCAAAACAAACGTGTAGATATTCCCTAAGTGCACCTAAATTTTGTAATCGATTGAATTCACCTGGAAAAGCAACATTCCCTCATTGTGTAAAGCGTCAACACCATCAAGACTTTATCTTTCTGTGATGAAATATACGTTTCTTTATTTATGTGTCGATGTATTCCATCAAAATTCTTTTGTGTTTTACTAGGACCACTGCTGCCTATGATGAGCATTATTCATATAACTTACACCCAGACATGCTTGATGGAATTTGTGTCATTTTGAACTATCCAGTCACTGTGGAAATCACAGAAAGGCGCAGAACGTGGGTCGTGGTGGTATTTGTGTGGACTTTTTAAACTATGCTGTTGAATTGTTTTCAGCACCCATGCTTTTAATTGTATCATTTTATTTTCGACAGGTGCTAAATACGTTGCTTAAATTATATTTTATGTAACTGTCAAACCCATAACATGCTTCGTCTAGAAAAGTCTGGCAGTTTAGCAACATCGGAGATTCAGTCAGTAGATCACATGCTATAGTATAGAGAATTGTTGAAAATAGAGTGGGAGCTTGCATTTGTCCCACAACAACATCCCCTTCCGCTTTGTTCACGTCTGAATCAGAGTGATTTGGTTATTTGACTTTGTACACAATTCAAAGAAAAGAGGACCCAGGTCTTAGTCAACACATATTGGTTCTAACTGAAACAAAAATATTAGGCTAACCACACCATGACATAGACATAAGACAGCGGGCGACAATGAGAAAATTGTGCAGCATTAACTGTCATGCCTTTTAAAGAACTAGAGCAAATAATGTTCCCATCTATGAAGTGCGTGCAACCTTGAACTTTAAATTACCAACATAATTAGTGTCGGATACAAAGTAAGTTAAACCTTCAGGTGGAATATAAATACACCATACACAATTTCCTATCTACACCCAAACATTTTCTACCAGCTTTGGCAAAGCAAATATCATTGATGATGCTGCCCAGACGTTTATATCTCTTCCTGGAAATTGCAAAACCAACCCATTTGGACAATAACTGGAAAGTCCTCAGGTTTCATGGTTTCCTGGAGTACTAATTTCTTTAAAAATGAATATTCTTGTAATGACCTATCGCTCACTTTATCACTGATGGCTCCAATATTACATGCTATTAAAGTAACGACATCCGTTCATCACTTGGGTGTCATTTTGTTAAAATTTCCTGCTCGGAGGCGCCTACATAGTTGCGTTGTGTTGGATTCCCATTTTGAATAATTTGACCTTTCTTCAGTCCAGCATATCGTTTGCTGTAGATGTAAAGTAAAGGTAGTCTTATCTGACTTGATGAACAGTGTTATCTATATAACGTACAACAGCTGTCCTGTAGCAGACGTCCCTCACAAATGCTTTAATCTCCACTATTCAGTGTCTCAGTGTAACATTGTATCCTGAGGCAGTAAAAGCAGACATGAAGATTGTGGAAATAGGGAAACTGGCGTGACCACACTGAACAGTTTCATATATTTTGTTGTTTGCAAAGCTCATAGGCACTTCTGGGTGAGCAGTTAAATCCCAGCCGAGAATAAAATGTACTTTCGATCTCATCCGTTTGGACAAGCTTTTTTAGGTGGCTTTTAATTCTCTGGATTGTACACAACTGTAGCAACTGGAGTTGGGTGCCCTCTTCAGTCTACTTTTTTGTCTCGGTTTTCTAATTTGAGTTTCTAATGTCAAGAGTCTCTAGCACACAAGAATTAAGTTTTAATCATTTCGTTGGTCTTCAGTGGGTTAAGAGTTTAGTATATTGTTAATGGATATTTTTGAATTCCGACACCTTATCCTAACTGATACAGTTTGACTGAAGTTAGTATTTGTATCCGTCGGACTAATACCAGTTACAATATTACCAATGCTGTGTGTGTGTGTGTCCATCTAATAGCCTGTTGTCTATAGTGACGCTTAAATTGGGCAGAACACTTGCATCCACACGTGTATGTATGCTGCTATGGCCACAGTGGTCGGAGGAGATTATATTCCTGTTTTTAAGAAGTGCAAAACAGTTTTGTTAGTGAATCATCAGTTCCCTGTGCTGCAAAGGAATGTGGGCTTCTCGCAGACTGATAGTTTGCAATACAGTAATGGCCTGTAAAGCTTGTTTACCTGCCATATGTACACTGGTTGCATGGCCAGTGTTGCCGGAGGGTGTAAGCAGGTCCAAGCTTGTAGGAATGGATATTCTACTATGTGCAGTTTGTTGGGTTTAGTCCTCATTTGAACCACATTTAAGTCTAACACCATTTTGCTCTGTGCTATTTTCTTCTGCTGGAATTGTGGCCACTGACGGAAACCGTTCTTTAAAATCAATGTTCGCCTTTATTTTTGTAAATATTTCTTCAATTTCCTCTATCCCAGTGTCACTTATTGTTGTTTAAAAACAAACCTTCACGCTTTACACGTCTTTGTTCATGAGTCTTGCAATCTTTGTGGCATTGCCGTACATATGCACTAGTATTCCATTATTCACTCTGGTGACATGTTTTACTATGAATCATTGCAGAATCCCAAACCTTGTTAAACTCAGAAATTAATAAACATCAAATGTAGATATTTGAGGTAGATTGTGTAAATGAACATTTGAAATACCAAAGGAAATGGCATGGGAGAAGCTAAAAAGGATATAATTAGTAAATAACTAGAAGCGATTGTATTTTATCTGTTTTTTCACATTACACTACCATTGAAGAGAACCAGGGGACGACATAAAATTGAAAATGTGAATGCTGAATGGTTGATGTAGTGACAATCGCAGATGATCTACTGCACAAGGGAGCTATGGACTAAAATTGGTCTATAGATGATTGGGAAAACAAGTTAATGAGTATTGCAGAGCAATACATAGTCCCCCGCTCGTCGCCCGCGAGGTTGAATGGACTACTATATAGGGGTGTGACCTAGATAAAAAAAAAAAAAAAATTAAAAGTATGGCACATTCTTAGATTGAGCTTCACATTTGTGTAAAATTTCATTAATCTAAGTAAAAGGACAAAAAAGTTAAGGCCCGGACAAGATTTTGAATGGATTTCACAGTGACCTAGATATTTGACCTAGTGAACTACTTTTGCCATGTGTCACAACGACACCCCAGGTAGTATCAAAATAATAAATTTGGTAGCTGTAGGTATTATAGTAAGGGAAATATGGCATGGACAAGGTTTTACATGGAGTTTATACTGTGACCTAGATATTTGACCTAGTGACCTAGTTTTGCGTCATGACACACTTTTAGGTCACAATACATTATCAGTAAACTTTTATAACAAGAAGTCAAATTTTTTTAAGAATTACAGTAAGGACATGAAAATACTGTACATTTATGTATTACTGTGACCCAAATATTTGATGGACGGACGGACACACGGACGGTGCCCATTACTATATCCCCTCTAAGGTCTACCCACCATAAAAAAAATCAAAGGGCTGGCATCAATAATTTAGAAGATATGGCCCGGACAAAATTTGTAATGTATCTTGAGCTTGCTTAATGAACTTCGTTAATTAATTAATTAATGGAAGTAATTAGCCACAGAAAACAATGCGTATGCACACCTACTACCTAAGGTCTACACACCATAACAAATTCAAAGGGCTAGCATTAATAGTTTAGAAGATATGGCCCGGACAAAATTTGTCTTGCTTAACGAACTTTGTTGAATAATTAATTAATGCAAGTAATTAGCCACACAAAACAATGCCTATGCACAGCTACTACCAAAGGTCTACCCACCATAAAAAAATTGAAGAGGTAGCATTAATATAGGGAAGATATGTGCCGGAAAAAATTTGTTTCTGTATATTTACATATCGTGGTGACCCAAATATTTGACCTAATGACCTAGTTTTGCTTTATGACACTTTTTTAGACTAAGCTCCACATTTGTGTAACATTTCATGACTCTAAGTAAAAGGACAAAAAAGTTATGGCCCGAACAAGATTTTTCATACATATGTATTCTGTGACCCAGATATTTGACCTAGTGACCTACTTTTGGCACACCATACACCTCTATCCTAGGAAGTACAAACACATTAAATTTGGTAGCTGTGGGTGTTATGGTGTTGGATATATGGCCCGGAGAAGCTTCGGACGGACAGACGGAAGGACAGAAGGACGGAAGGAACGACGGAAGCACGGACGGACGAGGTGCAAACCTATAGTCCCCCACCAAGTGGGCGGGAGACTAATAAGCTTAATGGCATATAAACCCCTGAGTAATTTCAGCCACTAGCATTTGTAAACAAACCTCTATGGACGTCACGCCAGTTTTAACCTGGAATAAGAAATTGCCCATCTTAAATATATGAATTTCAAACCGTCTTGGTGTGTGCCTTTTCAAAGCATTTACCATCCACGGTGTGTTTTTGCACTAGCAGATGGAACCCCAAATTTTATTTGCTGTAATTTTACACATTTTGTAACTCAACACTACCTCCTGCTAGTTCAGTAATATAAACCAAGCTAAAACATTTGTTTCATTCGAAAAGGGAGTTATTGCATCTGGTCAGCTTATAATCCTTTATGTTTTATACAAAACAAAAGGTCTCGATAGTAACAGAAGGCGACAATGGGAAATGGCTCCTTCTGTTGCCATACTGAAGCATTTATAGACACGAACCATCATCATAACAGAAG
This sequence comes from Hermodice carunculata, assembly GCA_964020975.1. Lineage (NCBI taxonomy): Eukaryota > Metazoa > Annelida > Polychaeta > Eunicida > Amphinomidae > Hermodice > Hermodice carunculata. The sequence continues at coordinate 477,352 of CAXHWN010001041.1, read as the reverse complement.
GAGCCGATTGCTTTTAGCCCCTTCTATTTCTAAAGTGGTGGACCTCTACTCTTCCGGGATACAGGGGCTTAATTTGTCTTGACATTTTCAAACTTGTTTCCATCTAGCACTAAAACAGCATAGAAGGTGCCATCGCAAAATTAGCAAAAACTGTCAACCTATAGCAAAATATTTCCATTTCATGTGTAAGCAGCTACAATTGTGCAAGTTTTATTTCATAATGAATCGGCGACGATTTTAAAACTACTTCTTATTTTTTTATTTGATATTTCTCTAGCATATTTTTTTTAGTACTTTCTGTTAATATTTATGTAACACTGCCTATCTTATGAACACAAATAGTACATTTATATTATTTGAAATGTCTCTATTGCTTTTCCGATCCAATACCTAAGGGTAAAAAGTGACAGGCAAGGCACATTTCCTAATGCTTGTTTCCGCTTTTCATTTACAGAGGCTTTCGTACATGGGTGTTTCAGGCCTTTCTTTGTGACATTTTGATACATTGCAAACGACACAGATTCTGGGTGAAGACTGTTATACACGTGTGTTTCTGTTTCAACGCCCTGCCTCCCATCTCTGACATGACATGTAACTTGAGATTCTGCAGATTCCAGATTTGTTTCATCATATAAATCCTTCCCTTTCCCTGGTATCGATTTGCAGTTGCTGTTTTTGTCTACTTCTTCATAGATTTCCTCTGATGTGCTGTAAAAAAATGCATCATGTAAACAAACCAACTAAAAATTCCTGAGGCGGAAAATGTTTGGGCTGACTGTACACAGGTCGTATATATATACATATATATATATATATATATATATATATATATATATATATATATATATATATATATATATATATATATATATATATATATATATATATATATATATATATATATATATATATATATATATATACATATATATATATACATATATACACATACACACACACACACATATATATATATAAATATATATATATATATATATATATATATATATATATATATATATATATATATATATATATATATATATATATATATATATATATTTATATATATATATATATATATATATATATATATATATATTTATATATATATACGTACGTATTTATGTATATATGTGTGTGTTCGGTGCAATGACCAATCATATTCACCCCCAAAATCCCTTTGCCTGCCCCCCCCCCCCCCCCTACAAAAAAAATGAAAATAAATGAAATAAAATAAATGGTTAAATGGGAATCTTTCGAGGCGTATTGAATAAAAAGATTTCCCAAATTTAGTATGATATATCTATGTAGAGAAAAACAGAACAATGTTCTGCAAATATAAGAACCCAACATCATAATCACATATTTTTCACATCATTATCTTCTACTATACCTTCGAAATCTTAACCTAATGTTAATCAAATGCTCAACTATTTGTTGATTCATTTATTCAGAAACTTTTTTCAGCTATTGTATAAAAGGCCTATAGATCCATTAACCACTGTTTGTAAGGATCACTGAAACTACAACTCACCGAATTGTTGCACATTAGCTTCCTCACCTTCTTTTTGATATTGAATCATTGGTAATGTGAGGTGTAGGTAAGCCTTAAGCGGTATAATTATTGAATTTACAGCACAACAGAAAGTAACCCAGTGTTTTGCTCTGCAGATTCCTCAATCGGTCTTCTTGTCCAAAACTGTCTGTCAAATTCACTTCAAATTTGGCAGAAATGTACCTTCAGTGAATGTATACTAAGCTTCTTCAAATGGTTACTTTCTGGTGAGTTTTGTATTTGGACTTTATATACATTGCTACAGACACTATAATGACTATTCTATGTGCACGATGTGGTCACATGCAGACAAAGTAACAAAGAGGCAATTGCAAACATGTATCAATGAAGAGACCAACATTATTACCATGTTCAAACTCGAATCCAATATTCCTAAACCCTTGTCAATTCCGTCCAAAGGCAATGGATTACATTTGGACCAGAATTCCGTTTTGCACAGAACGAAACGCAAATGTCGAATGCAGCCTCGGAATTAGATTATGAAATTAGCACACATGGATGAAAGGCATTGATCATATCGAAAGACCATCATCGATTATGATAGTGGCGTCGCAAACATCATTCCACTGAATGGAAAAGCTACCAAAAGTGCCGATGACATCGATAAAACCAAAACAGAAGCATTTTGATCTCAGCCAATTCTGATATGAATACCCATGCCTGTCAGAGTGCTCGAGCAGGTTTCAATACAATACAGCACCGAGATCAATACATACAATATATCAATCAATACATACATATATATATATATATATATATATATATATATATATATATATATATGTGTGTGTGTGTGTGTGTGTGTGTGTGTGTGTGTATGTGTGTGTGTGTGTGTGTGTGTGTGTGTATGTGTGTGTGTGTGTGTAAGTGCCTGTGTAGGTCAATATAGTTTATGTTTACAATATTTTTCATGTGACGAATACAATCTTCGTACAGTGTTGAAAATTTATATTTATTTACAAAAAGTTGGCATAAGAGTCACTTGTAGCTTTATGATGTTTAATGGACTTCATCATTATGTAGATGTCATCCTCAGTTGATCCTGTCGTCTATACTCTGGTATTTTCCAGCGTGAAAGGATGCCTCTTCATCTACTGGCATACGGATATTTCTTTGCAAGGTTTCTGGGAAAGTACGGACTGTTTGCAGTTTTGTTGAGAGCATGACCGGGGGTATGTGCGTTGCATTTAATTTCCATTTTAAAACATTTTTTGAAAGTATGCCATCCAAGCCAGTGTTACGTGCCTTTAGTTTTGGCAGTACGAAGATCTGGTGAATGCCCCAAAATCCAAAACCTAGAACTTTTATGTAGTTACAATTACAAACTGCACATGAGTTACTCTGAAACTGACGAAATCATTGCCTCATTACCATCTCTATCAAGCACTGTGCATTGTGAATCCATACTTAATGTACACATACCAAAAAAATCCATTGCCCGTCTTTTCTTGGAGGTATTTATTTAAGTGTCATATATGACGGAATGTGCAATTAAAAATGTGAAAAATATCAAAATTGTTTCAACAATAAAGCAAGCGGATTCAGGTTAATTTCGAGCTCAACAACATACCAAGTCGCCGTGGACTTGGCCCAAAGTTTCCACAATTACTTCCAGAGAAGGTACAGTATTTTCAAACATTCCTTGTTTTTACAATTAAAATCTTTCGCAGAGGCATTAATGATATGCGTCAGGTCTACGACAAGGTAAATTTTGAAATTTTCATGCACCTTGCCTTTAATACTTTAACAAAGATAAATAATAATAATAATAATAATAATAATAATAATAATAATAATAATAATAATAATAATAATAATAATAAAAATAATAAAAATAATAATAATAATGATGATGATGATGACGACGACGACGACGACCTACGACGACGACGACGACAATAATAATAATAATAATAATAATAATAATAATAATAATAATAATAATAATAATAATAATACTCTTGTTCTAGAAATATTCGCGCGTGGTTAATTTCGCGCAAATGGAATTTTTCTTAAATTTGAAAATTTTCGCGCATTTTAATTTCGCGCATTTTATGGCAGCACGAAATGGAAATGCAGTGGGACCGATCCGCGGGAAAAGAGTAGACATCCTAATCATGAAGCAAAGTAGCTAATCCACCTTGTACTTGCTGACACCAAAAGGCAGTCTATCACTTTGCAATTAATTAAGTACCAAGTTGATTTGGACAATATAGGCAGCAAGTTTTCGGCTGATGTTGAAAACTACATTCTTAGCATGGCATTCCTACAAATCCTATAATAAGTTGGGATCAGACAGGCATGCAAATTATCCCCAGCAGTAAATGGACCATGGCTAAAACCGGTAGAAAACAAGATATAATTGGTCTTGAAGACAAGAGGGAGATCACATGTTTACTGCCGTTACTGGAGGAGGCGATGTATTGCCACCACAGATAATTTATGCAGGAAAAACCAACGCTTGTCATCCAAAATACAAGTTTCCAGACAATTGGCATGTAACGCATTCCGAAAATCACTGGTCCACAGCAAATACAATGCTCTTGTATGTCAACAACGTAATTGTTCCATACATAGAGGCACAGCGTGAAGATTTGCCATTGTCTTTGCGCGATCAAAAAGCTCTTTGTATCTTTGATGTGTTTGCCGCATATAGAGGGCAAGTTCTTTTGGACAAGCTTAACGAAAACAATATTGGTCTTTTGTTTATACCAGCTTCGTGCACGGATTACTGTCAACCACTGGACTTGAAAGTGAACAAAAAATTCAAAGGGTTTATGAAAGAAGAGTTTTCGCAATGGTATGCCGATCAAGTTCAAAGTGAGCTGGGCAATAATATGCCACTAGCTGACATACGTATTGGTCTACAACTCTCCGATGTGAAACCTGTCCATGCCCGATGGCTTGTCAAATCTTGTGACAAACTTAAAAATGAGACAGAGTTAATCATTTTACCGTCACTGTACAGATTAATTTTCGCGCATTTTAATTTCGCGCACCAATTACAAGCGCGAATAGCGCAAAATTAAATCGAGCGCGAATATTTCTAGAAATACAGTAATAATGATAATAATAATAATAATAATAATAATAATAATAATAATAATAATAATAATAGTAATAATAATAACAATAATAATAATAATAATGTAACGCCCTTAAGATTTCTCAAACCACCATCTTATAGTGGTATATATGTATTAACATAAAACAAAAGAAGAAAAAAAGTCCTTCTATGTTGGCCCTTGCGACTTTGAAAATGCATCAAGGTCACCAGGGAGGGTACTCATCCTGGGTCTTGATTATGTTGTGATGCTGTTCGTAAAACTACTTTTGATGGCTGTGTCTATTTGGGTCAGCAGTTATTGATTCGACCGGATGTACAGACTTATACACGGACGTGACCTCTTGATGATGAAAATCAAAATTGATTTAACACCCACTACTTAAAAAAATTGAATATATCAAAAATAATCACTGCAACCTCTGTCGGCTTGCGGAGCCGAGGGTTCAAAACTGGTATTAGTTGAGGATACCATTTACCAGAATGAATGAGTTTCAGTTGCGAGTGGCGTCTATTGCGAGTTGTCCGTCATCGGTGCGACCCCTGACAAGCAAGCAGTATACTCGACACTGCCAGGTAACGTATTTTTATCAGGTCGTTATAAATGTAAGTTTGAAAGGATAGAAACAGACAGAACACATCCTTTTAGGTTTATTTCACATACTAAAATTGGCCTCAATCAATGATTGAAATACGAAAGAGGACCACAAAATTGGCGTGCACATGTGTTACTTCACTCTTTACTGGGACACGTATACAATATTATCTTCACTCCTGCATTCTCCAGCTTCCCCGGCTAATATAGCTATAAACAATGGACACTTGCTATAATACAGCCCTCACACTTCTGTGCATCTCTGTTGCTCACCGCGGTATGGTCTGTACGGTCAACTCTCAATAGCACATGTTGACCGACAATTAAAATTAATTACATCCACGCCAGGCAAATAGGCCTATTTTATTTTATAACAATACGATTGATTCATATTACATTCGAATGTGGGCATACATTAGGTTAACATCAAAAGCGCCTGTTTGCAAATTCCACACCACTGACTCCATACAACTTTTAACAGGAGTCTCGTCAGGAGGGACAACACAGCAGGAGCACCAATTCACACCTAAATCTATAACTATTTTATCACGCTGCTTGACAAACCAGATATTCAATGTCCAAGGAATAATATACATAACCTAAAGCGAGGGGAGATGAAATTGGTACAAAATTTATAATTTACCTCTTGTTAAAAATGACACCGACAACTATGGCAGCTATCAGACCAAGTGCGGCTAAAGTAATGCCAGCGATGAGGCCTGTGTTGCGGCTCCCTCTAGAGGCAGTTGCTACAATCAAAATGAAGATAGTTTTTTTAACCACTATGTTCTCATCTCAAACGACTGCCCAGTATTCACGGGGAGGGGTGTTCAGCCTCTCCAAGTTAGTTTATTGATACGTTAACAAAATTCTTTGAAAACTTTTGGTGGCATTCTTGATGGATAGTTCCTGTATTTGGTCCAAATGATTCAGTGTTCACCATTCTACACCTAAATCTTTATCTATTTTTCAGGTAGGTCATGTGAGGCCCAATGACCAAAACCATTCAATATTTCGGCTTATTGCCGAACCTTGTATACGCTTTGGATCTGCCCCTGATACACCAAATAGACATATCTGTAAATTGTGGGCATGTTAACAAATAGCCAAAAGCACTTAAGTCCTGAATTTTTCATTCTGTATTTGATATATACATCTTTATCTGATGAACTTAAATACATATTTTGCAAAAGTTATTCGCAATTGGGAAAATGGGCATTGCCCTATGTGAATCCCTCTTGCAAGGAAAGGACAGAGCACAAAACTAACAATACACATGTGTACGAGTGAAGGAGACGTCAATATGGACAAGACAAATAAAGGGACATTAAATGCCGTGTAGAATCTTTCCAGATTAGAGTATGGATTTGAATAATCACACAAGGGAGATACAGCCTGGAAATTGAAACTGAAATAAGAGAACAAAGTTATTTAGCCAATACCAGTAGGCTTGAAGCGGTGTGTAGCCAATATATATTCGTGCACTGCAATAAGAATATTACAATTGTCTGCAAAAGAACATTGTGTTGAACCATACAACAATGGTCTAAGGCTGAAAGGAGCAAGAGGACTGATTTTAGTATGAAGTGTTAATTTTGAGTTTCTGTATTTTGGACAGAAGTATAAAAAAGTGTAATACAACTTCAATGCGTAAGCCACATGTGGAAGCAGGTGATCTTTGACCCTGGTTTTAAATAAGTGAGAATTAAGACTAGCTTCCAAGCGGAGACGCGTATGTTGAATAGCAGTAAACCTATTTCCAAAGTTAAACAACTCAGGGAAACCAGTGGACAGAGGTACTGATTTAGAACATTTACATTTAAATATTTGAACAGAAGGCGGATTTCGAATTTCAATTGGGAGCTGGTTCCACAGTCTAACAGTCGACGGGAATAAAGAGTTGTCTAGCAAGTCGGTGAGGGCCTGAAAATGGCAAAGATTGAATGGGTGGCGCGTATTTTAAAAAGGCACATCATTGGAAGTAACTACAGAACATAAGGGTTCAGGCACAAGCTTGTTCACTATCTTATACATACGAGTTAACTAAGCTGTCTCTCTCCGCTGAGAGAATAATTGCAATCCAAGTTCTTCGTAAAATTTGTCTATGTTGGTACCATGCATTGCGCAAGTCACAATGCGAACGGCATCAATTTGAACGGATTCGAGTCTTTTCGCATCAGATTCAACACAGCCACTCCACATATTAGTATATTCAAAGATAGGTAGAATGAAGGAAGCCTAAATAATCTCTAGTGTTGGACAGTACAAACAAATTTGAATTCTTAAAAAAAAAAAAAAAATCAATTTGTTGTCGGATTCTGCATTTCTGTATTCATTATTCGCTTATTTTACATTTCCGCTTAGATTTTTGACGATATGTTTTGTTTAGTATAAACACAGGTTATTTGTGTGTATGTATGTATGTATGTGTGTATGTATGTATGTATGTATGTATGTACGGGTGTATGTATGTATGTATGTATTGTAGTTGTAACTGAGTTGTTATTTAGCTGGGGGCTTTATCAATGCAAATCCCATGGCAAAGAACGCTATCTATCTATATCTATACACACACACACACACACACACACACACACACACACACACATATATATATATATATATTTGTGTGTCTGTGACCGAAAACGCAACCTGGATTGTAATATACTATTTTTCTTAACATCTTTGTACGTCTAGAAGAAATTGAGCTGAGTAACATTCTCATCCTATTTTTGTCATTCTCTTTTCCTTAACGTTAGGGCACAAGCTGCTTGGGTCTTAGACTTTCAAACCGAAAAAAAAAAAAAAATCTGGCGTGACAACATGTACAGTGTATTGTCCTAACAAGGTCCTGCCACAACCTGTAAAGAATGCTGTATGAAAATCCGACCGCAAAAAGGTTCCATTTCACACTGCTTTTGTTGAATATCCTTTTAAACCAAAATTATCGGTGCTGCTGAAGCCCTGTTCCTTGCATCGTTTTAATGAACTCATAGCAATAAGCATCAAACAAGTCACACGGACTTCAGCCTCAACCCTTTAAATACTGCGTTGCATGGAGAGTTCCCCAGAGTTGGTTTGTGCTTTATGATCAGGGTGCCGGAACCGAGTCGCCCGTAGGCATAACTGGCTCCCCTGCCAGACTTCCGTCTGTGAGGGTGTAAAGTATGGCAAAAGAAGACATCAATTATAGGCTACCTGCACATATAGGTGCGACTCCTGTCCATGACATGCTACTGGTGCATGTTCTTTGCAAATCTCCAATCTTCAGGCTATATCCGCTGTAGCAGGTATATATAACTTTATCCAGGTACAGGTAATTCCCTCTTTTAGTTGCCATTGTTACATTCCCGGGGTCACCACAGCTAACCCCTAAGACAAAAGATATAAAACATGATAAAACGTATTTTAATCATTGGAGCAGTTGACATGACACTTTGTATACATGTTATAATTTGCAATAATCTAAAAAAGAAAAAGAAAAAATAAATGAGAGTTACGGGTAGTTGCATTGTGTGACATGCATTGTAAATTGGCAACACATTTAGTTTGTTGAAACTCTAGTGGAAGAAAGTTGATTTCTGCAGTACTGTTTATCGTGTCCCTGACCCTTAGATGTTTAGCAAAGAGAATGGTGTCCATCCATGAGAGATCTCTTCTCTTGACGGCGACCAAATTTTTTAAAATCGGCAATCAGAAATGGTAAGGAATTGACGTCGAATGGAAAACGAAAAAAGAAAACAATTGAATATAACAACCTTAATCCGATTAGCTCGCTGGACGATATCATTGGAATATGTCCATCCAGACAGGTGTCCACCAATCCAAGATTGGTTCATGGACAGGTTTGCTTACACGTGCCCAGGGACATTGGGCATTTGAATTTATCAGTGTCCGTACGTCAAAGCAACAAATTTAAACGAGGATGCCTTGTCTTTGTATGCACTATGCAACCAATGCCTCTTTATCGCTGGAGTACAAAATAATGTTTATAATTAACTGGTTAAGGAATTAAAGATTAGCTCTTGCATATTAAATAAAATCAATTGTGACAAAAAATATCGAATAAAGCAGTATTTATAATAAATGTTGCGATTGAGATGTAAGTCATAACATTATTGCATGTATCATGTGTCTGAATTCATTAAAAGCGTTCAACTTTTATAATTGACTATGCTATTTTTCGGACACACAGACACACAAATATATATATATATATATATATATATATATATATATATATATATATATATATATATATATATATATATATATATATATATATGTATGTATGTGTGTGTGTGTGTGTGTGTGTGTGTGTGTGTGTGCGCGTATACAAATTATATGTACATAATTTTATGTTGACTCAAAAAATTCAATACCGAGTAATTGTCATAAGACAGCTCCCTCCAACCAACTTACCCCTAAAGGAACCTCTTGAACTTACTTTTGCATTTAAGAGGAGAGCCGGACCATTGCTTATTTTCGCCGCATTTTCTATTCACATCACCAGTGAGTCGCTCATACCCGTCGACGCAGTTGTAAGTCACCTTGTCCGCATACATGTGTGACACGCCACGTTTTGTGGTATGTTGCGGGGTGCCTGGATCCCCACAACTTATTTCTGAAACAAACACACACGTGTGGAAAATTGTAACCAGACTTTGACTTGACGCAATACTCAGTCGTCAAGCTTTAACAATCATTAGCTTCATATAGCTATAGTCAGTCTGCCATGTGTTTGTTCAGTACATGTTCCGATTTTGTGATTTTTTAAGACCTGCTGCCGATTGTTACATGTGAGCTGAGCTGTGCAATACGCCTTTTACATCTTCTGGCTTTAGAGATACAAAATTAAAAGAACCTAAAAACACTCATCTTAAGATATCATACGACGCTCAACTGTTATCAAAGTTGTCTTATTGCGTTACTCTTTACACAGGTTATTGAAACAAATTAAGTTCGGTGCATAAATGGGAGATACATACTGTTCACATAGGGTTAAACATCAAAATGAAGCATAACGTTCCTAAAGTGTGCCCAAAAGAAAGACGCTACATGCAAATTTGAAAATAAAAAAACTGTGGGTTATATACAAATAATTAATATCATAACTAGTTGCACAGTGTCTCCCCTCTTCCGATGATGTATAATATGTTGGAGAGGGGTCATTGGTTCCTAATTTAAAGGGCGATATATCAACCCTTACTGCGTTATTCAGAATATTGGCAAGATAGTCCCTGAGCAAACAAGCAATATGGCGCACAGTGTTCAATAAGTGATCATGAATAGGGCATTGGGCGCAATTTACTCTAGCACACACACATGCAAAAGTCAAAATAAAGTGCATACAGTTGAGCTTAGTGACGTCATAATAATATTCGCGTGAACACATTTCACCCAAAAAAAAAAATGTTGGCCTATTTTGTAAATGAAAAAAGCTTAATTTTCTTCTAACATAAATGAATGTCATGAGTGCTTGTGCATATCAAACTACTCAACTGAGTCAGACAAACCGCTGTCGACCAAAGCAGTCGGGTCGAATGAGTGAAGACAATGCTGCAAACATGCACAAGTACTGGTACATGGAAGCCTGTTTTTCTTACAAGTGCACCTCTTGGTACCCGCAGTCTCGCAAACACACGTTAGAAGCTCATGACAAACGTTAGGCATTAGCTCGGTTGTCATCAATATTGGCATCATATGGATTTTTTTTTTTTTTTGTATTCAGCTGCTATGCTGATTTTAGTAGATCTTGGACGTGGGCTTAGGTACATTTGCTTGACGCCTCACCTGATCTTCATACATGCATCTGAGTCTGTGAATATGATCAACATTGCTGGCAAGTAGGTTGACATTTTGAAACATGTTAGCTCGCATACAGTTATTGCATATCCAGTTCTGGTCTGCGCTTGTACGGCTGTAATGCAGATTCTATGGATAACTTTAGCTGAGAAGACATGTCTGAATCTTCTGCTCCAGTACCAAATGTCGGGCGCATGTCCCTGCTTACAAGAAATGTTTACAGGCTGCCCGTTTCACCAATACCATACAAGCGGCTTACAGCATCACAACTGTGATACAATGATATGTAAGAAAGCGTGGCATCACCTGTGATAGATAAATATCCACACCTGTGGAACCTATTCATCTGCTAACAGAACAATGAAAACACCCACACCCCTGCTTTCAGCAATGGCACGATGTAGCCTATGTTCAGCTGCCTCTGCAACATTGAACACAACTCTTGTGTCGACCACTTCAAAGGTGGAGTATAAATGCTGCATATCTCTCTCAGAGCAGGAATTCACTGCTTCGCCTCTGTCAAAGTCACCAACAACTTTTAATACCTGGTTTGTTTAGGTTGCTTGGGCATTACAAAACAATGGCTGGGCCCATAATTGCTGCTAGTTAGATTTGTTATCAAAGACAGCCATGAAAGACGGCCACAAATCAGGAAGATGGATGTCAGATGTGTCTAAGATCTTCCCTATTTTCTCCATACCCTGAGACCTTACTTTCCGAGTTCCATGTAGGATACAGGTTTGTACGCAATAAAAAGGATTTTGACTGGCAAACTCGTTACATAAAGTGTCGAAACATAATTTTCATGTCAATGTCTTCCAAGGGACGAAATGTCTTTGCATTCACAAGCTTACAAATGAGTGCATTTACGGGTCCCATGCAATCTATTTATACATAAGTATCTCAGACGGGTAGTGATGGATCATTTTCTTAACAAAAAAATCACTAACTCAACGCAATTAAATCATGATCACCAATTTCGCTATTGAAATGGTAGTCTCAATGTACTATTGTTTTGATACTTTGATCTATTGTGGAATTTGTAAAATTTTGTGGACCATCGCGTCTCTTTCTTTTGTTGGCAGAAACCCACTTTAGTCAATCAACATTCGGAACAACTGCTTTGGACAGAGGCGTGTTATCACTAATAAAACGTGAATGCGAACTGCTGGATTATTTTCCACATGACGTTTCCTACACCATTTCTGTTACCGCTCTTTAAACTGAATAAACTTCAACGTACAAATACAGAATTGCACATTAAAAGCAACACTGTCGGAAACTGGAAAGTTGTAGGGTACGACCCGACCTAAAAAAGGGATTTCAAGACTGTGTCAGTAGAGATTTCAGCAGATGCTTGGCCGATCAGGGTTTTAAAAAAAGTGGTCAGAAAAAAAAGTTGCCGTTATGAGTCAACTATGCCATAAGTGCCTGAGTAGTTTAATGGGGCCAGTACCACCTCCTCCGAAGTGATGTCACCGGAAGAGACCTCAATGCACATGCGCAGTGATGTCGACGTCATATCCGTCAATGATTAACCGAAAGTGACGTCATTATTCCTTCCACTCTAGAACGGGCCTGGCACACTGGCTATGCATGAAGTGACGGTACCGAAATGACCATGAGCACCCTCTACCGGGTCCCATTTTCCTCTGAGTGACAAAAAACGCAGGTGCCCACACCTAACCACCATTCCCCAAGAGGGCCTTTTGGGCCATCTGTATGCTTAGAATGATGACCATGACGATGACTGATCCAAAATTTTGCTACATTGTAGCAATTCATTACAGTCTCACTGCTTGACCACAAGCAGTTTAATATATTTCTTCAAACCTACTGAAAGCCCTTTGCATGAATTTGTACGTTTACCATGATGATGCTAATTATTCTAAAATCCATAGATCTAACGTGGGTTTCTTCATGAAAATGGATTTTTTTGGTGGTGTTATTTTCATAAATCTGGCAAGAATCACACATCCCACACTTGATGACGATGGTGTAGAAATGCAGGCCTAAGTTTGGTCATCTGTGAAATGTCCATATGTTGTAAAATTTATTTTTCACACAAAGTATCTTTACCCGCGAATGGACAAGTCAAGACACGTATGGGAATCCCGTGACGTCATTGTATGCAAGCTTGAACTTGTTTGACAGATTCCTCGGCGTTCCCCTGACGTCTTTTTTCTTTCTTATTTTTTTTTGTTTGTTTGTTTGTTTGTTTGTTTGTTTGTTTTTGTTTTTTTGTTTTTGTTTTGTTTTTGTTTTTGCAGGTATCACCACACCATGGGAGGAACATGTGTAAAGTCTCCAGAAACAACCACTCACTCCCAGGAAAGTAAAGTCAAATTTTCTTTCACGTGGAAAAAAAAACCCACAGGTATTCAATCATATAACGTCGGAAAGCTCGCGTTTTGCACTTTACATTCGTGTTATCCTTTAGTTCATACAGTGATTCTTTTTGTAGTTATCACGCGTCAAAGGAAAGTCGGGAATGCAGAGCGACAAATACGCTTGAGAAACGAAAGAAATACGATGGTTCAAACTAGCGTTAGGGTCGTTTTTTTTTGCTTGAGGAAAAAGCAACAAAACAGTCAAATAGCAGATGTTCTGAGCTTTTTAACAAGGTATTACACTTGAGGGTGAAGATAATTGGTGCAATATGATAAACTTCACAACATGGGGACATTTTACAGCTAACCAAACTTAGGCCTATATTTCTACACCATCGTCATTGAGTCTGGGGTGGGTGATTCTTGCTAGAGTTTTGAAAAAAAACACCACCAGACAAATCCATTTTCATGAAGAAACCCACGTAAGGTCTATGGAGTTTAGAACAATTAACATTATCATCACGGTAAACAAATTCATGCAAAGGGCATTCAGTAGGTTTGAAGAAATAAATCAACTGCTTGTGGTCATGCAGTGAGACTTTAATGAGTTGCTATAATGTGGCAACATTTTGGATGAGTCATCGTCATCGTCATCATTGTAAGCATACAAATGGGTCAAAAGGCCCTCAAGGGGAAGGGCGATGGGGTGTGGAAACCTGCGTTTGTTGTCACTCGGAGAAAATGGGACCGGTAGTGGGTGTTCATGGTCTTGACCATTGATGTCATTTCCTGTACAGTCACTACATGCGTAGCATATGTGTTAGCAAAGAAGGGATGATGACGTCACTTCGGGATGACCTTTGAACTCGACATGACCTTGATCTCATTTCAGATGCGCAGTGATGTCACTTCCGGTGAAGGAGAGATTATCTACCCTACACTAGAGTTGAAGGGATGGTGACCTCACTTCCTGTTGAACTTCCTCTCGACCCTGCACTAAAGCGGAAGCGATAATGATGCACTACCGGGTGACCTATGACCTTAACATAACCTTGACCTTACTGGGCATGTGCAGTAAAGTAACTTCCGTTGGAGGAGAGATTATCGACCCCACACTAGAGTGGAAGGGATGATGGCATCACTTCTGGTTGACCTTTGACCACCTTCTTGACCCGCAATAGTGTGAGGGTTGATGACGTCACTTCAGAGTGACATTTGACCTTGATATGACCACGATTTTACTGAACATGTGCAGTGAAGTCACTTTCGGTGGAGAAGATATTATCCACCCCGCACTAGAGTGGAAGGGATGATGACGTCACTTCCGGATGACCTTTCAACTTCCTCTCGACATCCCTTCCGGATGACCTTTGACCTCGAAATGAACCTGATCTCACTGCGCATGCGCAGTGAGGTCACACCCGGTGACGTCACTTCAGAGGAGTCTTACTCTACTACTTGCCTGGAATATACAAGTTCTTTCCCAGCAGGCAAAGTCCGATGCAAGAATATATAAAAAAAATGCAATTAAGCATAATTATATTGCCTTATGAAATTGGGCAGACAAAAAGGTCACTTCAGAAAGATATCTAATGAACATGAGGCATTGTGCATAGCAGTAAAGAATGTATCTGCATATTTTATTGATAAAAAAAGGATGTGAACTCATAACGAATGAATCAGAATAATGCCTTTGCCAGCCCATAGCAAAAGCAGGACATGGCATATTAAACCAAACCAATGGATCTACAATAGGTTTCACAGTTGGTGAATCTGGGTGCCATAAGTGGCAAATGCATTTCTCAATTTAGCATAAACACACACTCTCTTTAACAGTTCATCAAGATACCCTAATATGCAAGAACTGCCGAGTGTGACCCTACATTACAGCTTTTCATGCCGGCAGTGATTGCGTTCATTTAATTTCTGAGTACAAAACATACAAAACTACGGGGTGACATTTCTCCCCGGACTTACTGTAAGGAAAGCTTCAGGCGAACAGAGAATTCATAATGGTAAGGAGGACATTTGGCGGATGTATCAACTAGGGTAGGTTTTGATGTGCCAGTTGTTTAGTCTGCTGCTCTGCTGCTCTGCTGCTCACCCCTAATCACCCCCATTATATATATATTGCAGATTACGGCCCGTTCCAGCAAATTCTCGACAAAAATACATGTGTAATTGCATAAACTTCACAGTAATGTACATGACTGTATTTTGGTTGTTGTCCTTGTTGTTGTTGTTCTATATCGGCGGGGGGGGGGGGTAATGCTTGTTTGTTTATTTATTTTTTATTTTTTTTTTTTGTGATTGTTTGTTTGGTTTTTTTTTTTTTTTTTTTTTTTTTTGCTTTGCTTGTTGTTGTGGGGTTTTTTAGTTTTTGGGGTTTTTTTTTGTTTTTTGTTTTTTCAATCAATTTGATTTTTTTCCTTCCTGTTTTCTGGCTTCAATCGTATTCATTAACGTCTTAAGGCTTTTGGGAATTTTAAATTTCACCCAGAAAGCGTATTTCATCGTTCTTGCTCACAATGTGCGATACTTGTATTTAATAATTTCGACTATCTGAGTTTGATTAATAATTTGGACCTCCTACAACATATTAGCGAGAGCTGCGTGCATAAAATCTATCGTTACAATGGTATTTGTACCTGTCAAAATGGAAAGGAACTCGCCTTACTTAATTCACATTTAAATATGATTTAAGCGGGCTATTGGTGCTATGGAAATAAGAGTATCAGGTTGGAGAAATAATCGGATTTTTGTATACAGCTGTATTTTTATTTATTTTGATGGACTTTTTACAGAGAGTTCTTGGTAAACTGACTTCCCATAAAGTTACTTTGACGAATTATCCAGGTATTCATTTCCAGTGGTCATTTTACGAAACTCGTTTAGACGCTGCAGTAAATGGGTCTAAGTTGTCATAGAGACATTTCCAATACAATCACATTTTATATGACAAGTGCTATCGACCCCGCGGTCTATAAACTCGTGTTATAAACTGAGATTCATACTCAACTTTATTACACGAATTAAAGGTGTACATACGGATATAAGAAAGAAACAAAAAACATTACAAGTCTGGGCCACTCCCAATGGTTTTGTCGCTTCCGCGTGAGCCACCCAACAGTGAAGTGGCAAAGCCAGTCGATTAATGAGTGAACGTCAAAACTAATTCTTACGTAGGTCGGCGCACAGGCTTTTAATTAACAGAAGGTAGCCTTGACTATCTTACACTGCATATGAGGTTGCAGGATGACAAGTGAGGAAATCATGTTCAAATATAGTAATTGTGTATGGTACATGTATCTTAATATTTATCAAAAACATAATTGTAGCATCATTTGCATTACTTTTAAGATTATGTGAATATATTGTGTGGTCTTCGGAACAGTCATTCCACGCAAAATCTCCTGAAAATTACTGAAAAGGCTAACAAATTGGAAGTTAAATTATATTTGATATATTAATCCGTTTTGCCCAAAAACTGCTCATACTGGATGTCTTTAATAGTGCGGACGGAACTTCAGACACACAGACTCATCCATGAAGGGAGATACAAAATTAATTAAAAACAAATATCTCTTAAGTTCAACACCACGTTAGTTACCACAGATCCAAGATATCTCAACCATGTTCGCAAGCTAAAAATACCTCTAAAAATAATTGAGAATACTTCGGAATAATCCTGCTTGAGCGTTATGGAGAAAACCGCGAAAATTGAAGAAACATACTTACATTCGTAAAACTTTTTTTTTTTAAACAGTATTTCTTGAAAAAAGAATTGATGAAGAAAAAAAACGAAACTAGGTTACTTGAACATTTGTGCATGCGAAACAGACGGCCCCTTAAGTACCTAGCGGTTTTTTGTACTAGAAGTCTGGCAGACAGTGCTCATATCAAACAATACCTGAAGCCCAAGGCACAACGTCTCAATGATTATATGAGTAGTATTTTGGCAGGCCATGAGAGTATTAATAGAGTTTCTTTAGGAGATAGCATACGGAAGTACTTAATGATACCATATCTGGCTCAGGGGTCTGCGGTTTGGCAATATAACACACAAGAAAGCAATACCGTTATGAGGTCCATTCAGTATTCGGCTGCCAGGTTAATCATGCGTATAAGTGCGACACCAGCTACTGAAGCTACGCTGGGTGAACTCGGTTGGTTGCCGTTAGCACATAATTTAGACCTATCCAGGGTCAAATATTTCCATCGTTTAAAGTTTGGCTCGATGAATCGAGGTTTAATAAAAAGGTGTTTAAAGGAATGGAAATATCATATCAAAATGGGAAATTTTCCTCGTGGCCATGTTTGAAAGAGATCGAGAAAATTTATACAGAAGTGGGTTTGGACAATAAAATGTACGGTCGAGATGGAGACTGGCTCCGTTCATTCAAGAAATTAAGCATTGATAATCATGTAAACAGATTTTTCAGCGTAATCGATAACAAAGCATCTTTGTCAAACTATAGAATCTTGAAGGATCTTCATTCGGAGAAAAATATTTACCATGAAATATTTCGAAAGTGCACATTTAAAATTTAAAGCAAGAACCGTATGTCTTGGGATTCAAGAAGATCTTTTAAGATGGAAAAAAATCACAGATAGTAACTGTTCACTCTGTCACAATGGTCGTGAAAATCTGCAACATTTTATGTTTTTGTGCCCAAACCTACTTTCAATTCGGCAAGAATTTTGGAAATGCCTAGAAAACTAATTATCATGCGATAACAAAAGGTACATCTGGGGAATTTTTGCTACGTCTTCCCTAAACTCTAAATTGTCTTTCCTACTTGGTGATCTTACTTTCGATCACTGGGATGAAGTGGGGTGGCTTTTTGATGCAGCAAGCAAAAATACACAACAGAGGCCTGGGAGGTGAGAAGAGCGTTTGTGGAAGGGACCCTAGAAATATATGTAGATACATAGTATGTTTTTATCTGGACTGATTTGCATTATATTGTATACAGATGGAGTCAAACAAGCAGAGCCGGTGTCTGCTGCGGGGCTCTTGTTACGCCTGCGCCGCTTCGCCACCCGTCAACCTGCTGGGGGTCCCCCCAATATAAACCCACATATACAAAAGTATGCAATCATAGTGAATTTACACTTTTGTAATTTCATTTGTATATACCTACAGTGGTAATGCCTCTTTATCAATGATTATAACGCAGAAAGCTTCATGTTCTACATTGTATATATGAAACTTGTATCATGTACTCGTCCTTACGCAGTCTAGAGTTTTGTCCCAATGAGTGGTTTATCTCTAGTTTTGGTGCGGAAGACACAAATCACGAATTATTAATAATAGATTTTTAATTTTTAGCGTAAATATATTACCTATGTCAATAAGGATGACCGATTACTTGTACTTATATATTGGATGCATCATGGAATTTACGGTGTTCCATTGGTGACCCCGCTGTACAGGGAAGTCTTTTTTTTTTATTATTATAAATAAATACACCAAAATAAATAACTATTTGACATGTAACGTTAACGTAGCGGAGGGGATTGAGCCGCGCGCAGCGGTCCCGCGACTTTGGCGCTGCATAGATGAACTATTTTTCACATTTCACCCACAAAAGCATACATTTTGTTTATTGTTCAGACATCTAGATTTGTTAGAAAGAAGTTTCATATCGATACGATAATTTTCAAGGGTTTTATATGCCCGTTTACAAGACGGTATCAGATTTGACATTTTGTCAGCATTTCTTTAAAAATAATCGATGCAAAGTGTATTACCTATGTAAAATTAAAGTATAGACCAATATGCAGGAACCGAATTTTTTTGTTTACAAATAAAATACATAATAATAGAATTATCGAATTCTTTGATCATCATTTTAAACATCAACAGTTACTTCCTTTTGTGAGCTACAAAAGTCTCGGAAGGAGACATCTGACGGAAAAACAAAAAAACGGTTCCCAGATAATATATTTATCTTTCAAAAGACGATTATTTGAAGCAGATCGATCAATTAGCTTTTTATTGACGCTTTCCACAAAATTGATTCATAAGCAGAAAATTTCATTCCGAGAAATCGGCGTTCTAAGATTTGAGGCCCTTTTTTCGCACATTGTTGGCCATAATGACAATACAGCTTTCCAAATTCGGCCCGTTTTGGTCTCAGTACTTCGAAGAAAGGTCAATCAACATCTTTGATGCATAGTTTCCAACATACAATGATGTTTATTGGCTTAAAAAAGCAGTTATTTACCCGAATGACATCAAATGCAGCCACACTCGAAAGCTTGTCAGTCGGGTTTCCACGCGAATGGGACAGCTTCAAAGGGGGATTCGAAAGCGGATTAGCCACGTGACCCGAAGGTGCCATCACCTTGACCCTAGCAACATTGTTTGCATATAGCGCCGCTTGAACAAACGGGTTGCAGTTTCACAGCTTGCTCTACTTAGAAGGCTGCCCAGTAGGCAGGAGTTGCTCACTCACTTCTCATCACCTTGGATCAAAGAACAACATGGTTTTATTAACGGCATGGATGGGACATTCGCCATTCAGTGTCTTGGACTACTTGCGACCTTAGCGAAAAAAGAAAGTTGGAAAAATCGACATGCCACGATCACGTTGCTGCTTAGCTTGGCGCTGACGGCGATGTGTTTTGCTTTGTTTCTTGGCTTTTGGCATTTTGGAAAGTGAGATTGCTTGGTCTTGACGGAGAGAGGTCTATGTCGTTCTGAATGTAGCTTATAAATGCTAGATAGGCGGTCAACATGGATGATCGTGACGTAACATTTAAGACAATAGTCCTGTTACTGATAAACAAGCACTCCCAGGATAAATTATACTACGAAGAAGAAACAAAACAAAACAAAAAAACAAAAAAACAAAAAACCAAAAAAAACCCCAAAAAATCAAAAAAAGAAAAAAAAATTAAAAAAAAAAAAACAAAAACAAAAACAAACAAACAAACAAACAAACAAAAAAAAAAAAAAACCAAAGCGAACGTTTTATAATTATATGTGTTTAGAATCCATTAGTTTCAACGTTGTATTGGTGATGAAACTGTATTGCTAGATTGAATAACCTAATCCATTGATTTGCTGAAGTAGTCTTTGGTCAGACCCTGACGGTAACAGAGATCGATATAGGCCTAATGCACCAGACCACGCTCAGATGTAAGGTGATGACGCTATACTTTGTGCGCAAGGGTAAAACTTTCTTGCCTGCCAAGACGGACTGTGTTTGCTTACCTGGCGACACGTACTTCAAGCGCAATTTACCAATTGCGCAGAGCGAGTCTGTCTGGCAGTCAAGAAAGTTTCCAATTCCCACAAAATTGAGAAAGGGATGGGCATCGTGAGGGAGCGTGTTCTTCGTGGCCTTGGCTTATGCGTTTTTTTTTTTTTTTTTTTTTTGGTTGCCGGGAGCGCAATAGAATACGCCAAGCCATTTCATTGGTTCCTCCACATACTAGCGCCTTCCTTGTGATAAAGAATGCCATTCACTTTGCCATGTTTTTCTCGCGTATTGCCATTCGAAACCTTGCGACTCATGTAACATATTTTTTATTTTGTGGAGATAACTAGCCCACTGAAAGATAGTTGGCTCACCCTTGAACTGCAATAAACTGATCGAGACACAAAACCGAAACTTCCTGATGGGTGAGTGCGGGCGAGTGGTATCGGAACATGCCGCGCACAGTGAGACAAAATAATTTTATATGACCGATCAACCAGCTAAAAGCAGAGTGCAGAGTCGCTTTTCGCAGTCATTTAACAGTAATCTGATTATTCTATCCCCCTGATGATCAAATTTTTAAAGCTTTTTTTTTTCTGTCCCCTGCCTCAGTGTACTTCGAAACACCCGCGTATGAAGTGGGCAAGTCCGTGCATGTGCAATGTGCCAGTCTTCCAGTTCCACAAAATGCGACAGCGCCACAGACGATACCAGTTTTAGTGGAGGCGTATGCTTCATATAAAATTACTTCAGGGTTACCTTAATGCTATACACCGTTTTACATTCAGGTAAAGGCACATATAATTATTGAAGGCGGATATAATTATTTACGCTGAATCGAATCCCCGCTTTTATAGTTTGCCGCATATTATAGCCAAGTGGTCCAGTGTTAAGATTCCTCGATCGTCATGTGTATTTTTTGCCAGTAAACATTAAAAGCAAATTGGTCTTGGATAGGGCAAGACTGTAGAAAGGGTTGTAAGCCTTTATAATGTATACAATGCCATGATTCTGAGTAACGATTTACGCATAGGTTGAAATCGCCTTCATTGAAAACACACTGAGGCTCACGTCCATCGCCAGGTGCCGTTTTGACAATCGCCACCTTTTATCGTCCCTTATTTTTTTTTTTTTATCACACTCTGAGAAGGAAAACATGAGCCCATCGATTTAATTATCTACATGGCCATTTGATCACCACAACAAACCAATTAATCAGTCCTAATCTTGTCAAGCAGTTTATACAAGAATTGGAAGCAGCGCACCTCAAAATGTCACAGTTGGTCGCTTGTCGTTGCTACGGTCCTTACGCACACACACACACACACATACAGACATAACTGTCTACAAATTTAAAGCCGAACCTCGGATAATATGCAAAGAAGAATGAGGGTATCTCCTGTTTCTAAATTTTGCTTATTTATTTAACGGCGGTTCTTTTATATACCGGTATGCTGTACATTATACCATAGTGAATGTTTTCAACCAATATCAAACATCCATTAGGTAATATAATTAATGCATTTTCAGCAGGTGACTAATAAGGCTGTGTATTTTTTTAAAACCCAAAGAAGGTAGACTTGTTTATTGTAAAGTGAGCACATTTGGTAGATAGTACCGGTCAATGAACAGGCTGTCAATTTTGAAATTAATAGGGGTGCTCTTTTGTGAATTAAAAAGAATACGAGATAAATGAAATCGGTGACGTATTTGATGGGCACTTCACACTGAAATTTTGTTCTAGCAACATACATACATACATACATACATACATACATACATACATACATACATACATACATACATACATACAAAGTGAAACCATCATGCTGAGAAGTGATTCACAAGAAAATACTCTTTAGCACCAACTTTAGAAACAACATTTTAAAATCTGCAGAGGTGGTAGTTTGAACCTTTTGCTGTGTATAAACATCAAGATGTTGAATTTTCCAACTCGAGATTGATGTAAATAATTAAGCGCCCTAGTTCAAACACAATATAATTTCCTACCTATTTGTAAAATACTGTTTTCGTGTAATTTTTTTAAGATTTAAAATATAGTATTCCGTATTGAGAACCACCAGATTCCCAATATTTTTAACGGAATAAAAAAATCTATAAATTAGAGTCATCTATCACAAACATCTTATTGTGCAGTGAAAATCATTAAGGGAGTATAATTCAAAAATATTAGTAGAGCGGATGTCATCTGCATTAATTGTTTCAGCGATAATGGGAAAAATATGACGAAACAAATAGAGAATATACAATCCATATTATACATATTAAAGGATGCACTGTTCTAAATATATCATTGAACTCGAATTAAGGTAGTTAATGATTTTTGCCGGAATCGTGTATTTTTAATGTATTCACAATTAGGTAAATATGTTTTACCTTACTAAATATGGGTATTTTGTTTAAATGTCCCTTAGTGCCGTTTAGCTGCCATGTTAAAATTACATTCTGGTTTTCAATGTTTGTTTTAAGAAACATTACGATCCAAGAAAATACTGAAACTTTTCACCGATTTTTTTTCCAGATAGCTGTCCTTTGTACAACTAGAGGACCATGTGAACAGTATATTTGCGTACTTTCACTGCGACAGAGTCCCCGAAAACGTTACATATCATAAATTAAAAAAAAACTGTCAGAGAAAAGTTTGCTTGATACGGTAGATATGGATAATAAACTTATATTTCTTGCTGCCCACCTTATTACCCCATCCCTAACCCTTCTTTTTAATGAGTACCTTGGCATGACCATTGTTTCTCCTGACTGGAAACTGGCCCGAGTCTGACCGTTCTTTAAGGACAAAGGCTCCGAACTCGAAATTTCGAACTATGAGCCAATCACTGTGTTATGTCATGTAAGCCACATTTTTGATAAATATATTCAATTAAAATTGCTTAATTACTTAAACCAGTATAATCTCACAACAGTCACCATTCATCGAATTACATTCCACTCAAACTGTACTTTATTGCATGGCAGATTATTGGTTAGAAAACATTGATACTGGCTCTACAACAGTTGCAATCTTTCTTGATTTGAAAAAATGTTTTGACACCATTGATTTTTCCATCTTGCTGTATAAAGTGGGTAAATATGGCATATATGGGATTGAACTGAGTTGGTTTAAATCCTGTCCGTCCGACCGCACACAAGTTGTAAACTGCAATGAGCATAAGTCTACTAAGCTTAACGTAAATATTGGTGTCCCCCAAGGATCTTCGCTAGGACCCTTTTTTCTCACTCCACATAAATGACTTTCGCCAATGTTTATCATCAGCTGTATGTCACTTATTTGCAGATGACACAACAGGGCCTGCTAAAGGCAAACCTCTTCAAGAAGCAAAATGCAACATGAAAGCTGAATTATATGATATGTCTGACTGGTTCACACGATACACACTTTCTCTCAATGGCCACAAATCACGTGCCATGGCTTTTGATCACTTACAAAGCGAGAAAGTCACAAATTTATATGTTAATAATCATGTTCTTAAACAAGAGACTTAAAAATTACTGGGCGTGGTAAGTGACCAAAAATTAAACTGGTCACAACATATAACTTACTTGGTCCCTAAAATAAGTCCTAATGTATCCCTTCTATATCGCCTAAACCATACACTATCGCCCGCATTGTTGAATACCGTCTATAAGAGTATAATAAAAATTCTGTTTCATTACTGTGACACAGTCTGCGGAGACTTTTTCAAGTCCCAACAACTAATTCTACGAGTCTCCAAAAGAGAGCGGCTAGGATTGTCCCTGGTGATTTTGGTTTTACCCACAGTGCAACTTTACTTATTGAAAACTTAGGCTAGGCCAAATTAGCTGAACGCCGTCAATTTGATATTTCAACTTGATTGTGCAAATCACTACACGAAATGGCTCAAAATTAACTTCTAACCAAGTTTATTAATAGAGTTCACTCCCTCAATACCAGATATAGCCTGAATGGCGATCACCATATGCCGCGACCATGCAATGAAACATTCAATCAATCCTTTCCTGACAAAGGGCCCCTTTTAAAAATAGTCTCCTCAGATCCACTAGGCCAGCTGATGACTTATCAGACTTTAAAACAAAATACATTTCCCAGACACAAGAACCAGTCATATATGTTCATGTTTTCATCTATGTGGCTTGGCATCTGTATTTAAACATGCACCTTTATATATCTGTTCTGTTTGGTTCTTTTATTATATATACATAATTATATATATTCTTATGTTGTATTGTATTGTGCTGTACTATGTTTGGAAATACTGTTTATTGTAACCTGGGTCCGATGGAAGAACAGTATTTAACCGAATTGGTCCCCCAGTATAAATATTATAATAATAATTATAATATAAACAGCCAGCACCCACCGACCCCCACCCACCCCCCAAAAATTACAAACAAACAAACAAATAAATGAACAGTCCGTGCTCAGCTGACCTACGCGTTTTTACGAAATCAAAGTTGCGACTGAATGGACCTGTGTTGAGCTTTAGCTAAGTGCATGACAGTTGGAAGTATTTCTAAGATCGCATCAAGAAAAAAAATCGCTAAAACGTGAAATCGCACTAGAAGGCCCATTGATTTACATAGCTGTCAAAAGGAAAGGTGCATTTAATGATAAGTACCAGAATAGAAAAAGTCGTTTAAAAATCAGGGATCCATAGCAGTGCCATCTAGTGAACAAAAATTTTGTAAAAGCACAGAAAAAAATCTTTAAAGAATCGGGGAAAAATGCAACGCCACCTGGTGAAAAGAAATAAGAACTGTGAGTCATTGGCAGCGTTCCTGTGTGTTAACAAGCAATTGGATGAGCGGTTTTGGAGAAGAAGATAAGATATGCCAAAAAATTATAAAAGATTAAGAAATCTTTTAAACAGGACTATTTGAACAAACTTGGTACAGAAAGAGTCAAAGTACATTGCCACCAAGTTTGAAGTGAATCTGGCAGACGGTTTTTCAGAAGAAGTCAAATTTATACTCATGAGAATGCCCATTCACATGCATGTTCATCAATAGGAATGTGCATTTACCGGTAAGTACCAGAATTGAAAAAAAAATCGTTAAAAATCAGTCTAAAGTTACAAAAACACACAAAAATCAAGACAAATAGGAACTATTTCAGCGCCACCAAGTAAAGAAATTAAAAACTATGAAATTCTACATGTGTTCATGTGTGACATCAAAACAATTGGGTGAGTGGTCTTGGAGTATAAGAGGGTCTAAGATTTGCCTCTAAATACAACTAAAAAATCATAAAAAAAAATTACTTAATCATGACCATCTGTACAGACTTGGTAGAGATTAACCCAAAGTACCCTGCTATCAGGTTTGAAGTGAATCTTGCTGACGGTTTTGGAGAAGTCTAAATTTTGAATTGGCTTTAGTTCTGCCCCACAGTGTACATACATACATGCATACATGCATGCATGCATACATACATACATACATACATACATACATACATACATACATACATACATACATACATACATACATACATACATACATACATACATACATACATACATACATACATACATACATACTTACTTACTTTCAGGAGTTAGTCCAACTGATAATGAAGACGATTTTAAATTTTGTGACTGCTTGATGTGCAGGTTTCAAACAAAATCCAATGACACTTACTTCCGCACTTTGGACTTGTACCATTCCACTTCTTATTTGCTTGGCACATGCGAGTGGAGTTGCCATTTTTTATTTCGTATCCTGGTTTGCATTTGTAGGTAACAGTGTCCCCAAATTTGAAAGTTGTGTCACTCCTTATAGCAAAGGCGACCATGCCCGGATCTGGACAGTAGACCTCTGAGGTACGAAATTACAATATCTATTAACCACGAGATAATACTACTATTTAACATTCTTCAGAATAAGATCAAACAAAAAGAGCTCTGTGAACAGCCGATGTTTAGCTGACCAAGAGATTCATCACTCTTGTGGTTCTGTGAACTTGGGATAGGACAAAATGGGTATACCCTAATCAAAGGTACATCCATGTCTGAAGCAAATTGGGCAAAATTATTAAGAAACTATTATTGCCAGAAATTTCCATGTTAACGTTCCTATAAAACTTTTTAAACACCCCCCTCTCCCAGCCCCCCCCCCCCAAAAAGGAAAAAAAATCATTTGAAGAAACGTAGTGGAGACCCACCCACGGTACATTGGGACTAAATTTGAAGTCAATCCAAACGACGCTTTCTTCGGAGAAGTCCAAAATTTGAATTAGTGTTAGAATGCCCATTGACTTGCATAATTGTCAATAGGAAAGGTGCATTTACCGATATGTACCCGTATTGAAACAGTTGTTTAAAATCAGGAATCCACAGCAGTGCCACCTAGTGTACAACTTTTTTCAACCTTCCATAAGAAACATATCCACCACGTTTCAGCTTAATCTCAGCTATGGTTCTGGAGAATTCGAAAATAGTGAAAACACATAAAAAATCATGAAAACAATAAAAAAAAAAAATACAACATCACCTGGTCAACATATACAAAACAAGGAGTACCAAGTAGTGTTCCTGTGTGATATCAAAGCAATTGGGTGAGAGGTTTCGGAGAAGAATTCTTTAAGGTCTGCCCCAAACAAGAACCCCAAAAAATCATAACATTTAAAAATGACTGCAAGGTGACCGTTTGAACACACTTCGTAGAAAACCACCCTTATGGACGATTCCACAAGGTTTGAAGTGAATCTTGCCAACGGTTTTTGAGAAGAAGTCGTAAATGTGATTTGAAGACTGACGACGGACAGACGGACAACGGACTCTCATAAAAGCTCAGCTGACCAGTTGGCTGAGCTAAAAAGGAGGCTGTGTCAGCAGCTTGTGCTCAGCTGAATGAAACTTGACGCTTATAGCTATGTGTCACCGAGGAGTGTGAGAACTTCAAACTATCTGAAATAGATTCACCCAAGGTACATCCCCGTCAAGGTATTTTTTCAAGTTGTGAATAGTTTCGGACAGACAGAGGAAACTGCATATAGTACACATGCATGTAAGCTGGTGTAATTACTGTAACTTGTTTTCTCAAAGATCATTATACAATTAGAAAAATAAATCTTCAGTATGACTCCAAACGAGTGAACAGATTTGATGCAATTTTATTTAACTTGCAATTCTAATGAGCTTGAAACGAATTCAACTAATGGTTCCGAAGAAGTCAATTAAAACAAAGCCACATAAAAATCATACATTTTTAACTGCTGCGCGTCCTTTGGAACAGTGTTAAGGATATGGGCACTCCATAGGTCTCCAATGTAACTTTGAAGCAGTTGGTGAAGGGTTTTCAGACAAGTTCAAATAGACTATCTACATCATAAAGTAAACAAAATTTTAAAAACAAACAATATATTGATGCATTTCAACGAGCTTGATAGAGACCATTCCTAGGTTCACCTACTCCAAGTTTGAAGTAGATGACAGATCCTTTCGGAAAAAACACTAAAGAATTAAGCTCTAGACGGTGGACGAGCGGGCGACAGACGAACAACGGATGGACGAAGAAATGACTAAGACTGTGAGAAGAGCTCGCCTGACTGACATGTTAGCTCAGCTTTTATGTATGTTTCTGGCGCGAAAATTCGATGTCTATCTACCTTCATAATCTATTACATCCTTTATCAGGATGCCTCGCTTTTATACCTCAACAAAAAATCATACGTAGTAATATGTCCAATCCAAAGAACTTCCACCACAAAATCATGTGAATGTTACCACATGGACACTACTAATGAAATATAAATCAAATAAATTGAAACTGAAGTCTCAACGTTATGATTTAATTTCAAAAGTATCGACCAGATTCAAAATATTGAAAGAGGAGAAGGTCACTTCATTTAAAAATTCAGAAATCCAAATGCATTACATACAATTATGTTTAAAGTTATAGCCCTTTTATCTCTTTATTTCATTATTAATATTCAGGGCGTATTCTCTCTCTCTCTCTCTCTCTCTCTCTCTCTCTCTCTCTCTCTCTCTCTCTCTCTCTCTCTCTCTCTCTCTCTCTCTCTCTCTCTCTCTCTCCTCTCTCTCTCTCTCTCTCTCTCTCTCTCTCTCTCTCTCTCTCTCCTCTCTCTCTCTCTCTCTCTCTCTCTCCTTCTCTCTCTCTCTCTCTCTCTCTCTCTCTCTCTCGCTCTGTCTTTCTCTACATTCTTTGTTTGTTTTAATTGCTTTCGATTGCATTCTATTGCTTCATGTTGTCCTTTCCTCTTTTTGCATCAGGTTTTACCCGGGCGTAAGAAATGACCTACTTCCACATTTTGGCTCTTTACCACACCCTTTTTTGTCAGCTTGACAGGTGCGTTCTGCATCGCCTGTTGTTATCCCGTACCCTTCACTACAGGTATAGACCACTTTATCCTGGTACAAATAAGAATTCCCGGTCCTCTGCCCATGGTCGATCTTGCCAGGTTCTCCACATGATATCTCTTGCAATTTGTTGAAGCAAGTAAACATTTGTTATTACTTACTTTTGTGTAACATCCATGAGCAAGAGAATGATTTCAACAAGATATGAACATGCGTTGGTGTATACAACAGATAAAATAAATTGCACCAAGATATTTCCATTGGTAAGAAGAAAACATAACCGCCAACAAAGAAACAAAAATTATGCCCTTTTTCAGGAAAATAGAACATGATATATTAAGCCAACCTCATGGAGGTGCAAGAAGTGGCACAGTTGATCAATCTCTGCCTTAATGCGATATACATTCCTTTGTATTCTGTTTGAAAATAAACCCTTTTCAATATTTTAACAGAATACCTTAGCACACGATACAGCCAAACGTGGCCCCACAGTAAACCACCCTATTATTCCGTTACTGATTTCGTTCACTTATATTTAATCACAAAAGTAGGGGAAACTGTGGGATCACATTTCTCGTGGACCCACTGTAAAGATTGATTGGCGACAACGGAAAAATACTATAACTGCTAAATAATACCTAGAGTAGGTATTTGGCTGTATTCGTAGGCTGATACGGCGATGACAGTTTATTTTGCTGTCCCACCCTCATATTTTTCTGGTTAATACCATTCCCTTGCAAGAAAATGACGGGTAAAATTCATGCATAATCAATTATTCACAATGTTCGCATAAGCTTCACAGCGAACTCTGTCCTATTGTGGCCTTAACCGTGTTCACGGTAGCCCATGCCTCACTCATTTGCCGGGGAGATCTAACAAATGCACACCAGGGCTTTCAAAATCTCGTTAAAAGAGTCTGCTGGGCCAGATCCCCAGCCCCGTGCCGCTTTTTTTTTTATCACCCACCTAAGTGTAGTGCGTACTTGTAATAATTTTGACTACCTGAAACCCACTGTTGATACATTTGTGCATAAAATTCTACATGTACAATATAATTTTCACTTGTCAAAATGGAAAATAACACGCCTAATTTTCTTAAAATTAAATCGGTACTTTGGGTCCGAACAAATAACAGGAAATCGTTCGGCATCTGTTATTTTTTTAATTTGCTCAATTGCCTTTGGCAGGCTCTATGGTATGCTCTCCAGCCTCTGAAATGACTCGACGCATGGAATACGTATTCTCTTCTGAAAATTATTTTGCGGCAAATGTCATTGAGACGCTGTAATACCCAGTTCTTAGTGGTCACAGAAACATTTCTGTTGCAAAGTCAGTTTTTATTTGGGCTACAGACCTAATGGGCCTACAAGTCGTGTTTCAAAATATATATTAACACTTGGGATATATAGACTACATAGGTCTAGAACATCATGTTTTGAAACATAAATCATATTTTTGTGCTACCCACTCAACAGATCCATAATGCCATGTTGTAAAATGCCTATTATCATATTGTGCCACAGAACACGTAGATATGTAATGTCGTATTTTAACAGAACTATTCCATTCGTACTAAAGGCTACTGT
Organism: Hermodice carunculata; assembly: GCA_964020975.1. Classification (NCBI taxonomy): domain Eukaryota; kingdom Metazoa; phylum Annelida; class Polychaeta; order Eunicida; family Amphinomidae; genus Hermodice; species Hermodice carunculata. The sequence goes on along the minus strand of CAXHWN010001041.1, from coordinate 446,846 downwards.
ACTCTTAAAGCACTATTTCATTTGTACTAAAGACTACTATAGTCTATCATGTTTAATTCAAAACAATTATTGTCACTTTTGCTACAGGTTATAATGATCAGGAATATCGTTTCTAAAAAAAATTATTACCATGCGTACTGCAGACCACTGAAGTCTAACATGCCCTAATTGAAAATTATAGGTTTGAACTCAATTAATAACAAATGTCACATGTTTTCAATATCGAAAAAAAATGGAAATAGAGCATGAGCGTAAAGTATTGCTCTGCCAGAATGCCACTATGTACGCTTTTTTAAATCTGATATTTTATTGAAGTATAAGTAGTCGATTCATTTCTAGACTACCAAAGGAATGATTAGATGACAAGCACTTACTTCCACATCTTGGAGGAGAGCCACTCCATCTAACATTTCCAAGGGAACTGCTGAATTCACATAAACGCTCAGTGTTGCCTGTAATGATCTCATAGCCTGTGACACAGCTGTAAATTACTTTGTCGTTGAAGCGGTAAGATGACCCTAGCTTGTTTGCATGATCCACAACACCAGGATCACCACATGACATCTCTAGGTGTAGAAGACGACAAATATTTAGCTTCTTTGCAGCGAGTAATATACTTTTGTCTACTTTTCTTTGTCAGTGGAAACTATGAGGGGTTCAATTTGTGAATATTTATTTTTCCAAAAATTATTGACACCTGTTGAGTTTATCTTCGAGTTACTTTTTATTAAGTATTGGGGATATTTCCATAGTGGCACGAAAATGTAATGCATGCTTCTAGAAAATTTATGGCGACGCCTTGAACTTGGATATAGTAAAAACACTTTGAGTGTGGGTGAAGCTATGCTATTGTGTTTTCATTCAAGCTAGACAAATCTAGCAATTGATGTGTTTCTGAAAGATGGGTTTATGGATAGATAGGCAGACAAAGAGACAGATACAAACGAATGAGCGACTCAACAAAGAAAGAAAGTAGAAAACTAAAGGAAGAAAACCCCAAATAAATAAATAAATAAATAAATAAATAGATAAATAAATAAATAAATGAATAAATAAATAAATAAATAAATAAATAAATAAATAAATAAATAAATAAATAAATAGATAAATAAATAAATAAATAAATAAATAAATAAATAAATAAATAAATAAATAAATAAATAAATAAATAAATAAGTAAACAAATAAATATGTACGTAAATAAGTAAGTAAGTAAGTAAATAAATAAATAAATAAATAAATCAGGAATGAGAAAAGTTACAAATTGTTAGAATAAGAAAATACATATTTTTAGATCACCTTTGCGACCACATAGTAATTTTAGCCCTTGCTCTTATAAATGAGGAAACTCTGGTTTGGATTCTACACAATTAGAAAACATTCATATGAGGCCCATCTACTTCAACAGCTTGGTATTTGGTCTTCTTTCCTTTTTTTTAATTTTTTTTCGGTTTTTTTTTTTTTTTTTTTTTTTTTTTTGTTTTTGTTTTTGGTTTGGTTTTTTTTGTTTTTTTTGTTTTTTTTTGTTGTTGTTTAACATTTCATATCTCATGGCCTGTTTTATCATTACCAGAATGGCCATCATTGCTCTTATTGTTTTATCTGCATCTTAGCAGCAGTGACAGAATAATTATTTTTTTCCCGAAGCCAATTTTGGCTGCCCACAAACAATTCGTTCTTCATCTTTTGACAATATTGTCGGAAAATCTTTGAAAGGTTGAGGTACTGCAATCTTCGATCGGAACATTTACGTAAAATACTACGGTATCGAGGGAAATCTCAAATTGAGTACATTTAAGCCGCTATGGTATCCTAAGAATCTCACTCAGTAAGCTTTATTCGCAAAGTCAGTAAGATATGTGCACACTATAAGATATTTAAAATCTCGTGCCACTAAAAAAATGCGACAATAGATGTAACATGCGTTACAATTTATTTGATGACTGGATGAACTGTTTTATGCAAGGAGGATGCATATTTTAGTCTTATGGTTAACGACCCTTGCACAATATTTTTAAACTTACTTCTGCAGGATAGTTTCGTGCCACTCCAGGTCTTTGAAGATTCGCAGGTGCGCATCTCATAACCACTTCTTTTTTCGTAGCCGTTGACGCAAGTGTAGGTCACTCGGTCACCATATCGATAAGAATTCCCATTTTTGTTGGCATTTTCTATGTCACCGGGATCCCCACACGATATTTCTAATCAGAAATTAGGTTAAACATTTGACCATCGGGACTGGATCAAGCAGGCATCGGGGGCCCACTAACCTTGCTAGTACTTGCCGTCTTAAGACAGCCATTTTGTGCAATATAATTATTTATAGGAAATTATAATTTCCCACTTTTTACACCGAGATTGAATAATGTGTGAAATTAACGGGCCAAAAACAAAAATTTGGACGTACCGTCGTTGATTTACTGTATCATGGATGATATAAACTTTGGATATGTATATAATAGCCGGAAACCACGCAGAGATTAGATCTCTCTATGCGGCCGGTATCAGCAAAACAAAAGACAAATCCACACGGACCCCGAAAATGATAGCAAAAACAGTACAACATAAAGTTTGATATGGTTTTTGCTATGGGTTTTAGTTTTCTTGACAAACCACAGTTTACTATAAGATTAGGTTTCAGCGTCTGCTATTTTAAGAACCTATTTCATTCATTCATTCATTCATTCATTCATTCATTCATTCATTCATTCATTCATTCATTCACTCATTATTCGTCCATTTAATTTTATTTTCTGTTGATTTACCCCTCCCAATAATTTGTCAACAGCCAATAGAATGAATAAGAAAGCTCCAATTCACTCACTTCCACACGTTGGTTTTTGCCCACTCCAATCTGTGGAAGCTTGACACCTGCGCTGTAAGTGGCCACTTTGAATTTCGTATCCAAGTTCACAGGTATATGTCACTTTGTCTCCATACAGGTATGACGAACCAGAGACAGCGGAGTGTGGGACATAACCAGGGTCACCACATGACACCCCTGCATATGAAGTTGGCATTCATAAATTTATACAAGACCGGCCATAATCGATTAGAGATGGACCGTGCATTCATGTTTGAGAAAGTAATAATGGTGCATCGGTATGCAGAATGCACCAAGGAAAGCTGTTGCTTAGGAGCATTACTATGGTTTTTGCCCTTGCATAGTAGCTGGTGACATGTTCGTATTCATTGAAAGTTCGCTTTACAAGAAAAATGAATTTTGCTATTGTTATGTCAATCCACAGTACATCAACAATTGCCTAAATTTGCAATGAAAGGCTAATCTGATTAAATTGAAAAAAATAGTTTAAACAATTTTACAGATTTTTCGCTACTCGGAATAAAATAATAATAGATAAGTATTTACTTGATCATATAGGCTTATTTCGAAAAAAAGTAAGAAAAGTAAATTGACGTTTTATGACAAAACAAAGTGAGGCTATTAATTTGTGCAAAAAAAAACATTATCATTATTCCGTGATATGCAGTGCGTTGATAATTTCTTGGCTGTAAACGAAAATTGGTCATGCAAATTAGGTCACATCGTTTACATACTGTCTATTAACAATCTTGTGTTGTTGTACGAACTGCCATCTCTTCTATTGTCGTCACTGTAAAGTGTCCGATGAAAGCTACTGAAGCTTTTCCTGACTTTTACAGGTTGGCTTTGTGCCGCTCCAAGTTTTCCTCCATGTACAGGTCAGCTTCGCATCACCAGTCTTTATTTCATAACCGGTAACACAAGAGTAGGTCACTGTGTCGGTGTAGAGATATGACCGGCCTGACTTGATGCCGTATGCTACGTCACCAGGATCACCGCATGACACCTCTAAAGGGATAAAATACAATAGTTGGACAGTGAGATTCAGTGATTGATATATATATATATAATTGAGTGAGTGATGAGAATAAACATTGCCAAAAGAAATTGCAACTTCATACAGTGTGGGGTTTGCGTTCCCAGATTCCCTCTGGGCATTCCAAATATCCCTGCATCTTTGGACGAAATCTGCGATGCATATATTTGTCTATGTTTAAGATCTACTATGATGTATCGTCATTTACTATTTGTACCATAGAAGGACGCCTTTTTTATTTTAATCTTAGAACATTTGAAAACTGTGTGTAAAAATTATCGCATAGAATGTTTGAAAAAGAAAAGCCAAAATCGCTGAACTATCCAACATTTTTAAAATGATTCAAACTTCGTGTATTTGGCTGTTTTAATTAAATGCGATCGTCAAATACGGATCCGCCACATTGCAGGAAAAGGGTTTGCAACATTTGTGGGTTGAAGAGCCTGTTGGCCTATTGGAAAAACATGGTTTTAGTTATGCACACATGCAGCAAAATAGGATAAGGGCAAAATTAATCTTTTGAAATCATGAAAAAAAATGAAAGTACAATACTTCGCAGTGATACAGTGTTGTGACACCTATAGAAATTTTGCAGCGGAGTTCCTTGCAGTAACTTTCGCATTTTGATTTAATCATGAATGTACAAATCCTGTGGATACTGTTCAAGACAACTTTCAAGAAATAAAATTTAATGATCAATGAAAAATGTCACCACCACCACCACCCCTCAAAAATAAAAAACCCAAACTAATCTTCAGTTGGAAATGACTGTCCTGAAACACAAAATGAATACTGCATACTTCCTCAGCCAATAGAACTAGGGTCATATTTTACACTTCTTGGGTTTTCAAGGCTGGCATGTCTGCCATTCCCGTACTAAGGATTTTTGGTCATTGCAGCGTTACGACGAACCGGGCACTTTTTTCCTTTCCGGCCAAGAGTCTACTCGCCCCTATAAATGACCGCTAGCAGCGTATCCGGGGATAGAATCTTTCTTAGTGGGGAAACACCCTGTTGAATCACAATATACTTGTTTTTCGGATGCATGTACGTCAGACCTGATGCACACACTAATTGGCATGTGCCAAAGATTATAAACTATCTTACTTCTGCATTCAATGTCAGTCCCATTCCATGATCCGTCAACACCACAAGTTCTCCTTTGGTTCCCTGAAGCCATGTAGTTACCTCTAAAGCACGTGTATGTGACAGTTGAGCCATACTTGTACGTTGCCAGTCGGGTAAAAGTTGCAGAGGCAATGCTTGGTGGTTGGTTACAAATAACCTCTGAATGTAGATCAAAAAATGAGATTGTTAAATCATATAAGGTTTCTGAATAAAAGGTAAAATACAGGCCAAGGCAGAAAAAAAGTAAAGATGAGTAAAGGAAGAAACATACACATCAAATAAAGGAACTGTAAAAAAAGCATGGGAACATATAAAACAGAATGTAGAACTGATAATATTGAACGAGGAAATATAATCAAATATGTCAATTTGATCTTTCAAGGTCAAAATGAAAACTGTAAAAAAGGCACCATACGTACTTTGCCATATATTTTCAAGTGTAACCGTGAGCTTACAAGCCAACACAACTCCGATGCAAGTCACAATATCAGATTTACTGCTGTCCCTACAGTAACCATGCCTACGAACACCTTTACCTTTGCCGATTTGCCCTTAATTCGATTTTTCATTGACAATAAAGAAATGCAAGCAGTATCATGTGGTCAAATAATTTGTTGAGTGTAGGTACATGCCTAACGTGACCATTTAAAAGTCAGTAGACCCTGATATTGCGTATTTTCTCACAAAGTTTTGCAATGAATCTGTCGGACTGTTCAGAAGTCAACACTGTGATAAGCTACATCAATCTTCTTCGACTTGCATTGTAATCAACAGGAATGCATGTATTACATTAAGTACCGGAATTTAATAATTCACTACAAAACTAGAGATTCATAGAAACGCCAACTACGGATTTTTGACTTTTTTATTTTTAATTTTGTTTGTTTGTTTGTTCCTGTTTTTTTTTTTTTTTTTTCTTCTTGTTTTTTTTTTGCTTGTTATTTTTTATTTTTTTGTTTTGTTTTCTATTTTTTAATTTTTTATTTTATCTCCTCTGCAAGGACAATTATCTGCAAATTTCAGCATAATCCGAGAAAAGGTTCTACAGAAGAAGCTCAAAAAAATCAGAAACAGTAAAAAATTCGCGAAAGAACACAGAAGAAAATCACAAAGCCACCTGTTTATGTATTCCAAAAGTTTCCCTGTGCAACAATTTGCCAAACAGTTTAAAAGACGGTTTTACCTAAAAACGGGGGGGGGGGGGGGGACGAAACAGTATATTTCAACCAAGCTTTAGCAATCTGTGAGGGAGGCGCTCACAAAAAACTTATTAGCAAAATGACTATGACAGCATTGTGCTCATCTTACATACCAAGACTGAAGTGGTCTAATGTTCCCTAGACATGTGCATATCCATGCACGGAATTTTCCATTTTTGTTTTCATGAAATAAATAATTTGAAAAAAAAAATGAAAAATTGGACAATGATAGGACCGTCATGAAGTGAACACATTTGGCGGAGATCAAGTCCATAGACATTCCCGATAAGTTTAAAGGGAATCCGACAAATGCTTCGGGAGATAAAGGCGACGAAGAAACAAAAAGGAACAAAAATTCTTTAAAACAACAACAACAACAACAACAACAACAACAACAACAACAACAACAACAACAACAACAACAAAAACAACAACACTAATATCACTAATGCTAATAAGAAGAAGAAAAGAAGATTATTAATCACAGCGCCACCTTTGTGAACCAATTGTGGTCTAAAAGCCTTTTTATCCAATTGCACAAAGCAAGTGGCTGAGCGGTTTCGGCAAAGAAGATGTTTAGATGGTCAGCTGACTTATCAGTCCGCTGAGCTTATCTTATGGTTTTACGTCTGGCGTCATCGACATCGGTGTAAGCGTGCATTAGATAACATTCAACATTGCCAATGCTTTCTGCAAACCGTCGTCAGGACTATTTTAAAACTTGTGGATGTACCTTAGTTGGGTGTCTACCAAGTTTGTTTCAATGGTCACGGTCGGGTGATTTTAGGGTTTCATATGAATTTCTTGTAAAATTGTCTGCAAAATGATAAAAAAGTATTCTTCTCCAACACAATAAAGCCAATTGTTTTGAAATTGCAGGGGGACACTCACAGAGACACGCTTTTGGAAGGGTTAAAGAAACCTGTCCATTTAATGGTGATATTCCTTTTTTTAAAAATATCTTTTTATGATTTTTTTAAATATGGGTACTTAAGCGTTAATGCATACATGCCGATCGATTGCAAAGCAAGTAAATGGGAATCCCATGGTTATTGTTTTGTGAGCACCGAACGGCCGGGTCTCGGACCAGCAACCTTTGGCATCAATTACCTGGGAACTAATTAATGGGAACCACACATACCAACTCCACCAAATCCCCATTCTAAACAAAACATGGTTTAATGGAGGCTGAAAGGCATCAGTCACATTTTACGTTTTCTTCAACACCGTTAACCAGATTCAGTTTAAAACGTACCTTGGGCGGGTGTCTAACAACAGTATTATAAAAGTCACGCTCATTTGATTTTGGGTAATTTTTTCATGATTTTTTTTTGTTTCCTTGTGTGTGTGTGTGTGTCTGTGTGTGTGTGTGTGAGTGTGTGTCTGTGTGTGTGTGTGTGTGTGTGTGTGTGTGTGTGTGATGTCTTATTTTTCATTTTTTTTTTGGGGGGGGGGGGTTGTGGTGTTTTTCCTGCTTTTTGTTTTTACTGTTTTTGTTTGTCTGTTTGTTTGTTTCCCTATTTGTGGGGGGGGGGTTCTTTTTGTGTGTGTGTGTTTCGGAATTTTTTTCGGTTTGTTCGTTTTTGTCTTTTTTTTTGTTGGCAAAACCTTGTAGTTAACAAAACTGTTGGAGAGGAAGTATACATATATCCCCAATAAGTTTGAAGAGGATCCACTTCACGGCTTTGCGGAAGAAGTCAAGTGAAAAGAAAAGAAAAAAAATAGTGAAAAGAGAAAATAATCGCAGCGCCACCTGTTGTATGAATAAATGTCTACAGGGCCCAGAAAGGCCATATTTGTAATTTCGAAGCACTTGGCTTAGAGGTTTATAAAAACATGATTTTTAAACATTTCAGTGAAAAATGAATATGAAAATTGTAAAATAACTGGAAACTATAACGCTCAGCAGTCATTTTGTTTGCACATTCAGAGCCTGGAAAGATTTATTTCTGAAGTCCTGCTGCCGCATGAGCATTGAAAAAAACAAATTGGTAGAGATCCAAATAAGATATTTCGCCTTCAGATTTGAAGTGAATGATTTTGACGGTTGTGGAAAACAAGTCGATTATGTAGATTTTCATTGCGATCCCGATTGACTTACCTAGTTGTCAATAGAAATTCACGCATTAACTGACAGTTACGCGAATTGAACAGAAAAAAAAACCCCGAAACAATCCTTAAAATGAAGGTTCCAAAGAATCACTACCTGGTGAAAACTTTCGTTTAACTCTCCCTCAAGCTGCCTTTCCACACAGTTTCAGAACTATCTGATTTATGGCTTTGGAGATGAAGTCAAAAAGAGCAGAAACACACAGTATTTAGGGAGAAAATATTAAAAAATGAAGCGCCTAGTGTTGCATAAATTAATATCTGGGGCTGCCCAGAAATGTCTTGATGCAATTCCAATGTGGCTGAGCAGAATTGGACAGAGGGATTTATTTAAAAGAATTTTTTACAACAAATTTATAACAACAGCAGAAATCCCCAACTGGAGGTTTTAAGGAAATCGAAAACGTGAATTTGCATTGCAATTCTCATTGACATACATAGTTATTAATAGGAATGCATGTACCAGCTGACAGGTACCAAAAAAAATCAAATCAAATTAAATAAATCAAAAATAGAAAAAAAAAAACATAAGATAAATAAAAAATAAATTAATAAATAAATAAAAGATAAAAAATAAAATAAAAAAGAAATAAATAAAAGGTCTGTTCGCGGACATCCCATATAACCTGAAGAGGATCCATTTTACGGTCGCGGAGGGGGGATCCATTAAGGTCACTACGTACAAACGTTCAAACAGGAGGAAAAAAATGCAGCGCCACCTGTTGGATAAATTAAAGTCTATAGGCCCCCAGATGACTTTAAACAATTGGCTCGGTGGCATTGACGAACAAGATGTTTTAAGGATTAAACTAAAAAATTAGAACTTGAATTTGTAAAAATAAAAAAAAAACACCATTATATTATTATTGGCCGGGTATGACCTAAAGTACAAGGTAATGTGGTTTTCTCGTGTGGAGAAGTTGACAAAGTGAATTTCTACTGCAAACCCCATTGACTAGAATTGGTAATCAATATGAATTCATGTTTTAGCTAACACGCCTCCGAAATTTTTAGATAGATAGATGGATGGATGGATGGATGGATGGATGGATGGATGGATGGATGGATGGATGGATGGATGGATGGATGGATGGATGGATGGATGGATGGATAGATAGATAGATAGATAGATAGATAGATAGATAGATAGATAGATAGATAGATAGATAGATAGATAGATAGATAGATAGATAGATGAAAAACAAAGCAAACATACAAAATAAACAAACAGCTAAATTAATTCATCGATTAATTAATTAGCATTTTCAAAAAATAAGGGATCCATAGCAGCACTATCTAGACAACAGTTCGGTTCAAGCATCCCACGAGTTACATTTCTGCAACTTCACACCAGTTTAATATAGAATTTTCGAAAAGTTGAAAATAGGAAAAAAACGCACAAATATTGTAAATAACAGAAAACAATTGTAGCGTCACCTATGAAACAAATAAGGTCTGAAGGTTTCTAGACGTGTCCCAACGTAAAGTTAACTTAATTAGCTGAGGGGTTTCAGACAAGATTTTCAAACGATTTGGTCAAACACAGAACAATAAAAATTCATGAAATATCCAAAAATTATCTGAGTCTGACCATTGAAACAACTCTCTCTCTCTCTCTCTCTCTCTCTCTCTCTCTCTCTCTCTCTCTCTCTCTCTCTCTCTCTCTCTCTCTCTCTCTCTCTCTCTCTCTCTCTCTCTCTCTCTCTCTCTCTCTCTTTCTCTCTCTCTCTCTCTGTCTCTCTCTCTCTCTCTCTTTCTCATATGATTTCATTGTATAATGATATCATGCCTTTGAATCTTTGTTATTTGATTCAAAAGTGGTTCTCAAAATGCAGAAAAGCGGAGTTAAGGCGAACAAACATCAATCACTATTCATAATCGATTGATCAATTCGAATGACATGTGACCTCACGTTTTACCATTATTTTTATTTCATCCCAGTAACTTTCCAGAAACATAGAACAAAAAAGTGTTTCCCTTACCTTGCTGACACTTATCTCCAGTGTATCCAGCCACACATACGCCACCTAGGACATATCCCTTTCTCATCATCACACTTTTTTTGACAATTACAAGATGTGTTACACCCAGGACCAAAAAAGTTCCCGTTACATACTGAAACATAAATTTCACAGATCGGTTGTGTACTGGCCATACTGACTGAACTAAGCACACTCAGAAAATTTCGCTCGAATTTAGGGGTTTATATATATATATATATATATATATATATATATATATATATATATATATATATATATATATATATATATATATATATATATATAATATATATATATACAGTATATGCATAATGCCTAATACACAATAAATGCAGAACTCATCTTCCATTTTCATGGAACGGTATTGACCATTTGTCAGTCAGTCGTTTTAAATTGTTTTACTATAATCACATTATTGGCTTGACCGGAATTCTCCAACATTTGACTGAAATCTGCTGGAATATCGCCCCCCCCCCCCCTTGTATTCACACTGTGTGACTGCTTGCCTGATATAGAGAACACTTTGTCACAATTAAGAAGCCACGCAACAGTTTTTTTAAGGAAATTATCGATCTATTCTGGCTTGTGTGGAAAAGAATATCTGGAAGTTAATGATCACGGTTACTTAATTGGAATGAAGTACCAAGTGAGACAGGTTTTTAAAAAACTTTTACATATAGGCGGAGCCCTAAGATATTTCTTTAAAAAACACTGTGAAGAAATTTACAGTGCGAGTTTCAGGAACAACAATATGCTGAAATCGCATAACAAAATGCAAAATGGTAAGCGGGGGGTGAGGGGTGGTGAACACTTAACTTTGCATCAGAGTACAGTATGTTGCCTGCAATATGTTAATATCTTGACAATAAAGTAGAAATTGGAAGTGAAACAAGTAGTACCAAAAACAATACGGCAAATAAACATTGTTTGCAATCATCATATTCATGACCAAAAAATTTAATGAAATTCTGGGTATTCTTGGAAATATTGTAAAGCATCAAAATTGGATAAAGTTGCGCTGAAATTCGATTGGAGTCTCTTCCCGCGGCCTGCTAATAATTTGACCGCAGTCGCCTCCCATGGTGAAACGGTTAATAGTTGTGTTTACTTTTCCCTTCATGTTGTACATTTTTTGACATATTGCTGCATTTTGTGACATAGAACTACATCTTTTTCACATATAAACACAATTTGTGATACACTGGTACGTTTTTCAACATGTCATTACTTTTTGTGACATACAAACTTCTGTAAACTATAACTAAATTTTATGGCATGCACATTACTACGCGCGTTTTGTAATATATTTAGTTTGTATGACATACTATATTTGTGACACTTTTACTGCCACATGTGTTGTGTTGTGTTGTGTTGTATAGTGCGGTCTATGCGATTCCCTTTCATTAGTATGCACCTTAGGCGGTTTTGATGGTATAAACATCTAACATAAATAACATTGGAATGTACAGCGGGCAAATTAAGTCAAGCAATTTCATTTTATGACATAAAAGAAGGGTCGGTGAAAAACACGATTTCTGGTGCACCAGACAGGTTTGTTCAAACCGCAAAATTCCTATACAGGCCTACCAGTATATCAGCGTTTCACCCTAATCTAAGACAATTTGGTGGGTGGATTTTAAACGTTCAGCATGCATCATAAGTGAGAAAAGTATAAACCTGATGAAATAATCATGGTGTAAACACATAAATTTTCTGGAACATAAAAACAACACACATCCTATTCCCATATATAAACGCATGGAAGTATTGCAAGTTTGACGACCTGAACGATTTTAACTGGAAGTGTTTGGGAAGTACACCTTGATGTTAATGTTTATATGCCTTTTAAGCACAGACTTGATGTAAGCACTTCGTAGAATAGGCTTATGTGATCTTAGAGAGTAAGGTTTATAAATTTACATTAAGCAGACTCGCATAATATACAATCAATGTCCTATGTACGCCCCTGATACTTTTGAACTTTCGCAGAAACGCTGCGCTTACCTTCGTATCCAGATGCCTGAACTTCACAAAGGGTCAAGTAGCCGTCGTCGTTTCTCACTACAGACCCAGTGGCATCGTAAGTTGTATCAGAAGTTTTTTGGATGCCGATATATGACCCGGTCAGTTCCCGCGTGCACACAATAGTAGCGCTGCCGCCTGCTGGAACACTCGGAAAGTAGTATTTACACAACGACTGTTTGCCAAGCTCAGGGTCCATACCCACTGTTATATTCAACCTCTGCATACAATTGGGAGCTGGAAAAGCATCAACATTCATATTTCAAAGATGAGTGAGCACATTAACAGCCAGTGCATATTTCACGACAAATACGACACTCCATATTCATAATAGCAAAACGCTCACTCACATGCACGTTCACGAAGAATCGAAAAGATAAAATTAAAAAGTAAACTGTTTACTGAACGTTAAAGAAAACGGGTTCTCATATCGCTTGCTTATTGGAAATACACTTTCTCAGGCCAAGAGTATCCTTAGTGCACGGTTGGCTAAGCGGTAAGACGCTCGCCTTTCACCTCTGCGACCCGGGCTCATTCTCCTCCTGGGAATCATAAAGAAAACGTCATTGGTAGAGAGTGTGTGGCACATGCCCGGTGTACCAGCCCGAACTCCCGGCATAGTCCGTGTTCTCGGAGACGAGCTTATAATGTTTGTGTGTGTGTGTGTGTGTGTGTGTGTGAAAGTTGTACTGTTCAATAATTTACAAAACCATCAGTTTCGTTCACAAAATCGTGGGACTTTTTATTTGAAACCCGGGTTTTTTGCTTACAAAACCATAAGTTTTATGACAAAACCCTAGGTTTCCTTAGCAAAACCCAGGGTTTCCTTAGTTATTGAATTTTTATATGATTTTCTCAAGAATTCTCAACAGTTCTACAATACCATGTAAGATTTTAGACTTATTCGTGTTACGATAATTACGGTAGGCTGTATACGTCTCACATGTTTTGTCTTTTAGTGCCTACAATCTGAGCTCATGAAGTGCACACAAGGATAAAGAGGTTAAGTTGGGAGTCGAAAGTTTTCCAAGATCGGCCCTGTTGGCATGATCTTTTTTTACAGCAAGCTCAGCAAGTTAGACAGTCCAGGGGTAAAATGGTGAATTGCTAAGCTTCGATGAAGTGGATATTTTACTTTTATTGTATTCAGGCATCGAATCACATGATGAAAGCCGTGTTGTGGGTGGTTCGCGTATTCATATGACCAATGTGGAGATAAATTACACAACCGTGGGTTTGTGACGTCACAAATCCGAGATTTTGTCAATTATTCAAAAGCCGTAAAATTTGTGACATCACGAAACCCTAGGTTTTTCGATTATTCAAAACCGTTGGATTTGTGTGGTCACATAATCCTGGGTTTTGCACATTATTGAACAAAACAACTGCAAAACCCAAGGTTGTTATGATTAAACTCAGGGTCTTGAAACAAAATGGTGAGTCTTGTGAAATGGTTGGATAATAAGCAAACTCATGGGTTTTTGGATACGGAAAAGCAATACGACGACGATGGATGATAGTACAGGCCACACACATTTATTGGTTGTGTCCACAACACGAATGCAACTAGGATGCGCAGCGTAGAAGTTGCATGACAGGTTACACATGGGCACCTTCACTGGAACATACCAGACATAACATAAATGAAGTTTACGGACATATGTTCTCTAACATCCTAGTTCCCTTTATCCAAGGACACCTGAATTATAGAACTTTCGAGTTCCCTTGTGGCGTTTCATGACCGGGCTATATGCTTAACTATGCTCCAATGATACCTGTCGGTACGAAGTCAAAGTCCCAGTCCATGTACAGGGAATACTGGAGTATATATAGGGAACATGACCCCGACTCGCATTGACGCCCAGCCAGCAGTGACCAATAGCGCTTCACAAAACCACAAAAGCATTGAATCAATTTCCGCGCAAAAATATAACTTGTGGTTTCACCACCAGGGATGCAATACTTGTCAGAAGCAGAATCAATATTTGGAGGCATACCAGCTGAATGGTTCAAGACCAAAAGGCTGCTTGATGTTAAGGGTGTATGATCATCTGGATCATCATTCAGCTTTGTAAGAGGCGTACTACTTACGATTGCTTCTACCTGGCAAAAAATCGTACACATGGTCTCATCACTCAAGTGTGAAGCTTTAGGTAGAACTAAACGCAAAACCCTTTTACAAGTTTTTCCGGTACACCTTCCTGATATGGACTCAAAGGAGGAATGAAACTCCAACTAATTGAATGAGCAGAAGCATATGGAAACAAAGCATGATTTGTATGATGCAAATAAGCTTGTCGCAACTCGACTTCTCTTCTGACAAAGTGAGTGCCGTTATCTGACCAGACTTTGATTGCTTGGTACCTACGTGCTATAAAACGATGAAAGGCACAAACAAATGCATCTGCATCAAGCGAATATAACACTTCTACATTCTCTTGTTGTCATGCAAGTAAAAATGCATCCATATCTCATCTGTTCTAGGCGATATACTTGTGTATTATATGGCCCAAATACATCGATACCAACATAGCTAAAAGGCCTTAAATACGGCGATACACGCTCACTTGGACCGTCTGACAGGACTTGATGCGCTGGTTTTGCATACATGTTTTTGCACAGTATACAATTACTAAGTACAAGTTTCACAATGCATTGACGCTCATCAGCAGTCAATACTCCTGGTTCACTGTTCTGTTTTGTCTTGAACAGAACAAACCTTCGAATCCAAGCAACACCATTGATTAACTTGGACCAAGATAAATAGTGCTTCACCATTCTCTCCAGCCAAGAATCTACACAGATTTGAGTTGTGCAAGTTTGGACCTGTCTAACCTCAAGGTCATCTGGCTGAATTTCAACACACGGAGAAAGCTCTCTTGACTCCAGCCAATAAGGATAATGCTGGTATAACCATGACGGACCTTCACACCATTCTTTAATGGCGTTTTGTTTGAAGATTGCTGCAGGTCGGGTTAAAAATTCTACTATATTTTCTTTGGACAAAACGTGCCATCTTTGTTTAGGGCTTGTGAGTTAGCGAATGACAGTCACTCTTTTTTCAACAAAAACACGAAATTTACGGGTTTCATTTTTAATGTAACCTAGCACTAATTGGAATCTGTCCAAAAGAAAGAAGGAGTATCAGAACAAAAGTCCAAAACATTTTTGACAGTATTGTAAAGCATAACATAGCATTTTGCTGCCTGTAACTTTAACCTCGGTTTTGTGGAATAATGTCCGTTTATTGGCACAACATGAGTTTCACTCATCAGATGCCTACACAATATTTGTTCTTCTCATTCACACTTCGGATAAGTTAACGGTCCGGAGCAGTCTTTCTGAAGAATCACAACATATATGATACTCTTGATAGCCATTATCGAATTCAGATGGCTTAATACATCCTGGAAAAATATGCTTTTTAAGTGAATTTAGAGAACTTATTCAATTATTCCACTTTCTATGGACTTCATGTGACACTTTTTCGTCCCGCTCAAGTTTGGATCCTGTAACGTCTTCTAACAAAAGTTTGCCTTGCAACACCCATGGTGTAATAAGACCCAAAGGATCAAATATTGATGAAGTGAAACAACGCATTGATCTGCGAGTTACTTGCTTCAATGGCACAGCTTTGATACAAAACATGAATGCATCATTTCGCATATGCAACTTAATGTTAAGGCACGACCAACAAATTCTTGTCAGAATTCGTGGAGTTCCTTTGCTATAAGGCTTTCAGGAATTTAAGTCATGATTTTTTCATCATTAATAACAAATTTCGACAGATCAAACCCACCTGTGTGAAGAACAGCAGGAACGCCCACTATGGTTATATGTACCTCCTTCTCAGATTTGACACTTTTGGTGAGATCATCAACATACATGGAATTCAAAATTATATCTTTTACTAAAGGATCAGCATCTTGATTGTCAGAGACTGTCTTTCTTAAAGCATAAGCGGCGGCTGCTGATGACCAAATACTTCCAAAGGTAATTACTTTATTCCTTAGATGTATGATATCTCCGTCCTTTACCTAAAGAAAGCAAAGTGCATCACGATCGTAGCTAGGAATAAGCACTTGATTGTACATGGCAACTATGTCAACCTGTGTTGTATGTTAACTATGAAGCCGAAAAAGCAAAAGGACAGATATCAGTTTGTTAACTAAATCTGGACCCTGCAAACATCGATCATTCAAACTTTTGCCTTCAGAACGTGAAGTACAATGAAAAACCTTGCAAAGTTTTTTCCCGGTCTGTTTGGATTTAAGACCATATGATGTGGAAGATACCACACATGACCGGGGTTTAACAAAGATTCTTTGAGTATCATTTATGCATGACCACACTGTAATAATTGTGATACATCTGTATCATAGCTAGACAATAAATCGTCACGCTTCAAACGCTTGACTAAATTTTCAAGGCGTTTATGTGCAAGATCAAAATTGTTTGGTAACTTTATATTTGGATCTTCCCATGGTATTGGCAGTTGATAGTTACCTTTGACCTTTTGACATGTTTTGTCCCAAAGGTCAATTACATTTTTGTCAAGCACAGGCTTGCCTCACTCTCAAAATCACTATTCTTTTCATTCCAAAAATTACCGGTCTCAACTGGCAAAATGTCATGATGAAAATTCTCAACAGAAGTTGCAGTCAATAAAAAGTTACGAACTAGCTTGTTTTGTTCAACCTTGCTAACGTTAGAGGTAACTCCCTTTTTACGCTGCTGTCTTTCTTCTCTAGCGGTGGCCCGAACCAAAGGGTCGTTCATTTCGTCAGAAATGAACTAAATAAATTTCACCAAAGATTTCAAGTTCAAATAGCATTCATTCTCGCGTTTAGACTTAAGTCTTTCTTTGCCCACCTATTTTGTGCAAAGTTAGCCAAGCGAGAAGTTATATCAAATATGATAACTTGGGCGTTGACCTCAACTAAGCTATCTAGGCTATCAAGGACATGATATGCATTCCTAAGCTCGTGACTGAGTACGTGCATATCACTAGCACTTTTAACCGGTTTTGACTTGCGTAATGTTCTTATTATTTGTTCAGTCAACCGATGCTTTGACCAATAAAGATCTTTCAAAGCTTTCAAAGCCTGACTGTAACCCCATTCGTCACCAACATACAAACTCCAAATTATGGTTTGATGTGCTTCACCCGTGGTATATTGTAACAAACGCGCTAGGCGCGCATCTGAATCACTACATATTTTATCAACACTAGCTTCAAAACTTTTATGAAAGTGAAATACTCTAGTGGATCTCCGACAAAGGTTTTCAATTCCAACTTTGGAAGACAACAAAAACTTGCTATGTCTTGAGTGTCAACCAAGGATGTATTTTTCCTGTAACATTTTGCTTTACACTATTGTCCACAGTTAAAGCTTCTACATATTTTGTACTTCACAGAAATACTTCTCTTGTTCGATCTCTTTGTCTTCATCTATAGCAACTACGTTTTCATGTGTTTCAGTAAACTGGTTAAAGACGGACTTAAGGTCAGAAACAAACTGTGGGATCAAAGCCAAATCTTCTTCCTGCGCTACGAGTAGTCCAATAAGGTTACATAATATGGTGACTTTACATTTAGCCACTGCACGTGACTTCTTGCTGTCTTTAAGAAACATACTGAATATAATTATACAATTGACCAAAATGATAACCTGTCGCATGATAACCTACGGGCTGCTGTACAAATCAGTATAACCAAACTATGCTGCAACTAACTATGTATTCGTCTGTGTATGCGAGATAAAAAGTAACCTGCAAACTGACCTTATTGGCGGCAACCAACCTTACTCGCAGCACACTCTACAGGTTATCCAGGAATAAAAAAAAGTCCAGGTTATAATCTCTTGAAATTATACACCACAGGTATCCACATAATTACGTAAAGTTCATAGTACACGGAATCCGTTGCCATCCTCTCTGGCAACCCTCCCCCCCCCCCGCACGCTCAGACCAGGTTCCACAACAAACCAGCCCAATGGCACTACATAACCGCCACACGGACACTTCCCGGAGATTCCATAGCGAAAGAGACCACCAGCTCCAAACTAGGCCAAACCTCCGTTTATTTTGTGCCGGATACGGAAAAGCAATACAAAGACGATGGATGATAGTATAGGCCACACACATTTATTGGTTTTCCACAACACAAATACAACAAGGACGCCCGTAGAAGTTACAGGACAGTTTACACACGGGCACCCTCACCAGAACATACCGGACATATCAGAAACGAAGTTTATGGGCCTACGTTCTGTGACATCCTGGGTTCCTTATCCAAGAACACCAGGATTATACAACTTTCGAGTTCCCTCATGGCGTGTTATGACCGGTCTCTGTGATAAACTCTGCTCCAATGATAACTCTCGGTACGAAATCAAAGGCCCAGTCCACGCACAGGGAATACTGGAGTATATACAGGGAACGTGTCCCCCACTCGCACGCACGCCCAAACAGCAGTGATCAATAGCGCTTGAAAAAAACCACAAAACCATTGAATCAATTCCTGCGCAAAAGTTTAACTTGTGATTTCACCACCAGAGATGCACGGAACAACATCACATTACGCAACAATTGTATACTGATCGCCATAAATTCGAAAATCACAATTTTGCATACAATACCCCGGGTTTTGTTTAAAAACTCTCGGTTTTGTGAGCAAAATGTTATTGGTACAAAACCCTGGGTTTTGTAAACAAAAGTCATGGTACCGGTACAAAACCGTGGGTTTTGCACACAAAACACAGGGTATTGTGCATTTTTGAAAAGGAAAACTTCCATACGCGTGCTGCATGGGCAAAGACGCAGATTCAATGATGCGTGCACTTAACGCTGTGCACAGAATGACTATGGCAGCTGTGTCAGGAGGGAACAGTTGAAGGCTGGTCTGCTACTATCACGTGGAAATGAGCAAAATAGATCATTAGTTTCTCATCACGGGATTAAATCGTCACTAAATGAAGGAGTCCGGTTTACAGAAACAATACACACCGGTGGATGGCATGTGTATATCCTGAGGTCTCTGGAGATACTGACACAATTCACCGGGTGTATGTTTTTGTAAGCCGGGATCCTTCATGGAGTAACACTAACGTAGAAAGGGCCGTAGATGACGGCTTAGTCTTCAATTAATTAGTACTGTCAGGTTACATTCTGTACCTAGGTCAGGTCGAGAAGGAAGAACACGGCCATGTGATTAATGCGGTATGCCGATTGTATCTTTCACAGATCACTATGTAATTGAAATCTCTGTCTTTGTCTCTGTCCTAAATATTTTAACATGGAGTGGGTAAAGGACAGCTGGACGTACTATCCATGTAATGGCAATACCTTCACAAACGGCTGTGCAATGGATAGGTTTTCAAACAAGTAGTCTGCCAATAATAACTATCCGTCCCTGAATTGATTTATAAAACAAAATAAAGCTATACAGTGAATACATGAACCAATTGCTTTGTCTTCCCTGCTTTGCTGTCCTAAAACATACACGTGTACATACGTCTAAAGAAATGTATGTACGTCTTTGTTTATTGAACCACAACCAAACCCTCAATTGTAAAATTTATCCACATACATTCGAAATAACCCCTCCCCCCCCCCCCCCCCATACACTGATTTGGTTTCAAGTCTCAATAATTTATGTCTGCACGGTCGGCGAATATCAATGAGATCAGAATGCTTCATGTTTGATACAACAAAGACCTGCAAAAGCATTTTTGACAAAGTTAGATTGGGCGGTTTTGTATTTTTTCGTCCTTTAATTGTAATGACTTGAACCATTGGTGCACACTTTCACAATTCTTCACACTAATGGTAGATATAAAATACCATTTTCGTATAAATCTTACCCCTGACCGTGTTATAAATTGTAACACTTCGAACAACATAAGTTTTATCCATTCGTATCTTCCACCAGGCTTTAGCGTTATTCAAGGTATGTGTACAGCCAGCAATGCCGTCGCCAGGGCCTGCGAACACATCATCCGTGGCTTTCGTCGCAGGATAACGCGGGGATGTAGAGCTCTGAGTTGGTTCTCCTCTTTTCAGCGGCAACTCGTCTGCAAGCAAAACAGTCAGAAAGCTTTACACACACAGTTAAATACTAAATTTCATTCTGTACTATTAAATCATTCAGTTTGAAGGGGATAGTCTTTCCATCTGTCCGTTTTATATGTATCGAATTATTCTTATTTTAAATTAAATACCAATACGCAGTATGTTTCCACAAGAGCTGTTGAAACGCAAACGGCCACCTGACCTCAGTATAGAGTGTGTTTTTTCTTTTACAGTTCATTATGCTTCTTAATGTTTTTTTTCGCACAAGAATATGTTACAAAGGAAACAACAGGCGTCCTTACAAACGCCAGTGTGTGTCAGTCGTGACATTGTGCTCCTGCCCTATCGGCATCAAAAGAACAGCCCCCCCCCCCCAAAAAAAAAAAACAACAACAAACAAACAAACAAACAAACACACAAAGGATCAGTTTGAATGAAGTACTTACATGCAAACGATGTGTAAACACACAACAGTAAGATAACTTCAGCCAGTATCGATGCCTTTGAAACAAAACGAAGAGTACAGGTGCGTCGCATACTTCTTCCAAAACAGAGAAATCAGGGGCCTGCTTGAGAGCCTTGCAAGATCACCATCTAAGCAGAAAAGAAATGCTTCCTCATAGTTACCGTTTTAAGATGTTGTTTCATATATAACTCACTACTTATCATTAAAATTACAATAAAGAATCAAGTAAACGAAATGATATTAAAGCACAGTTCATCTAATAAATAAAAAAAAAAAAAAAAAAAAAAAAAAAAAAAAAAAAAAAAAAAAAAAACCCCATGCAAATGCATCATCCGAATACCGATCGGTGGCCCTGTTACCACGATCCTTGGACATGTCACAAAGGAGTGTATTGCTGTGTCATTGTAAAACGATGGCAAATTAAAGATATATCAAATTTAAATAATAAATTTCTCAGAATCAATTACAGATATTAATATATGGATGAAATGTTAAATTTGCATACTATATTACTCCAAAATAGACAAAAATTCAAGACTCACAATCGCAGTTTGAACACAATGTGATTAACGGTTGGAATTCAACCCTTGTGTTCAGAGTAATGTATTTGGACTGTACGCGGGTAGACATGCGGGTGACATTATGGACCGGCTATTTTGTTATCGAAGTTTCGGGGTCTTTACATATGTATTCATAAAACATAAAAGTATATTTGCCAGTTCCAATTTATCAATGGCACAGTAGCAATATACTACTATCTGACATGTCCAAAGATCGTGATAACAGGGCCAAATGCCTGTTGGTGCTAAGGATAGGTTAATTTGTCGAATAAATGTATGTACAATATATAATTAGACAGTGTGATGACCATATCCAAACCGTAGTCCTAACGAAACAAATCCAAGTCAATTCCGACCAAAGGCAATGTTCCTTGGTATGTATAGCTGAAACATATATAGTTCGTATTTACCCAAAACAGACCAAAACGTAAGTGCAAAGGTCCATAGGGGAAAAAAAAAACCTTATCTAATTTTCACATGACAGAATGCAAAAAGTTTTGTTTGAAATTATAGGCCTATTTCAGTAAATTGGCTTGAACAGTTGTATCATTCATGAACATACAGGACCATACAATTTATGAAAAGGGACCAAAATTTGCATCACATCAGAGAATTTGTAAGCGGAGGTTCTTAACTTGTTGAAATTGTCTATAAAATTCAGTATTTAAAAAGGTACTACTTGCAACCAACATCTCAACAATGATCATCATCCATAAAGTCCACAAACTGACACCAACACCAACATCAATCCATCAGAAAAGCCCTCTAGGCCTAAAATGACCATCAATAAGAATCTAAACAACATGATTATATAATTCGATGTGTTTTAGGCATGTACTTAAAGATATGATGTTGTTTTAAAGGAGATAAACTAAGAGTATTCCAAAAAGAAAAGTGTTTGAATTTCCAAATATAGTAAGTACATTGGTTCAAATGTTAAACATCAGCCAGAAGCAAGTGACATTAGGCCTCAAATCATTAAAACGTAGTCAAAAATTCATTACAATAGTCAAAATTTGTAAGGATAGCTTTTCCAGAGTGATGATGACCTGAAAGTGTAAATACAACGAGTACAGTAATATGTTGTAGGCAGCGGTGAGCCCCAGAATAGGGATATTAAATCAGACACTGAAGTCGTCCCCAGGCTATGAATAAAGCAGCAGTATCTTAAAGGACAAGTTAAGAGCTCCTGGTGAGTGAAAGATTGAGCTTAGGGGAGAAGGTTGCGCCGATAGTGTATACAAGTTCGAAAGTACCGACGGGCTTTTATATCAGTAGTAAAAATGTTTGTAATATACCATTGTGCATATGCGCTAAAATAATAATAATAATAATAATAATAATAATAATAATAATAATAATAATAATAATAATAATAATAATAATAATAATAATAATAATTTATTGCGGAAAAACTACCCCTTTACATTGGGGGCACCAGTGGTCCGGGGCAAACCCACGGTGCGTCCATATATACATATATACATAGTGTGCAAGAAGAATTTAAATCTTGTATACATATACAGAACAGTCAGGAATTAGAGGATTCCCTCCTAAAGCACCATGCCTCCACTAAAAATCTTTTACATATACAATCAAATAAAAACCCAACTTCGTCGCCAAAACTAAAACCTTCGTCTCCAAGAAGGAAGTTCAACTTTCTGTACAGGGATGACGCCATAAAACTTTGCCACACATAACTAAAATCAATATAATTCAGTGACTGTTCCAATTGCTTGAACGACTTCAATCTAAAAGAGTTTAAACCAGGACATAAAAACATGAAGTGAAAAAGATCATCATCGTTACATTCACAGGTATTACATGCTGTATCTGACATGCCCCACCTTTCTCTATCCTCTCCCAAGCCCAAACACCTTGTACGTGCCATGAATTTTAGGTGGGCGCCATTAAAGTTGTCTGTCGTGAACAGATAATCGCCACGCCATGTAGATCTTTTCAGGGCCCTATACCAGTAAAGAGATCTCTTATCGTCTATTTCCTGAAAAAATTCTACCGTGTAACTTTCTATTGCCCGTTTATTAAAACTATCAAGCCACCCATCACTGTGGGATGAAAATGCATGGTCAATTCCGGCGTTATTTAAGATTTGTCTGATTTCAGTAACATAGGGCCAAATAGTGCATACTCCTGTATTTCTATATTCTTCACACATGTCATTAAAAATCAACTTACATAGTCTTGTTTCGGGTACATGGAATTTCATACGATGAAAATACTTAATTCTTGCTTTATCTAAAGTCAATTGAAGTGGTAGCCAACCTAGCTCTCCCAATGTGGCGACCGCTGCCGGGGACGAGCGTAACTGTAAAATAGCTTTAGTCATTGTGTATTGAATTGACTTAAGTGCGTCAGTCGCTTTCTTCGTATTGTTTAGCCACACAGCACAACCATGCGTAATAGACGGCAGGATAACACTTTTCCAGATGCTGTCACCAAAATTTACTCTATTGACATTGTCATGGGCAGACAAAATACTACACAAATACCCTCTCAAACGAGAAGCTTTAGTGGTAAGACAAGTATTAACATGTGGACCATCTGATAGTGCCTTTGATTTATGCCTTTATCATTCAATGCATGGTTTTCATACTATGCCGCTGCACATATATCAGTACACTTGGTTCTGGTGTGCAAATGCAATAGAAGGGACTCTTATTTTTCATTATGATGCCACAGCTTTTTAACATTTCGTGTTGACTGTAATGTGGTTGCATGATCAGGTGCGGCTAGCGTTCGCATGACATCTACATATAGGATCCATTGTCTTGATTATATGATTATATGATTGACATTCGATGTCAATAAGACTGGTTCAATATGTTAATTTTTACAATTCATCAAATTTAAAGCTTTCATCTTAATATATTGGCAAAATATATTTTTCACTGTCTTATAGCTCACTGGTGGAACCTGCGAAACAAACAAAATGTACGACAACACGAAGTGGGGTAGAAACCAGCCTAGCGCACACCAGAAACTATGCGGAGATAATCAAAGTCACTTTCAAAGACGGTCATCTTTAAAGATTTTATAAATCCATTTAAGGTATCTTTAAATGTATCCATCCTTGCAGCAAAAAAGGGGAAAAAATGGATGTTTCCTAGATTTTTGAATTTTTTATAAATAACAATAAATATGGCTGTTGTTTTGAAACAGAAATAATGTAATGCAACAAGATCTGTCCATGAGTTGTGGCCCTGTGGGGAAGGGAAATCATGGATACCATGAGCCCTGTAGGAGTCCTAGATGTTATTCCTTGGAATACACTTACAATTATTAGAATTATTGCACCGCCTTTTGGGCTCTGAGAGTGTCTACAAGAAGGGAGCGTGAATCCTTTTCATGGTATTCAAACTTGGCTAATTTTAAAGATATCTGCAAATCAATTTGCGACATCTTTAGAGACGGTCGACTTTTGAATATATAAAATAACAATTGCATCACACCACATTGTATTGTGTCTCAAGCCTACAGTTAGATCTTGTAGACCCTCTACTCGCACACAACACCGCCTCATAGTGACAGAACTGGTAAAGTTATCATTCATTGCTTCCTGGTTCGCACACTGGCCTTTTTTATGAGATAGTTATCCTTGTTTGTTTATTGAGGGGGGTAAAGGGTATTTCCGTATAGCGTACTGCGGCGTTTTTATTTTCCGTACAGTATCCAGAGGCAATTTTTTATTTGCCGTGCATCGTACTTAGATGCATTCTTTTACATCGTACAAGGGTATTATTGTGTACTGTAAAACGTCCATACAGCTGTTATGAGTCGAAAATCAGGAGCGGCAGCTTCCCAAGGGAGCCCTCTCAGTGGATGAAAGTTCACTTATCATCATATGGCTGACCACCGTTCATGAGGCTCTTTCGCATCCCTCACATAAGGACATTGTTCATTTAGATGGGGAATTAGACTTCCAAGAACAGCACAGCAAGTGAACCTGAAGTTGCCTCTGAAAAATGTCAGAGTATGACAGTGATTCCCTGGGCTCTGACACATATAAAGTTTCAGATGATATTGCTTATGAACCACAATGTTTGACAATTATGACTGGAATTATGACTGGGAGTGGTGGATCGGTGAGACTCAGCAACAGATTGTTGATGTAGGCAGAATCAAATACTTAAGAACAAGTTCTTATATCAATGTACATGTCTGCAATCAGGGGCTCACGAAATGCTACTCCAATATCTAGCAGAATTGATGTAAGTAAATGCCCAAATCTCTATGCTAGCATAGTACACATCACTTAAGGAGTGCAACTTTGTAGTATATGGACACAAGAGGTTGTGAAAGTTTCTGGACAGTTTTCTCAATTTATGACATGTAGACAGACAGTCCTTGCACCCCTGCATGCTCTGCATAATCATTGCTTGTAAAAGTCCTGGCAGTGTACCATTTTGACCACTTAAAAAATATTTTTCCGTACCTCGAAAACACAAGTAACATGTATTGTAAACTACATGTAAAAATTGATGTATCATTTTCCATGAATATTAGCACAGTACTGGGATGTCTATAAATTAAGAATCAGTCAAACGACTAAGAATTAACATATCTTAACCTCTCCCAGCCTTTGTGGTGTACAGTCATACTAAAATATATTGTGCGTCGCTATTAACAACAGGTCAGCAGTTTTCTCTGGTATCAACTGCCAATGAATGAGGACTAAAGCCTGCAGAATGTAAATATTGTCTTTTATGGATACTTGTTTTTGTATAGTTTGTTCTAATAGCCTGTGCTGCAAATCATAAGTGGCAGGTTACCTATTTGCCTGATTATTCTGACAGATCTTCATGTGTGATGTTAATATGTATGTATATATGCACACACACACACGCACACACACACATATATATATATACATATATATATATATATATATATATATTGTCAATTTATGGTACTTTGATTGTGTTTATGCTTCTAACAGTGAACCTGCTTTGGCATTGTGAAATATGATCAGGAAAAAGTGTCACAGATCAAATGTTCCCAAATGAATTGAGAACCATGTAGTTAAAATGAGATTGAAATAGCATGTCATACTGTTATGTACCTCTCCATTTGTGAATATTTGATCTTTTTTAATTGAATTTGTAATAGTGATATTTTTGGCCATGGGATACAGTGATTAGTTTAGATCAACAACAGACTAATATTCCGAAATGAATTCAGAACCATTCAGTTTAATTATGTCATTGAAATACCAAGTCACACACATCAAAGATTCCCATATGAATTTAGAGCCAACTATTTGATCTGTTTGAATTAAATGTGTGATAGTGGTGTATATTTGATCATGATCAAAGTGATCAGGTTGTACCGCTGACTGATTAAATATTCCTAAATGAACCATTTAGTTAAGATATCATTTAATTAGCAAGTTATAGCTGTCACATTACCGTTTTCATTTGCGAATATTCGAATTGTTTGAATTGAACCTTTCATACTAAAATTTTGATCATTTTCAATACGATCTGGATTAGAATCTGACAGATCAAGTCCAAATTCAGTCAACCATTGCCAGATGCACGTTTGTGCCAGAAAGCATAGGTACTTCCTGAATCAGAAAAAAACATTAAATGTATCAATTTTGCTGAACCTGAAATTCAAAGAACTACTAAGTATTTATAAAGATTATCACAAAAAGATACATTCCTCTGAATCTTTTAATGGCTGTTTTATTTATGGTGAACAGTTGATATGATAATTTAATTTGAATCGAAAAAAATGCAGTATAATATGTAGGAGAAATTGGCAACAAAAAAAAAAATAATAATAAATAAATAAATAAATAAATAAATAAATAAATAAATAAATAAATAAATAAATAAATGGATGCCTTCAGACACCAATTTTGTTGATTTTTTTCCTTTCAAATGCAACATTTTTGCAAAAGGCCTGGGTAGCCTATTTCATGATGTGTTTATCATTTTGTTCCAGGCCGCGTGATCCGGCCACATGTGTATATGTTTACCCTGTTACGTCAGTTTGGAGTAATCGACGGTCCCGAAGTAAAAATGATGTAGCTTTGAGACTTTAGTTTCCATTAAACTATTTAAACGCAAATGATGCCTGGTCTTGGCACATCCATACACAACATGGCGTAGTCGGCATGCTTTACGTATGTGAACAATGCATATGACCCCTTTCGTCTGGGGCCAGTATGTCTTTAGGTTTTACAATTGCAGTAGCTTTAAAAGGTTTACAAACGAAAAATGACTGTTTTTTCTCACAGTGTTAAAGATGCAGATGCAGTAATTCGAGTCTTGAAGATACCACTCTAATATTTACCTGACTCCACAGACGACAATTGTCAGGTCTTTGGTTCTATCCCTTCCCTATTATACCTCTAAAGAGAGACCACCTGTTTTCAACCAACCATTTTTAGGTCCACCCAAGGTGCGATCTCTGAAGACAGGGACTACTGTATATGCCATTTATGCCTTGTACCAAATTCTTGTAGAGCAAGCTTCGTCTTTTAATTTTAGTACATTTTCGACAGCATATTCGAGTAAAAATTAACACCAAAAAGTTGTATTATTTTTTGCACAATGAATTGGCAAGTCTTATTTACTGTACAGTGTACTGGGCCAAAATCATTAATTGTACTGGTGTAGCAGGACACCCCCTCCCCCTCCCATTATTCTTCGTACACTGAACAGTGCACTCATTCACGCTTTTACAGCCGAAAGAAGCACATACACATTCACTACGTTCATGAGCTATGACCTTGCGTCAATATGGTAAGGTTTTTAAAGGTGTTTCTCCTTAAACTTGGCACCCTCGTTTTCGTGGTAAACTATTTATAGGTGTTTCTTCCTAAACTGGCAACCCCACTTTTCCTTATTTATGGTCTCACACACAGACACACATACAGAAATAGAGCCGCACATATTATGTGCATGCATGTAAGTGTATACATGTATATATATATATATATATATATATATATATATATATATATATATATATATATATATATATATATATATATATATATATATATATATATATATATATATATATATATATATATCGGATAAAATGAACATTTACCCATTGGTCATAGTGTAGAATGGTACGCATTTAAAACTAAAATCATTTTATTTAGTCACTGAGTTTATGACTGTTTCCAAATCCTACCTGTCTTTCCTTTTTTACTCTTTCTCAGTGAGTTGACAGTGTGTGTTTAATACATGACTGCATTAAAGTTCACCCACGGTTAGTTTCATGGACTTTCTTTTGTCAGGGTCATAGGCTTATTGCTCAAACACAGGGGAAGATACCACTACCAACAAATAGTGGTAACACCACCTTTTCAGACAATGCAGAATAGAATGCTTTAGGTTTTTCATACCAAAAGTTCAATTGAATTGAAGTAGATTGCAGTGTATGGACAGGAAACAAATAAATCAAGAGTATAACTTTTGAAAGAACCAGGCAATTTTTTGCTTTACGTCGTTACTCCACATCCTCATTCTCCCCCTTATGACCTGTGATAGGTCTTGCGGTAACAATTTGAATTGCAAAGTTACCTTGGGACATGCTCTGTTTCGTAGCACAATCATGTTTGTGTGTTGAATAGAGTTTCATGCACTGCAGACATCAAAAAGAATGTTTAATTAGTTGGTTATAATATCTGGCTTGTGTCCAACAATGCTAACCAAGTACTCACTGTCTAACTAAGTAACCAAAACAAACACACAATCAATGGAACAAATACACAAATAAATGAATAAATAAAATAAATGAATGAATAAATAAATAAGTAAATAAATAAATAAATAAATAAATAAATAAATAAATAAATAAATAAGTGAATAAATAAATAAATAAGTGAATAAATAAATAAATAAATAAATAAATTAATAGATAAGTCAGTAAATAAATAAATAAATGAATAAATAAATAAATAAATAAATAAATAAATAAATAAATAAATAAATAAATAAATAAATAAATAAATAAATAAATAAATAAATAAATCAGTCAGTAAGTAAATAAATAAATAAATAAATAGCACTGGTATATTATCTGTGTCTGCTTTCTGTGTTCCGCATATGTTTATTTTATTTGTACATTTTCATACGAAAGTCTTACTTATATATATATGTATTATCATTTACAATATTGTCGGGGGTAATTATGTCTCCCAAGACTGGGCAATTGTGAAGAATAAACAAAGTAAATAAAGCCAGAACACTCATTAATTAAAGATACAATTTGTTTGTGTCACTTAAATGCATTTGTGTTTCAATGTTTATGTATTTTTACACTCATCATGCCCAGTTTCAGAAATTGAAATCAACCTGGGGTCAATTTGAACCCCTCTCAAGTCCTAGTTAGAGCCCGGAGTCAACAGTGGGCTCACTTTCAGAAGTTGAGGTCATTATGAAGCCATACTCAGTTTGCCGATGAATTGTAACCCAGGGTGGTGCCTTGGTTAAATGTGACTAGGGCAGGGAAAAGAAGGCATCCCATATTTGTGTTCAAGAACAAGAGCGCAACTTGTGTAATATGGCAGACTTTCTTGGCTGGTTTGATCAATTTGAAATGGTGGAACGTCTGATTCACCAAGAACGTGCATTCTGTCCGAGAAATGACCCATATATTTTGTATGACGGTCTTGAGTTTCATCACAGATTTAGACTAGATAAGCATCCTGTTCTTATGCCTGCACCGCCACACTTTTTGTTAGCTTTTTCATATTTCACCAACTGGTCTTCAGCTGCTCTTTTTCTCGCTGATTAACGCCATGTTGTCTATTTAATTATTCTATCCAATGCTGCTTCTTTTTTCAACACCATGGTACCATTTTTTTTAATTTTGTTTTTGGTTTGTTTTGTTTTTGCTTTCAACAATTCCAATCTTCTCTGCCACCAGTTCGATTCAAATGTTCTCTTCCAAATCAGAAAAAAAAATGAATTTCAGTTTTTTTCTTTCCCCATGTTTCGGCACTATTCCTGGGGCAGTGATATGTTGCTGTCATTAGTTTACATATGAAGTCAGGAACGAAACAAGAAATCTGCACACCTCAACATGGATTGTTATACGATAATTGAAAAGAATTGCACAGCTTTTCAGCCTACAGGCACACCACGTTCACCTTCAAGGTCCACAAGCTAGAGTTACACAACCAGGACTCGACCCGAACTTCTGAAAATGAAACCACTCTCATCTAACCCTGAGTCCAAAGCTATCGTTACCTATATAAGCCATGGTTATCTGACCATAAGTTATCTGTATAACCACAGGTCACCTGACAAGAACTTCTGAGATCGGGCATCAAACGGTAGGCCAAAAGCTTCAAGCATATTATACTTTTTTCCTAAAATAACCCCTTGAGTCGTAGTCGTACAAAATATTTAAATTTTATTTTTGATCTGACGATACCATTGGTAGTCAAACTTCCTGGCATATAAAAGAAGAGGTCATGAAAGTAGCATGTCTCGTTCAAATTAGCCTGCGCAGAACCATGTTCTGTCTTGAACCTTGGAGTCATTCCAAGGGAAAGCCCAGCAAAGTTAAGGTATATATAAAACGAAAACGTTTACACCACTATATACATATAAATTATGGTGTTCTTTTCCGGTTATCGCATGGTATGGCAGTCTCCATGCTTAATTCTAAAATGAAGGAGAGGGAGCCTTTCACTGGATCTGGATTACACTTGCTATAAATGAAACCCCTGTCAGCAAAGACCCATTTGGTTATATGTCCTTCTTCATTGCATAATTTTCTCAGGCAAATAATACGGGCAGATATGACGAAATAAATTGTAATTTGTCGCTAAAATATAAACAAAGATGAATATTGTAGAAGATGATGTGTCTCTGATAAGGAAGGTTTTTCGACGACTTTTCTGATCCCAGAGTAATTCTAAATTGCTAGTTAAGCAAGGCTAATTTCACCTTTGCATACCACTTGACATCGGCACAATGACTACAAACTGGTTATTATCATATATAAAACAAAATGCAAACTACATTAGCAAATAATATGTTAAAGCAATTCAATCACTGGGGCAGATCAAGCAATAATAAAACAGTTACAATGTAAGTAGTTTGGATGACGAAATGCGGATAATAATGATAATAAAAATAAAAATGAGAGAGAGAGAGACACACAGTAACAACGTTTTAGTTTCTTCCGTGACTGTAGGCCCGATAGAGGTTCCCAAGCTTCCATTCATGTGTATATATTATGAAGTGCATGCTGCCATCTAAACTTGTCCAAAACCACTTGGCCAATTACTTTGGAATAGCATAGAAGCACTTCCAGATACCACAACCTTTCTATTTGTTCAGTAATAAGCCCTGTGACAGACAGATATCATCATCATCATGGTGGCTGCAATTAAAACCTATTTTTTTTTTCTTACATCAATGTCAAACCTAATAAGCACATATCTTTATGTGACAGCAAAGATGTCGAGAAATGTAGGCATATCTAGAAACAGGCCTACTGCCTGGCGGCTTGTGTAAACCCTTTGTTAGTTACTTCTTTTTTCTTTTCTTTTTTTAAGCTAATGGACATTATAAAAAAAATGGGGGGGGGGGGGAGTCATAGCGTCGAGCTAGAACAAGCCCGGTTGTGAAGCAGTCTGGGAGAGGAGTAGAGGAATGGTCTTTTGATTTTCGCAGAGTTCCGGTTGCAACTGTTCGGCGGCACCGCTGTGCCGCTCGAAAAACACACTGACCAGGCAAAAGCCACCCAAAACACACAGGAACACTATGATGACAGCGTGTTGCAGCTGGCCTACGGCCAGGCTACAGTGTTCGAGGACCATGAACTACGCAGACCGCTGTGGTAGAGGCGTCTGGTCGACATCCAATAGAGGAACAAAGTCGAAACTCATGTTACATCATCAAGCCAAATGTTAGCAAGTACAGTAAATTTGCAAGCTTATCCACTGTGCTACATAATAGACTCATTCTTTTTCTCAAAAAGTGCGCATTTCATGCACCCATACAACTGTGTCAAAGTCACTTTTGAGCAGATCAATGTATCGTTCGCATACTGTTATCAATGAATCAATATCTTCCCTCGAGACAGACCCTTTGTGATCTCTTTAACCACTTTCTTGAAACACAAGACAAAGGGACTGACATTGTCTGGCTCACTACCAGTACTTTTTGGTATTTTTTATCAAAACCTGTCTAACATTTCAGGTGGGATTTTGCTTCTGCTGCAAAGAGATTATACACGCCGGCCAACTGCACTCTGCGAAAGGCATCTTTCTGAGTCAGTTGCAGGATTTCCTCAGATGTAGCTACAGTTCTTATTTTTTGCCAGAACATACTTCTCGACAAACGATGCATTTGTCCCAGAATGTTTTAGTATCAGTGCATGATCTCCTTAAGGAACAGGAGGTGAAAAGACTTCTGCTACAGCTCCTGCATGTATTGACTGTCCTGCACATAATGAAGCCATTGCACTTTTCTCAAAGCAATTTCACAGTCGTTTAATGTGAGTTGCATGTGTGCATGATCCGTGCTACTCGATCAATGAGTGATTCAATGTTTACAGCCTGTTAGCTGTAAAAAGTGTCCATGAATTCATGATCATGGTATCTCATTCTTTGGTCAGCAATTTTCTGAAGCGTTTTAGTCCATCTTCTGCTGCTTGGTCTTGCAACTGCTTTGTTTCTCTGTTGCAATTATAAATGTACAAATTTTGACATATGAAACACTGATTGCTGCCAATTTATGTTTCTCTGTTTCACCTTCTGCGACGCACTGTATCAAGTTCCATCTTACAGTTTGACACTTGATATCTTGAATTGGATACTGAAGCAACAAGGACATGATCTAGAAAACTAGGACCATTAGCCATCTTTCTTTACAAACAATTAACCTGTTGAGAAAAAAATCACAACTATGTCTATGACCATATGACTTGTAAACAAGCAACTAAGACTGATTTAAACACAAACGTATCATCATAGAAATACACCTCTCTACTACAATCCAACTGTTGCAAAAAATATATCTCTGCAGTCCAACAATTAAAACCTTGGCTGGTATAATTGCCATATATTCAGTGCAAAAATTTACTGTTGTGCAGCTACTTTACCAAAAGCAGTGCCACCATAAAACGTAGTTGAGAGAAGATAGAAATAGCTGGGGAAACAGATACAAAAAGATGACTGGTACTTATAAAAGTTGCAATGCTATTGCATCTGTCCTATAATTTTAGTTGAAATAACTTTAATTTTGACACACGCACAGACACACACACACATACACACACAGAGACACACACCCACACACACACACATATATATATATATTTATACATAAATATTTATATATATATATGTATATATAT
Source organism: Hermodice carunculata (assembly GCA_964020975.1). Classification (NCBI taxonomy): domain Eukaryota; kingdom Metazoa; phylum Annelida; class Polychaeta; order Eunicida; family Amphinomidae; genus Hermodice; species Hermodice carunculata. The sequence continues at coordinate 413,069 of CAXHWN010001041.1, read as the reverse complement.
ATATATATATATATATATATATTTATATATATAGTGCTTTCTGAGGTATGTAAACCATTTTAATTGAAACCGATCAATTCATGAACTTTGAAATACTGTGCAGAAGATAGAGTTTCTTACTTCCTTTACAATGTTCCTTCTTATAATTTTATATACATTAGGAAGTCACAAAGAGCACTCATATTCTTCAAATTTATATAAAGAACATCACCGGATGACAACATGAACGGCTTGGAATTATCAGTAAACTAAACCAGCCTTTTATCAAGGATCTATTACTAAAGCTTGAGTTCTGGTAATTTATGGCTGGAAGTCAGGGTCGGACGTCACGTCATATAATCTCTTGTAACTCCAATACTAATTAATCCCCCAAAGTGCCAACATAACTTATCTGATTTGCAAGATATTTTTCCCTTTAAGATGAGGTATGGTGCCAGCTTGTACTGCAGAGTATCCACAAAAGTTATATTTGAGCCACAGCCCCCTGACTAGAAAATGTTATTGCTGAGGTGTAATCATTTTCAGAAATATGGGTGGTTTGTTTTCTTTTTCCTATTTCTTTTTTTTTTCTTCTTCTTTTTTGTGTTTGTTTTGTTTTGTCTTTTTGACTTTTGGTTTTTTGGGTTTCTTTTTTTAATGTTTTTTTTTTTTTTTTTTTTTTTTTTTTTTTTTTTTTTTTTTTTTGTGAAAAATTGTTGTTTCGGTGGTAGTGAATTTTCGCTTCACTGGTTAAAATAATCTAAATAGCCGTAACAAATTACCTTTCATCGTATTAAATTTATTTTCTTCCTCATTTGGAAAATACTTTCTGGTCAGTCTAAAAATATTTACTGTTTGATCCATAAAGTTTCCCGCTAGCTCCCTAAGGCTGGCGTCCATGAACTTCTTGGAGTCTATAACTAAGAAGTCTCCTATTTGTAATGCTGAATAGTTTTTTTTTCAGAATTGTGTGGAATTACTTTTATTTGTTTAAGCATAATCGCTTCATTCCATGGATCAAAGAGCGTGAATCATACTTCAATGAATTATGAATCGCCACAGAACTGGCGTAGGTAAGATTGCATGCATTGCAAGTTAAACCACGGTAAATTCGCGTCAAATGACAATGATCTATACTTCCCGACTTTTAATGCTTCTTGCAAATGTACCGTTTATCGTTTTGGCCAAGTTTATTTATGGAATGCGGAATGCACAAAGACAGAGGCTGCATATGTGAGCTTTATTGTATTTTTTCTTTCGACCTTGGCTACATAGCAAAGCCGATAAACTCTTAATACAATAGAAATGTCTTCTATGACGCAGTCAATGTGATCTCTTCTGTTTCTGTACTCATTCACGTAGTATCGGTACACTATATTATCATAAGCAAATACATTGTTTGAAACATCATTCCTTTTTCTCAAAACGTCTTATACCACGCAAAATAACGGGAAAAGTAATGTCTTTTAAATTGAATTTTTCGTAATGCTTGAAATAGTGACACCATATGTGAGAATTTTCTTTGACAGAGAATGTCTCAGCTAGAACATAACCTAATGAAACATTTATTATCTGTTGCGTTCACACTGACACCTGCCTTCTTATAAGTTATGTAATCAGGAAGGAGAAACTCCGTGACTAACCTCCATGTTTCCTATTACGAGGAGTCCCCTAAGATTGCTCACCTGGCAGCAACAGTACGATTAAATTGCGCAACTAGGAAACAACATCACAGAAGAAGAAATTGTTTGTTTTTTTTTTTTTTATTAGAAAAGATTTCAGCGACAACAATATGTCAATTACTGTGCAAATATTTGCGTTAAACTTAAGACTATGTGATCACCAACAAGCCTCGGAACGCAGTACCGATGCAACTGGTTGTCTGTATACATGTTGTGAGCGTGACCGACTTTACTAACCACAGTCACTTTAAATATATACCGAAATACAAAAAATACACATGGTCTTTACAATATGTTGCAGAGAGATGAAAAGTTGAAGGAGCGTATTTTTGTTTCAGGAATTTATCTGCAAGACAAAACTAGGCACGGTATATTTTTGCTTGATTTAACGTGAGAGCTGTGCAAGGGAACAAGAAAGTTCGACAAGGTTTCGCTTTATTCGGGATCATTCCTTGTAAACTTCGGCAAAGCAACAAGTTGTTTCGTAATCTGGCTGAATTACGATCAGGCTAGGTGGTGAACGTGAAAGAACGGAAGCAGAATTACAGTGCGCACGTACCTTACTATAGCATCAAGTCACCCGTATATAAGATTTAGGACAGTGGAAGACGATATCATTTCAATAACCTACCAAATGTGTTTAGTTTATGTTTATTATCATATTTTTTCTTTGCACTTGTTTTCAATATACAAATTGGCAGAATATTCCAGAAGCTGTAATTCCGTTTTTTTTCCTATATCCATTCACGAAATTTCATTGCAAGATAGTTTTTGTTGATTAAAATGTGACTTTTTTTTTTTACTGTGTTCTAATCAATAAATCGTTGATAAGAATTTGCTTAGCACGCCAAATACTGTTTATCTTCAGAAGATCTGCTTTAGCTTTCCAGGTGAAACTAACATTGAGCATTGTATCTAACGCGGTGTGTTGTCATTTTACCGCGACAAGAGACGACGTATCAATTCATTGCTTCACACGGTGCATGATCATAGTTCATAGATTAAAAAAGTTCCAAGTCTTCTTTAAGCTGTACCCAAAATTAGGTTTAACCTTTCTTTACTCAGGTTATATTTCTTACCTGCATCTGCATACGCATTACATGTAGCGTCTCCAATACTATTTCTGGCCCACTGCAAAATATTGTGCATGAATATGTTTTTGCCCGTAGGTATGTCGTTACGTTAGCCACATCTTTGAACACGGACATTTTCCAAGTTCGTAGCCTGCCTCATACTTGGCACTACTTTTATATTTTGACCTTAATGCAGTACTCCTTTTACATGCCTGTTGTGAAACTGACCCTGTCGTTCATAAGTCGTTAATTTCTCTGTTTGTCTTAAAGTAATCTGTCAAATATTCACCTTGTTTAACGCAAATTTACATCTTTATCTTTTGACCATGTATAACATACATCCATTGTTGTTACAGGTCACTTTTCATTCTATAATCTTTTTTTTAAATTTGGTGATTATTTGTTTTACCAAATATTGTTTGCTGTCGTTTTATATCATGTAAAATAAATAAATATAGTCAATGTTTGTAGGTCACACTAAAGTTGCAATGGATATGTGTAGGCCTCTTCGGAAACTATACCGGGGATGAGTCAGTTACGTAGCCCCCTCGATTAACAACGCTACCCCCCCCCCCTCAAAGTACCTTACGAGTTTTAAAACGTACAAAAGTAAAATTCCCAACATTGTGACTATTTGTATCTATCTGAAAAACGAGTAGTCTCAGGAAAATTGGACGCTCAAGTGTACAAGGCACATTACCTAGGGCTTATTCATAATGTTTCTTTACCTATAAATAGACATATTCTGGCGTGGGTGGAAAACGAAGGTGCAAGAAGCTGTCGTTATTATTTTTTTTTTTTTTTTAATTTTTTATTTATATATTTTTTTGGGGTTTTTTTGGGGGGGGGTGTTTGTTTGATTTTTGTTTTGGTTCTTTTTCCTTTGTTTTCTTTGTTTTTTTTGTTGTTGTTGGTTTTTTACTTTTGTTTGTTTGTTTTTTCGTCTCTCTTTTGCATACCTTACCAAATTTGACAGCGATATGGATACGACATTTTGTCGAACGGACTTGGTCAGAGGGGTGAGAGATTAGAGTGATTTCGTGGAATATTGTACTGACAGTGGGGTCCAACAACCATTTTCGTCCCTCTACTTTCATTCAGGTATGTCCCAGCTACTCGATAAAAGGCGGCACACTTCGAAGTCTCTTTACTTAAAGAACACAGTCGAAAACAGAGCAAGAACGATGTCTGAGGCCGGCTTCCATTGGTCGTTGTTGTAATTTAGAACGTTTTAAAAGTGTTGAATAAATTTATCGCTGAGAGAGCGTGGTGGACTGTTTCTTGTGAAAATGATATGTAAAATTAAGTTCCTCTTTGTTTCAAATATTCAACGGACGAGGGAAAGAAATAAATGTGTGCTGCAAACGGCTGTGGCTAAAAAGTGTCGGTAAACTTAAACACATTAGATGAAGTATTTTTGGGGGGTAACAAGTGCCTCCGGCTATGCCCAGATAACAAATTAAACTAACGTCAAAGGAGATAATGTGTAAAGGGGAAAGAAGCTCCATTTTAAACATGTTTCAACAAACGTCCAAGTTATCTAAGGCCTAACAAAAACATATGGGTGGTTCCGGTAACCCGACTGACCCTAATAAAAAAATCCGATCCTGAATAAATTTTATGAAACATAGAAAAACAGTACTTCCAAGCCACCCTTCCGTAATGAAAGTTGACCATCTCTTGTTGAAAGATTTTATCGAGATAGTGGCCGTCGTGTGTCGTTATTTTGCAGTACCGTAACCTCAAACACAGCATTTTATTTCAGCTTGCCAGGAGGGTTAACTGTGGGCGCGGAAACATCAGCTGTGCATGGCCACGCTTGTTCGGTAAAACGGCATAGCCTCGGTTGTCTGGTGTCACTGTGTTCGTTACCATAATATTTCGCTAGCTGTTGATGTCCGTTCTCCGAGCTACCAGGGCAAACTATTGTTAAAGTACTTTTAAAATATGACCTACTATCTTAACTTTAATCTACCCGCTCGGGTGTGTCTAAAGCAGTCATCATCATTAGTTACCAATCCAAATGGGACACGACAGCCTGGCACCTGCAGATCATGCACATAGGTGAGCGCTATTTTGAACATGGCGCAATGCATTGCGGGACAGTGGCACAAAAATACATTTGATATGGATATCAAAGTGAATGGCGGCCACAGCGTATATCATATGTTAATTGGTGCCCTCAAACATTTGCAAAATATTTACTTTTGGCTTTATATATTATAAACACCCAAGATCGTCCCATTGCTGTCCTCATTTAAAAACTATTGGATGCAGAATCCGTAAATTTCAAAATTGCGCCCAAGTACTTGGGTTAGATCCGATTGGATATTTTGAAGGGGTAGTATCCAAAAGATATGTGCGATTAGTGTTAGCAGAAGATCATTTGGTCGAATGAATGTAGTGCAGAATATATAATGGGATTTTTCCAGCGTGACCATTACCTAAAAATGTAAATATGTTTCCTTGAAGTTACCAGTTGTCTGCGGCGGTGGGCCTCAGAAAAGGAATATTACATCAGACCCTGAAGTCGTTCCAGGATTTGAATGAAGTAGCAGCACTGGACACTCGAAGCAAGAGCCCCCGCTGAGTTGAAGATTGCACTTAGTGGAGAAGGTTGGCCCGACAGTGGATACAGGTCCGAAAGTGACGGCGGGTTTTTATGTAATTGGTAAAAATCATATTATCGTGTTAATATTTTTCAGTATTGTGGAAGCTGCTTTTTAATTATGCCCTCCTTTCAGGTTGGGGTTCCATGTAGACTGGTGCAATTTGCAGTAACAGTAGAGGATGAGCTTGACTAACGTAAGATGAACCACCTGTAAAGCATCTTTAATGTGTCTATTTTCAGGTGCATACAATGCACTGATTTCATGACGAGTGAGACTGCTTTGCGTACCCATCTGCGCACTCAGCACCTCAGGTTATGCCGGCTTTACAGGTAGGAATGCGTTTATGGCACGGTGCGGGTGAGCCAGGCCCGGGAGCCAGGCAAGTCATGCAGGAACGAGATGACGCGTGGGCCAGACATCTGATGCAGATTCACCTAGCGGTGGCACACCGTAGCAGCCCTTGTGTATCCGAGGGAGAGCACATGACCGTTCGAGCGCAAAGGACAAGAGACCCATCTTTAAAGTACAACTACATTACTTTCTTTGGAACGCCAGACTTACTTATTATTGAACACTACTGTGGGATTGTGCATCGGTGGGAATGGGCAAGAATACGATGTTAGTTTGGCACCGGTGGAGTGGTGGTTTTTAGCCGCCACGATGAAATTCAGGCTTTGCAACCCTGTCATACGGTAGCACAAGCTGGTGGCTGGATGGGACAGAGACCACAGTTCTCCTACCGCCACAGCCCTGCCCCGCCCTTGTCATCACTTCTTTTGTCTTTTAGTTCCCCTTGTCATTCCCTTTCTAGGTTTCCGAGGGTGTGTTTACGGTCCTAATTGACAATATTTGTATTTTTACATGTAGCTTTCCGTATTTACTCATAATCATAAGCTTGTGTATTTTAATTTGTTTTCATGAAAGAGAAAGCGTTATTGCATTGTACGCCCCACAGGCGCTCGCAACGTTCAGCTAGTCAAGCTTCCGTGCCAATATACGCGGGGTGCGGGGGAGGGGGGGGGGGCGAGTGGGTAAAGAGATTGGACCTCGAACATCTATGCACGCAATGACTCACATAGTGCCATATCCGCAAAACAATATTGTGTATTCATCGGTGCAGTCAATTATTTGTGCTAATAAGATGGTGGCAGATGGGCCTCAAACCACAACGTCGTCACATGGAGCACCTAGTCGTACATAGAAAGGTTTGAAACGTAGCTCATATCTAGACCACCATACCGCTTCACATTTGGCATGACTTCTCCGTTTCTGAACACACCAACAAGCTGTAACTCACCAGTTTATTCCAAAACTATTTTCTACAGGTATATCACACAGATAATCCATTGAAATCCACATGTATCCACAGCAACAGGCCTATAATTGTCACAAATGTCCCACAAAATCCATTTCGGGCAAAAAGTCCGACATTGCAGCGCCGAATTCAAACGGGTATCCCATCCTGACTAGAGTTCGTTCCGTGGCCTTAGTCGTATGACAACACTTCTCAATCGTCAATCCAACTGTATTCTTTGATCCACGCGCGTTTTAATCCTGTTTTCATTTCCACAAGTCGCGAAACCTGACCAAACTTGATTTCGCCAGTGCTTCTCGAATGCATCGAAGTGTTTTAGTGGCCATACTTTTGACAGGACACAGACTGGTAGCCCAGCTGCTTTCTGATTGGTTACACGGAGTTTCAGCCAATCTGAGAGCAGCTGGGCTGCCTGTCTGTGTCTGGTCAAAAGTATGGCAGCAAAACACCTTTGCTGAATAGGAGAAGCACTAACGGAATCAAGTTTGGTCGGGTTTCACGATTTGTGGAAATGTACACAGGATAAAAACGCGAGTGGATCAAAGAATATGGTCTAATAGACTATTGAGAACAGTTGTCATACGGCTATTGTCACGGAACGAACTCGATTCAGGATGGGATACCCGTTTGAATTTGGCGCTGGAATGTCGGACTTTTTGCTCGAAATGGATTCTGTGAGACATGTGCGACAATTATAAGCCAGTTGCTGTGAATATATGTGGATTTCAATGGATTGCCTGTGTGATATACCTGTAGAAAATAGATTTGGAATAAACTGGTGAGTTACGGCTTGTTGGTGTGTTCAGAAACGGAGAAGTCATGCCAAATGTGAAGCGGGATGGTGGTCCAGATGTGAGCTTTGTTTCGAACCTTTCTATGTAGAAGCTCCCTGTGACGACGTTGTGGTTTTAGGCCCATCTGCCACCATCTTATTAGCACAAATAATTGACTGCACAGATGAATACCTTATAATTTATTGCAGATATGGCCCTATGTGGGTCATTGAACGTATAGATGTTCCAACCTCCATGTGCACCTTTACCCCCCCTCCCCCACCCCCGCACCCCGCGTATATTAGCACGGAAGCTTGACTGGACGTTACGAGCGCCTGTGGTACGCCCGGTGTGGGCCAATGCATACATGCCGCGCTATCTATGTGGCAAATGATCATAAAATACAGATAAATGAGAAGAAGAAGCTGTCATCTGCAGACAAGCCCCGGAGTCAGTCAAGGTGCCCCATATAGTATACAGGATTGACATTAACAGTAACAGTAGCACACATTCAAGTTGAACTAGGACAGAAGATTTGCTTCACAGCAAATCTGTCTGGGTACTTCCAAAATGAGAACAGTTAGAAATGCTACACTTTGCCATTGTTCAATATAATCTAAAGTTTGTGTATTAGCCTCATTTGCATCAATTAAAAAAGGTTTAACTTTGGTTCTTGGTTTATTGGATGTGGCCATGTCACAAGCTTACAATTGAAGTTTGAATGATATAACCATGTATAATAGTTTTGAAGCTATTTTAGTTTGTATATTTATATAATTTGCACAAACTGAAAACCTACAAGTTCAGTTTGTAGTTTATTAGATGCGGCTATGCCACATACCTATAAATTGGAGCGGCACCTCTATGTATAATAGTTTTGAAGTTATTCAAGATCTAAAAAATGTGCATTCATCTTAATGGCATAGATTAAAATCGTGCCACTTTGGTTCATGCATCGTTCATCGGATTGCTATTTACACAAGAGTCTTTAAATTCATGTCTAGAAACACTTCCTGGTTAACGTTACCATATTCTGCAGTCCAAACTCTATACACTCCATAAGCAAACCCGTCCCTGTCTAGAACCAACATAAACATGGAAGTACTATTGCCCATATTGCTCACGTTCCTCTATAGAATTTTGACCTATTCATTATTCCAAATATGTTAAAGGGGTACTGCGGTAATAATTTACAATTTTTCAGTTGTTTTATGTAATAAATGCGGACCCATATCATAAAATTCAAACTTTCTTCAAGCGTGATAAGCAGATATCAAGTTTGTTTTAGATATGTAAATGAGGGATTGTGATGTTACCTGGACTAACTGCTACAGTTAATGCAATGACAGCTGAGCGAAATTCTCACAAAAACACGGAAACCTGACCAAGTGCACAGATTCCACTTTTACTATGAAGATTAATATGGAAAGAAAAATGCAGAAATTAACATTGAATGCACTATTTATGATTACCCTCTCTATATCTGCACACCGAACGCTATATAATACAGTTCTTGGGGATTGTTATGTCTTGTGTGTGTGATCCACGAATTAAACTTATACACCTTTATGGAGTTCGTGTTGGCATGTCATGTCTAATGGTTTTATAATCTTTTATCTTTTAAGACTGAGGGGGCTAGAAAGACATGTACACACATAGCAGGAATCGTACCAACTGCAAGCATACCTCTTGCAAAATCACACGGCGTCCTGTTCTTTTTGTAATTCGGAATAAAGCTAAATAATTTGGCTTCATTAATGCTCAAGACTATATGATATGTGACCAGCGCTCTGTGAGTATTCTTAAGCGATAAAACAAATTACAAAAAGAAATAAAAACGAAATATAAAAATAGATACTAGATACTGACTTTATAATAATTTTGTGAAATTGCAGTCATAATATGACTGTACGTCTTGTCGGGCTCTTGACATTTGTATCTTTGCAAATCGGTAATATGGCTCAGTAGGAGAAATTGATGAGTCACTGCGGACTTGTTCTCGCTTATTATATCGCTAGGCAACAGAAATATGCTTCCCTAATGATGAGGGCAATTGCACCAGTTTTGTTGGTGAAACATCTGAAAATCATATTTTTTTCTGCTATATAAAAGGAAAATGTCTTGTTCTTCCTCTTAAGTAGCTTGTTGCAGGATAGAGGGCAGCACATATCTTTACCACAGTTACATTGTACTTTTGAACACTTCTTATTCCTTGTGGACACACATACACGCACACACACACACTTGCAGGATAGAGGGCAGCACATATCTTTACCACAGTTACATTGTACTTTTGAACACTTCTTATTCCTTGTGGACACACATACACGCACACACACACACACACACACACACACATATATATATATATACACAGACAGACAGACAGACAGATAGACAGACAGATAGATAGATAGATAGATAGATAGATAGATAGATAGATAGATAGATAGATAGATAGATAGATAGATAGATAGATAGATAGATAGATAGATAGATAGATAGATGGTATAAACAAGGATATGCAAAAATTCAGCAATCCTGATATGACCTAGTGCAGTAAGTGCAATATATTACATGAAAACATATCACGATAAAAATGCATGTATTGTATGAAAATATATCACGATAAAAACGCATGCATTGTAACCTTAAATGTTACTCACTTTCTACAGAGAGGAGTCTTGTCTGTCGCTTGGCCTAAGGTAAATTACACAAAGCGTGATTCAAGATGCAAGTAACCTTGCCACACTGACCAGGTACACATGTGCTTGTTTGGTGACGCCTAATTACAAAATGAAACACCGAAAAGATTGCAGTGAAGTCGCATATACCTTGGCCATATATACCACACTGTGTACTGTGTCTCATGCGTAGTGTTAGGTCTAGTGACCCCCTCTTCTCCCCCTCAAGCCGACACATAATGGCAGAATTTTTTAATTTACATTTTATAACTTCCTGGTTCGCCGCAGTCTAGCGTACTCTGGGATTTTTGGTGATTGTTACCGTTGGCTAATACACAGAACACTGCACCTTTTCACTCCGCCAAAGGAAAAAGCAACACATACACATTCATCATGTCCATGTTCTCTGAGCTTTGACCTTGCATCAATGTTATTTCACACACACACACACACACACACACACACATACACACACACACACACACACACACACACAATAATAATAATAATAATAATAATAATAATAATAATAATAATAATAATAATAATAATAATAATAATAATAATAATAATAATAAGAATGATTCCAAATTCATATGTTTTATAATATAGTGTGGTACAGTACAATAGAATACACCAAACAATGTATGCAATGTAATACAATGATAACGTATGTACTGGAGACTAAAATGATACTGTGTCACAGAGTTGATAACTTAGAATTCCCAAAACTGTTTGTCCTCCTTGTGTGTCTGTGTGTGTGTGTGTCTGTGTCCTTACCTTTCTCAGTACGTGCATGCACATCGTAACAATCCCGTTTACGCATTGAATTAAACCCTGTGTGATCAGATTATAGCCCTTTAGTTGCAAAATTCATTAATCAGTTTAATTAGAGAACCGCGTTTCTTGCAGACATAATACACAAAATGTACATTGATTGTCTTTTAAATTTTCGACTTGTATATTTATCTGTTCGATTTTAGCATTTAAAGATGCACCGTTTAGGGTAAATATGATAAACTGGTCCTTTTTTTTCTCTGTAAAGTTGCAATTAGATCTTGCGGATCATAATATCGGGACATCTGTATTAATTGTGACTCAAAACGGAAAGAATCTATGTTCTCTTCCATTACATTGTTCGGCATGTGTATTAGCTAAAGTCCTGGGCTTTGGTGCACTCCATAATGTAAAGTCTCCACCAAGACGCAAGAGTAATGCAATAAGGGGATTACCCTTGGAAAATTTTGTACATTATTAAAGACCTGGTTGGTGTAAACAATAACCACAGAATAACCACAGAGTATTCTACTTTGGAAGTATAATTGTACTAGGGGAAGTACAGTCCCTTAGCTCTTGAGATGCTCTTGGCGGAACTATGGAAATCATCAAAAACTACATAAAGTAATATTATGAAATATATTATTGTATGACGCCGTAGAAAAACCCAGAATGTTAAATTCCGTACAGGCATTGCGCAACAGCATAACCTAGATATAGTCACGAGATAATGATTCAGTCCAGGATATGTATACAAGTTACAAGATATAATAATTATTTATTACAGAGTGTTTGGGGTTGTGCAGTAAATGAAAGTGCGTTGTATAACATTAGAATTAATTCTTCCCAGAATTAATCAAATGATAATTTAATTGCAGATTGAGATTGTATTAATCATGACAAGTCTGTACATATAAAAGGTCACTTTTTTATCATGTTTGTTCGTGAACTTGTCCACCCTGATATGTCATTTCCGGTATGAGAATAGAAGGAGGGCAAATTTCATATGCACAGTAACTGGCAGAGGGAGCCAGTGTACGGCAAGGTAAAAACATAGTTTAGGGTTTTGCCATCACAGAGTCATACCCCCGCGGGCGGGGGGGGGGGGGGGCACATACTCAACATTAGGGTGGATGTGTACCCCTGCACCAGATGTAAAAAGGTACCCTTTATTAATTCTGTAATGTGTTGAAAGGGGTGCAGCTTTTGTGCATCCTAATTATTACCCCTATCCTAATCAAGCTGTGTACATTTTTTTTTTTTTGGGGGGGGGGGGTGTTCTAATCCTGGGAGTAATGAAAACAGGGCCTTTCCTGCAGCATATACCCAGTACAATCCTATATGGAAATTCCCCCCCCCCCCCCCCGTCATACTTTGTTTTGATGAGACGTAAAAATAGCTGGATTTATCTGGTTATGACTGGATCTGGGCTGACAGAACTGCTGTGTAGCACTTTTCCATGGGATTTTCCATTATTCATGAGTCATGCTTGTGTATTTAAGGAGGAGTAGTTGCCGTGCTAGGCAGAGCTTTGACTCTCAGCTGTGGGAGAGGATACCTGGAAGAAACTTTGGAAGGGGAACCGAGCCTAACCAGATCTGCGATCTAACAAGTTGGTGTATTGGTCAAAGGAATAAAGAATTGAAGTGGACGCTTACAAAAACCTAGAAGAGTTGTTTGTCATTGCCTAACAAATCTACCTTGTGTGACCATCCTGTCAATTTATAACATCTTAAAAACGTAGTCAGATCAAAACCATACCGACCTGGGTGGTTTACAATATGGCACAAAAGTCAGTCAAGGGATCTTGTGAAAGGAAATTTATACAGTGTGTCAACTTCCTCGGCCAGCTCCAGGAGCAAGCAAGCCAGGCAGGATCTGTGAAGATACCCAGCCATTGAATAAAATGCGGCATGATGTATGCAAAAATATACCATGAGACTTAATACAATATTTGACATACAGGAATGCCATCATCCATGGTGGTTCCACACTTCACATAAACGTACGTCTTCTGCAAAGTGGTGAAGCCAGTACTCTGTGTGCATGTGTGTGTGTGTGTGTGTGTGGAATGCGATCATTCTTGGTGGTTCGACACTTCACATAAACGTACGTCTTCTGCAAAGTGGTGTGTGTGTGTGTGTGTGTGTGTGTGTGTGTGTGTGTGTGTGTGTACAGATTTCTGCAGGGTCATCATTCCACAATGGATCTAGCTGTAACTTCTCTTAGCATTGAATGTCACGCATAGATGAAGTATCTTGAAGCTGATCAATTTTGAGAAAGGCCAAAGTCATATGGCAGGCGGTCTTGACATCTACAAGTAGTCTAATTTGGTGTTGTCACTTAATCATTTAGAGATATCGCCAATCATTTGGCAAGACCGCTTAATTATTTAGCGATATCTCTAGATGGTCTCATTAACTGATATCCCCAAATCATTTACCGATATAGCGAACTAATTTAGAGATATCGCCAAATAAGAAATATTGAGCAACATCGCTGAACGATTCAGCGATATCGCAAAAAGATTCCCTCATATCGCCAAATATGTGAATCGATGCACGTTGGGTAATTGCACTGTCCCTGTATAGTCAATGGCGCAAAGGAACAAGCATTTGTACCCAGACAGCATTCAGTGTCTTTGCAGGATTATAATAAACCCTTTGAAAATGCCAGACGAGACAATCGTTTCTCGAACAGAACCCTTTTGGGAGGATGCAGTGAGCTCTAAATCGGCGGTCATGTTGGCCAAAAACAAGACAAGCGGCGGAAATACATATATCAATACCGCTAAATATATAATTTAGCAATATCACTAATCATTTAGTGATTTCGATGAATCGTTTGGAGATATGGCTAAATAATATTACATATGTAGGAATGTTTCTTCAGGACTCAAAATACACGCGACTGTTTGTCACGAAAACCAAATCTAGAGCTTGATGAGGTACTACTTACTTATGCGATGACAACTTAAGTATATATATTTGGGTTAGTGTAATCATAAACTAGATACGTGCAAAGATCAATCATTGTCCTTGCTTAATTGTTGAATAAACACAATGATAATGACATGGGCAGGTTTTATGCTATTTTGTTTCTATTTCTTCTATGAAACAAATAGCAAAGCTGTAAAAATGGTTTCGTTTGATCCTAATAAAATTATCCCACAAAGTGTGCCATAATTTGGATATCAAGTTTAGTTGAGGAAACATGGCTTTGTAAAGTTGAAAAAAAAATAAATAAAACTTTCACGTGTTTTTCTTTGACAAGGTAGAGTTTTCAACTATGGAGAGCAATATTTCATAAAATAAACAAGATATGCAATAAATATGGCAGCTTGTTTTCGATAAGATTGTTAGGGGACAAACTAAACCATTTTTAAAGTTTTCCCATTTGTTTTGAGAGAGCAATAAACATGAACAGCATTAAACCCGACCATGCCATTATCACTGTGTTTGTTTAACAATTAGGCCACAACAAGTATTGCTCTTTGCACGTATCTATAATTCATGATTGTACTAACCAAAATCTATATACTTTAGCTGCCTTTGTATCACAAAGCAGTACTTTATCACGCTCTAAAATTGGTTTTCTTCAAAAACACTTGCATGTATTTAGAGTCCTTAATTATTTAGTTATTTCGCTAAATGATTTAAAGATATGGCCTAATCGTTTAGCGATATCGCCAAATCATTTAGCCAATCGATTTAGATTTATTACTAAATATTTAGCGACATCACTAAATGTTTAATGATATTTAGCGACATAACTTGGTGTTTAATGATTTGGCGATGTAGCTACATGATTAAGTGATATCGCCAAATACTGTATAATCATAAATTTCCCCGAGTAAAAAGGGACTAAATGTCAAAACAGCTTGCCTTATAAGGCACGAGGACAATGCTTGGTTAGGCTAAGTAGGTCAGGGTACTTTTGAATTTTTATGCATGAGGCTAATGCTTTCCATCGGCCAAACGTGAGGTTACAACCTGTGTCAAGGATCGGAGCTTGATGGGTATAGCTTTCTAGGCACAAAGTTCTGATTCAAATTAAATAACCCTGTGCAAAGTTAAGCATATTATCAATCCGTCAGTGAGGTTGCCTTACTCGTATGAAAATCCACTCTGTCCTCTTACTTTTACAATTGTACAAACTTCAAGTCATGTCCATGGATATCACATGGTTGAAATAAATTTTGATATCGGCAAGAGAGAAAGGAGGGGACCGAATCAGAAACGTGTGATAATTTATGACAGAAAGTAAAGTATGGCTAGTACCTCTGAGATATTATTTTGGCAGTATCTTGAAGTTCTAAAATATCACTAACGAACAAATTTTAGCACTAATTTTAAACATCTCTAATCGTACAATATTTGGAATCGTCATATTGAAACCTAGTGGACAAGTGATTGAACGTAATGGCGCTTAAGAGATGATATGCTGCTATGACGTAAACATATTATAGGACTGTAACAGTTACTTATTCAAACAGAGAATCACATGGAAAACTTGGACAAACCTCCTGTAAAAGATTAAAGTGATATATTTATTCTCATGGATGCGATAATTGTAGAATAATTAGAGGTTATCTCATGGCTAAATCAGTATCTTACCCGGTACAGTTCCCCTGAGAGCCTGTATCATCCAGAGACCCGAAGGGTCGAGGGAGGATACAGCTGGAGGGGGAACTGTACAGGGTAGGATACTGATTTAGCCTTGGGATGTTCTTTGTATCCTAAATGTATATGCCATAATTAGACAAAAAGGCAAAGGCAGCTTTTCCTGGGATTATGTAAAAGGCTACATACCTATTCAGTAGCCAAAACATACAATTTCTGTTTCATAATTTTGTTTGAGAAAAGCGCACCTTCCCTTCAGGAAGAAATAGGCCCAAATTACTCTCCTGTCAGGACATGCATCTTGTGCCGTAGGCACCTTTGCAATGTGAGTGACGTCATGACACAAAACGTCATTAGAGTCGCTATTTCCGCAAATATAGAACGTGAGGGATATACTGACTTTCAATGTTTTTTTCAATGGGGAGATTGTATTTCCCTTGGGAAGATACTTGCTGTTGCTAGTGTAACATTTTACATGTATTTTAATTGGACAGTTTCAGTATCCTCCCTAATTTTGGTATCATTATGTTCCTTGAAAGACACTGTATGCTACAGGACTAAAAATGCAGTATGAGGGCTGTTTTAATGTCGACATTTAGGATACCCATATAAATCTAGACCAATCACATAACACTTGTCTCCATTCTCTTTCATACATGAAAATTCCCGTTAGACTCCACCATGTCCACTTGGATACCAAAACTTCCTGGGATATGGCCATCAAAATTGTCATTAGGGATAAAAATCTCCTTTCAACACTATCTGTTGACTTCAGTGTGATGGGTCTCTCGCAAGACCTCGGTGTAGCCTCTGATGATAATTACTCATGGGCCGCTAATCGACACCGCTTATTTAAAGTTGGCGTATTCCTCGAATTTTTCCATATAGTCTAATGCCATCTGATGACAGAACTGGAACTGATCCTACAAAGGCCAAAAAGGTGCATTAATATCAATTGTAACCAAACAAAACATTTAAGATAAATATATTATTCTACATAAATGAAAAGATTTGTGTTGCCTGGTATGTACTTGTGACTTAAAAGCAGAAGCGTTACTCTGAAATGTTTCCGAATTTAAAAAAAAAAAAAAAACCCTGTTAACATGACAATCAGTAAGATGCTTCACAGTGTTGGGATAACAAAAACTCTTTGTATTTAGATTAAAACTTAATGTGTGCATATATTGGGATTTAAATTATGTCTATAAACGAATGCTCACCAAATTGGTAATTGCCTGAGGCCTATGTAATCGGACCTTCTTTGCTGCGAGTATTATATCAACCTCTTGGTCAACCTTCATCTTTTCTAGCATGGAACACGTGACACAGAATAATCCTGACCGACTGGCACCATCCCTGTCGAACGAGAAATGTGACATTAGTTGCTGCACCATAACAAAAATGGTAATACCGAGTTTTTGTTTTTGTTTTGTGTGTGTGTGTGTTTTTTTTTTTCGGAATGGGGGGGGGGGGAGGCGGTAAGTAAAATTTCATTTGAAGCATAACTTCTTCTTCTTTTTTGTTCTTCTTCTTCTTCTTCTTCTTCTTCTTCTTCTTCTTCTTCTTCTTCTTCTTCTTCTTCTTCTTCTTCTTCTTCTTCTTCTTCTTCTTCTTCTTCTTCTTCTTCTTCTTCTTCTTCTACTACTACTACTACTACTACTACTACTACTACTACTACTGCCACCACAACTATTAATACAACTACCACCACCAGCGTACATTCATCATTTTTTGCAAGAGATTAATATTCCTGAACTTTACTGAGAAGACCCAGTTCTGGAATATTGAACTCGGGATATTTTAAAACATTGGATGTGGAATAAAGGTTGACACGTTTGGAAAACGTCTAAAAGCTTCCTTCAAACTCGAGCTACTACAGAAAATGACTGGTCATAGCATTGTATTTGTGTCTTTTTTGTCCAGAACCTCTTCCTAGTAGTTATTACGATATTCCGCAGTCTGAACTCGTTACTCTCCATAGGCTCACCTCTCCCTGTCTAACCTACATACATAGAGAAGTACTATTGACCACATTGCACACGTTTCTCTGTAAAATTTTGACATAGGCTGTATAAGCCCAAGTAAATTAAAGGGTCATCAGCCGGTAATTATTCAGAAGATGTTTCGGAGCCTATTACCCGTACATGTATCTCTGAGTAGCGGCTCCTTGTCTAAGCTAAATATTCAGCAAAGACAACCCATATATTAATAAGTATATAAAACTCATGAACACATTATTGATTTATTTCCTGGTTCCCCGAGACATAGAACGTGTACCCAGACGCAAGTCAGAAACCCCAGGACTGTGACAGTTCTGTGCTCACCTGATCTTACTTGCACAGACTGTGCTTCTCCTGTAAAGTTCAGAAAGATATCAAGAGGGCCTTTGTTAAGGAGCATCATCACCGTTGCTAACATTATCATATCTCATCATCGAGCTTTCCAAATTCTGACAATTTGTTAAAAATCAGAAAATGACAGCACCACCATGTTGTGAACAAATTTGGCGGCACTAGTTCCATGTACATTCCCAGAAAGTCTGAACTAACGGT
>CAXHWN010001041.1:385000-390000 GCA_964020975.1 Hermodice carunculata | reverse complement strand
AATTAGCCATGTATAAGGCGTGGAGTGACGGGTTGTCTTAACCCTTTTTCCCCTCCACGTGAGACCATCAGTGAAATACACTATATATATATAGCATCACTGACACGTTTTGGGAACATAACTTCGAGGCGTTACATGGCCAAACAAAACCTAAGCTGCGCCAATATGTTGCGCAGGTGTTTTGCAATTCTCCGTGCTTTCCACACACAATGCATATTACACTCTCACATTTTTGCGTACTCCACCCCTGCAGATACAAACAAGCAAAATAAATAATAATAAAGGTATACTAGATTGGATAAAACTTCAAACTGAGTGCACTGGGTATAAATTATTAAACGACATGAAACTAACATCATTTATGCCACATATTCAGAAGTACGTACATTGGTGTCCATTGAATTGGTTGAGCATAACGATGGTCCTGGCTTTGTGGTCGTACACCAGTCTCCAGAAGTCTGGCACTGTCCCAGGAAGAGGGGCCTGGGTGGCTATGTAGGCATTCTTCCTTTTGTATCCCTGGCAACCCAACAGAGCACAGTGACGAATATAAGCTTTTATTACCATTCCAAACATATATACATACAATGATAATAATGCAAGCACAAACATATGTCATTAGTCTCTATTCATTATGTTGTTTGCAATAGTTATCTGTCCTTTAAAGACGTTTGTATTGCTCTATATAGTAAAGGGCATCCTAACAATGAGTTTGTGCTTGAAAAATTACCTGACAGGCCCGATATGGTATAAATGACAGCCACGCCCAACTGTTCACTTACCCTGGGTATTCACCAAACATTAACGATAAGGAACATGTGCACATTATTCAACTGAAAGATCAACTAATTATAATTAATGTTCCCGGGTATAAAATCTCCCAAATTAACTTCAAGCCAAACTTTGGAGAGTTTTATCCTCCCGAATGAACTTTTTAAAGTCTGCTCACGAGTCAACGACTTGCTCTGTGACAACGTTTTTTCATAATTTCCAAACACAATTTAGCCGTTTTTAGAATGAGAAAAATACAACTTTAAAGAAACATTCAACTTGGCTCCCACGGGAAAATATCCGGAGATACTAATGGCATGCCAGCAGCAGAGGATGAGGACGTATACACTAGAGCCTGACCGAACCCGAACAACCGAAACCGAGCTTAGCGGTTTTAAGGATTGAAGCCCGGCTCGGGTTCGGCTTTTACAGTTACTAAATGTTCAGGTTCGGTTATCACTGTCAATGTTGACAATGAAGTTAAATACAAATGTCACCGAGGGTACTTTTCGTACTTGTATACACTTTAGACAATGCAACAAACGATACTTTGCAATTACGTGTGTCACATGGGTAACATGAATAGCCTTAATTACATAACAATAGTAATACCCCTGTGCATATGGGTAACAGCTATTAAACCCTGTCAAACGTTTTCATGTTTAAATTGCATATACCGAACCCGAACGGTGCCCGCTTCGGTATGGGTAATGTGTAGAGAGTACCGAGCACCCGTTTCGGTTTCAAAATGCATGCTCAGTAAGGCTCTAGTATATACATTATGAAAGCCATTGACGCCTGTGTAGTTCATCAGTCCAGATGGAAGCTGTTTTTTTTTTTTTTCAAATTGTGTCTGTGTAGAAGCTTTATGTGTCGGAAAAGAAAACAATAAACTATCAACAATGTGTTTAAGCGTTTTGTGTTTTTATTTCAGTGTTATGACCAATCATTTGTGCACCAACCCGCGTGCATGGAACTGGTACATTTCAGACCAGATTCCAAATATGCCGAACTTTTTTCTACATCACTGTTAAACATTTTCTGATAATAAATTATCCCAAATTCGGGTTTCTTGCGAAAATTCGGGAACAGTTATCTGCGCTAAAATTTATGATTATACAGTACATAATAATATATTTAAATACACATATATAAATGTATGTGTGTGTGTGTGTGTGTGTGTGTGTGTGTGTGTGTGTGTGTGTGTGTGTGTGTGTGTGTGTGTGTGTGTGTATCATTCATACATATACGGGCATGCCTTACTATGACTTGGTTTCGGGTTTTCAAATTTACCAAAATGCATGGATATGAATAATGTTTTTTCTCAAGTCACCATCTGCAGGAGCAGTAATAAATATAAACCTATTTACATGGACGTAGACAGCATTTATGTAGTCATTGCATGTGGACCCTGGCACTCTGGTGGACAGGAATGCACGGTACTGGGATGCTGAGATAAAAGGGTAATAATACATATAATACGTCAGTTTATGCTCCATTAAATAGAAAAAAAAAAACATTTTAGGTCCATGAAGGGGTACTTACACACAACTTTGGACTTTTGATATACCGACAGAGGGCTCTTTTACTTTACATGCAGCATTATTGACAAATATGAAAAGGATTAACTTTTAATTGATACAAAATGTTCGATTTCACCCTTTGCTCTGTCTGCCAGTTTAAAGATTTCATTTCAACTTTACAAAGTTGGAATTCAAGTGTGATCCAGAAAATACATTGATAAATATTCGCAAGTCATTCTTCTCTTGAACATATAGGTATACTTTCTAGGATTGGAACCCTTGTTTTGTCACTTTTCGTGTAAATGAAAAAGATAACTTCTTACCGCTCATAGCATTTTTGTATCAAAAGTTCTCACACACTGTCCTGTTGTGACATTGAATCTTGGTGCGTAGTTTTCAAATGTTAGAAAATATAAGTGCATCTACCTGGTAAAACTGAAGTGTCTCTGTTCTTGTGAATATTTTCTTCGCAAAGGGCCGTCTCAACATCACTTGTTTTCAACTCAGGTTTGTATGATTTAATCATCTGTATGCATAGGAAAAATCAGTATCTACCCGGTTACAGATCATCGCCAAATATATATATATATATATATATATATATATATATACATGAAAATGTGAATAGTTTAAAGAAAGATTCCAGATGACAATACGTAATTTTGCCCAGGTAACAAATTAAACTGACATCAAAGGAAGTAATGTGTAAAAGGGGAAAAAAACATTTCAAACATGTTTCAACAAAATATATGTGTGGCTCCGTTAACTCGACCGACTCTACTGAAAAGGGCCCGACCCTGAAAAAAATTGTGAAACATACCAAAAATAGTTTCAACCCCCCCCCCCTTCCCTACTAAAAATTGATCGACCCTGGCTGGAATTTTTTTTTTTTTTTTTTTTTAATCAAGTGGCCGTCGTGTACCATTCTTTTGCAATAAACTCAACTGAAACACAACATTTTATTTCAGCTTGTCTGGAGGGTTAACTTGGGCAGGCGAAACAGCATCGCTACATAACCACGGCTGTTGGATGGAACAGCATAGCCCCGGTTGAAAGATATTTTATCAAGAAAGTGGCAGTCCTGTTCCTTCAACTCAAACATCACATTTTATTTTAATTTGTCTTTAACTGCATCGCTGAATAGCCACGGTTATTCGGTGAAACAACATAACCCCAGTTGGAAGATTTTATCAACAAAGTGGCCGCTGTGTGTTCCGTTAACTCAAACACAGCATTATATTTCAGCTTGCGGGGGGGGGGGGGGGGGGGTAAATTGGGCCGGGGGCACAGCATAGCTGCATTGCTACGTTATTCGGTGAAACAGCATAGCCCTAATTGTTCAGTATTCATTATCATAATAATTTGCCAGGTTCCCGGTGTCTATTCTCCCAGTTACAAGGGTAGATGGTCGTTAAAGAACTTTTATAACATGACTTATTATCTCAATTTTCTTCTGCCCGCTTGGTTGTGGCCGAAGCAATTATCTTCGTTTGTTAAAAATCCAAATGTGACACGATATTTTTGAGCCGGCAAATCATGCAAGTTGGTTAGCGTCATTTTGAATATAATGGAATGCATTGCCGGACAGTCGCACAAAAATACATTTGGTTTGGATATGAAAGTGAATCGCGGCTGCAGCATATATCATATCATTATTGATGCACTGAAAAATGTGTAGATTATAAACTTTTGGTTTCATATATTATTAACCCACAACACTGTCCCAGTACTATCCTCATTTACAATCTACTGCCTGTGAAATTCACAATTTTCAAAATTCCAGCCAAATCCGAGGGTTGGTCCCGATTGGATATTTTGAAGAGGCAGTATACTAAATATTTATGTGATAAGTTTTATCGGATTGTCAATTTGTCAAATGAATGTGATGTAAAATATATAATGGGTCTTTTCCTGTGTAATTGTTACCTAAAAATGTAGATACGATCCCTTCCAGTTGGTGGCGGCGGTGAGCCCCAGAGTAGGAATATTATATCAGACACTGAAGTACCCCCCAGCTTATAAATTAAGTAACAGCATTGGGCACAGGAGCCAAGAGCCCCCACTGAGTCAAAGTTGGAGCTTAGTGCAGATGGCTACCTCGATAGTGCATACAGGTGACTAAGTACCGGCGAGGTTTAATACAATTGGTAAACACAATATTTAAATTTGAAACAAAAACGTTATTTTGACATCAATTGCAGTAAAATAGAAGCTTCCCACTGATAATTCCTGTCACTCATCACACGCCTAAAATCTGCACACATCACCACTCTGAAGAAATTATAACAGTACTGGGTTAATTTATTTTATGCGCAAGACTCGCTTATCATTTTCCAGTAAGACATGGACATGCAAAAATGATTGTGTGTGCTTAATATTCTATTAAGTCGTACCTCAAACTGATTTTCCAGAATTGTTTTTCCTGTTTCAGGATCCACTTCAACCATTTTTCGGAATTCGTCTGAGAACTCAGAGCAAGGAACAGCTGTATGCTCGGCCTGTAACGCTTCTAACAGGGCATCGTGGATAAATATATATTGAAGCTGAAAACAATACCAGATTGACAACAAAAATTACATGCGCACCGCTCGGTAAGACCAACAGGAATAAATTTGCGCTGCGTATTTTTTAACATATTACAATTTTGTAATGCGTCCCCTTGAATATATATATATATATATATATATATATATATATATATATATA
>CAXHWN010001041.1:100000-380000 GCA_964020975.1 Hermodice carunculata | reverse complement strand
ATGTCCTGAAAACAAGACAACAGCCAGAGTGGTGCGAAAAGTGTGTTCTGTTATTGGGGTGTCTATGGGCTTTAGGGAAGCCATAGCACTACTGACATCTATGTAAACCCATAATGCCATGGCATGTGGGTCACTCACAACTGTCTGAACTGGACAGGAGAAGAGTCATTGGCATGTTAGAGGCCAGTCAGCATGCAGTATCTGCAGCAACACTATATCCCATTGTTGACAGGGCCAATCCGTTCTTCTGACTTGTGCACAATCGAGTATTTGTGGGATGTGCCGAGCTGACGAGTCAGGGCTGAGACGAGTCAGGGCTGAGTATGAAGAACCCACAGCCTCTTGGACCAGCTGGCACAGAGGCTCACAGGCCAATGCAATCAAATTCCCCAGGCTGAGATCACCAAGTTAAAGGAAATAGAAACTGGGCAGAATAAGTGCGCCACTTGTTACTTCCTGGGTGAGTTCTTTAGCAGTGTGTCATTCTATAATAGTCATGTGATAATTAGCTTTTCTTTGAACTCTGTGAGCCAGCCTGCTGGCCAAGCTACCATTGGTTGAGGTATTACGTGCTTCCTAAGCTGACAGGAGATTATGTATACTAGCCCTATGCATATAGCTATCACACAATTAGCCACCTGTTGGCAGCAACACTTCTCATTACCTTTAAAGAGCAGCATGCCAAGGCAGACCTAACCTTGCTTAGTGAAGCATGGTCGGAACACCCGCCATTGATGCATGCAGCCTCCCAGCCACTGCAGCAACGACAACATCCGAGAAGGTCCTTTGAGGGACCGTCATTCCCTCCCAAAAGAGATGTGAACAAATTGGTATAATAAAGTAAAAGAACTCCCCGCACACATCCTCATAACACTTGCGTTATATTGAACAAGGGAATGGCACCTTTTTTTCCACAGCGGTGTATATTATGACTTATACTTAACTTTTCACAAAAATAGTTGAAGGCCACAATTTCTTCAAAGTACAAAGAAAGATGCACATATAACGCCCTCTTTGGTGAAAGCACTACCTGCATTTACGACCATTATTTAAAAAAAAAAAAAACGACATTTATGAATAAAATTCACATTAAACTATCATATAAAACACCCAAACCAAATAATCATTTACTTGTCTATATGCCCAAGTTCTCAAATGTTGGTCAGAGGATGGGGCAGACACAATCCAGGTAAAAGGGCAATAACTTAACACATTCGCATGTTTTACCTAAAAATAAAAAGGGGACCAAAAAAATTGTCACAATTTAGCTTACATCAATATAGCAGGCGTTAATGTAGTCCGAGTGTGGGTCCTCCATCCAACAAGTCCAACACAACACGAGAGTGGTCATCTGTAGTCAACAAAAATCAAACGAAGACATTACGCACGTAAACCCCGTTTTTTTATTGCATTCCTCTATTTTATCTTCTTTTTAATTTTACTTTTTTTGTGGCGATACGTTACATCTTAGGCAGTAATGTTCAAAAATATTTGCATTGTGTGTCCGAGGGGCCCTTAATTTGCCATAGACAACTGTTATTCTTATTATTTCTATCATCGACATCACTATCATCGTCGTCGTCGTCGTCGTCGTCGTCGTCATCATCATCATCATCATCATCATCCACAAACAAGGGCAAATAAACCCTTTTTGCAGATCGCATATTCTTTAAGGACTATTATCACAAGTACACCTTCATTTCCATGAAAAACTTATACATCGTGCTAGATCCTACCCCAGTTTTAAGTGCATTAAGATAATATAAACGCGCAGTGATCTCTAAAATACACCTACTTTTATGACCCGTATACCTACATATCACGCAATATACCCACATTCAAGACGCAGTTCCACGCCCGGCTCTTATTACAAGCCACCCTAATTAATGATCGTTTGTGATAAGATTTCAGTACGACTTACATGCTTTAATGTTCTGGAATCTGTTCTTCACTTTGTTCTGTGGTTTGTCTGCCACAAGACACGGAGCTGTTATACCAGACTTCATTTCATGTCAACCCATAAGCACATTGAGAACTGATAAGCTCAGTGAGATGAGAAGGGGTCATGTAATGGGCCAAGATTACACGTTTGTTCATAAGTACCTACTTCTGGGCTCTAATTTTATACCCCTGTTTTATTTTTTTGGAAAAAGATCCATTATGATTCACTTTAAGCTTTGCATCATTGTTTACAGATTGAAAGTCTGTCGTCAGCAAAGGTACAACTGTCCGGTGCTGTAATAAATTCCTTGTGATTATGACCATATGATGTTGCTATGTGTTTGATGGAAGCCCATGACTGGAACGAGCAGTAATAGCGTCAGTTTCCGTAGTATCACACGGTGGCAGCTAGAACAAAATTAATGTAAAATTTCAACTAATTGCAAAATATCACAACACTAGGTTGGTTGAAATATAAAACAGCTTTCCCGACTACAGAAACTACCGACGAACAAACTCTTTTTTCCACGATCCGTGCCCAACTTTGAGAATTGCGGCTGAAAGACATACCCTCATTAACCATAACAATATATGCTAATGATGTAAAGTTTCATTGCGTAATATCCAGACCCTCAATACTAGAAAATGGATGGCATGGTGCAATATAAGAAAACTCACTCTGTAGGTAGTACTACCAAAAATACAGATTCTAAAATCGAATTTTTTTTAGTCAGCTCTTCGTTTTTGATTCTGCATCGACGGGCTGCACAAGTATGTTGATGATAACTCATAAAGGAGATATATACATCACATTCAGACTAATTTTACTATTTCGTAACGCTTTCGGTGCAATATTCTAACTGAATCTGCAGTTCTTCTGGGATCGCTTTGGGCGCAATGAATACAAAGCGCGCCAAGGAAAGTTGCTCAACATTGGTGCGGCCTCTACTCTCTGATGGTAAGTGAACGCATGCTGGCACTTAACTGAACGGCCGGTTTACAATGGGTATAAATTATGTCAATTCAGAGACACATCGATTTTTGTCACAAGTGGCAGTGGAAGTGTTAAATCTTTCAGTGCCAACTGCCACTAAAATCGAACTGCTCTGAATTGGAATAACAGCGATAGATTCATATTCCTTGTAAAAAGACCTTTTATTCCGGTACCAGGATGCCTGAAACTATAAATAATAATCTTGTCCAGGATAACAGCTTTGCAGAGGGCACGGAAAGCACGCCGAGAAAGCTGTTGACTTAGTCCAAAATGTGACACTGTAAGAGTTAGCTCTTAAATATAAGTCAGCAGGTAAAAAAGAAATCCTGGAGTAACATACCGCAAACTCTTTCTCAAACTTTCCCCCACTATGCATTTTCTCTACGTGGTCTTTTAGCTGCTTCACTGGTATATTGGGGCGTTCCTTGTAAGGTGTCTTTGGTTTACCAGATACCATTGGTTTTACTGCGATGACGGGTTTTTCTGCTCCTTCGTGGGGACTATCTTTTTGTTTCATTTCTATAGTCAAGTTTGTGTTTTTTTTCCCATTTTTCGGGTCTGCAGCGGCTAAACATAAGCATAAAGAAGACATATAAACTTGCCTCACCACGACCTGAGGCTAAATTTTCTCAAACCAAATAACATATTAACTTATTGTTCGACCTGACCAGGTTTACAAACGTCCTGGGACATATAAGTTGATCTTCAAGGGATCTTACACTATCCTTGTTGTCTGGCACCATATATGATTTTAAACAGTATGGTTCTTTGCTTTTAAAACGCTGTCTCAAGGATTCCAAAAATTCGGTTACCCTATTTTGTATCCATTTTGATTTTTGAATTATTTTTTTCCTAAAAAATGATGACACGCTGTAACAGGACATTTTAGGCACGTTTAAAACTTCGGTAACTATTTTTTATTGTCGTACTATGATTCTAAAGGGCAACAGTTACGGTGTGTATCAGATGTACCAAGAAAAAAATGCAACTCCTGCACAAAAAGTAAGTCCCGATTACAGGAAAAAGATCTGTGTGATGCTTCAGGACAATGAAAAGGGCTTGGCATTTACTGTTAGGCATGTTGCGTATCTTTTCAAGTCTAGAAATTTATCACGGGAAGTCGTGGGAAATACATGCAACGTCCACCGACATAGCCTAATAAAGACGTCCAAGAAACCAAACACTTGCGGAATAAACATTATCAAAGTCTATTGTCTTCTCTTAGAGTTCCTATGCATACTATTCATTAATAAAATCTGAGGTTTGCATCCATTTTGTGTTCATCTTACCTGTTGCATTAATTTAGAACAGGTACTTTTTCCGGATCAGTGCAATAAGAAATATCTTTAGTAAAGCGGCCTGTTTCATTTACTGTGTACTAAAAGATCTAAAGACTGGCGTTTCTAGCAAATATGCCAATCTTTCAAAAAATAGTACATTATACCGTCAATTTCCAGATTTGAGTGTCATTCCTTAACTGTGGTGATGATTAATACATATTGGTCTGTGGTTGGTCATGAATGTGGTAAACAATACTTGCATGAAAACTGGATTGTAATTCTTACATTTCGTCATCTTTGACTCTATCGCCGTTTCATATGGTTTATTGGCGTTCATTCGTCGCTGCAGCCTTAAAAAGAAACCCGTACCAATACCCACAATTCTTGTCTTGCACGGACAAAATTGTTTCAAGAATAAAAGAAGCGAATTCAGGTTAATTTCGAGCTCAACAACAGACCAAGTAGCCTTACGTGTCCACAATTACTTCCAGAGAAGTTACAGTATTTTCAAACATTCCTTGTTTTTACAATACAAATCTTTCGGAAAGGCATTAATGATATGCATCAGGTCTACGTCAAGGTAAATTTTGAAATTTTCATGCACCTTGCCTTTAATACTTAAACAAAGATAAATGACAATAATAATAATAATAATAATAATAATAATAATAATAATAATAATAATAATAACAATGATGATGATGATGATGATGATGATGATGATGATGATGATGATGATGATGATGATGATGATGATGATGATGATGATAATAATAATGTAACGCCCTTAAGATTCCTCAAACCACCATCTTATAGTGAGTGGTATATATGCATTAGCATAAAGCAAACAAAGAAAAAAGTCCTTCTATGTTGGCCCTTGCGACTTTGAAAACGCATCGAGGTCACCTGGGAGGATACTCATCCAAGGTCTTGATTATGTTAGGATGCTGTTCAGAAAACTATTTTTGATGGCTGCGCCTATTTGGGTCAGTAGTTATTGCTTTGACCGGATGTACAGACGGACACACGGACGTGTACTCTTGATGATGACAATTAAGATTGATTTAACACCTACTTCTAAAATAATGGAATATATCCAAAATAATCATTGCAACCTCCGTATGTTTGCGGAGCAGAGGGTTCAACACTGGTCTTAGTTGAGAATACCATTTACCAGAATGAACGAGTTTCAGTGACGAATGGCGTCTATTGCGAGTTGCCCGTCATCAGTGCGACCCCTGGCAAGCGAGCAATATACTAGACACAGCCAGGTGTCAAGTTTGAAAGGATAGAAAACAGACAAAACATATCCTTTTAGGTTTATTTCACATGCTAAAATTGACCTTAATCAATGATTGAAATACGAAGGAGGACCACAAAATTGGCGTGCGCATGTGTTACTTCACTCTTCACTGGGACACCTAAACAATTTTATCCTCACTCCTGCAATCTCCAGCTTCCCCGGCTGATATGGCTATAAACAATGGACACTTGCTATAATACAGCCCTCACACTTCTGTGCATCTCTGTCGCTCACTGCGGTATGGTCTGTACAGTCAACTCTCAATAACACATGTTGATCGCCAATAGGATATATTCATATTTAAATGCAGTCCTACTCTAACACCTATTGAGCAAAAGAGAGAGACACCTGCATCAGGGCAGATCCATGTATTTAGCGTGGTCAAAAGTACTTTCACAATAAAATGAACAATACGAACATAGAATAATCTTAAGAAAATGTATTAAAATATATTTGAAACATGAAGGATGCCTCTATTGATAAGAAATAGACTCTCTTTTGGTTGAAAAGGTGTTATTTATGGATGTTAATGCAGTATATTATACAAATCTGCCCTGATCATGGTGGAAGCATCAGTCTGTTGCCCTGGCAACACAGGAAGTGAGCTGGAGCGCAGTTAAATATGAATGTCTCCTATTAAAATTAAAATTTAACACTACTGACTCTATACAACTTTTAACAGGAGTCTCGTCAGAAGGGATAACACAGCAGTAGCACCATATCACACCTAAGTCTTTAACCATTTTATCATGCTGGTTGACAAACCAAATATTCCATGTCCAAGGAATAAGACACATAACCTAAAGCGAGGGGAGATGAAATAGGTACAAAATTTACGATTTACCTTATGTAAAAAATGGCACCGACAACTATGACAGCTATCAGAGCAAGCGCGGCTAAAGTAATGCCAGCGATGAGGCCTGTGTTGCGGTTCCCTCTAGAGGCAGTTGCTACAATCAAAATGAAGATAGTTTTTTAACCACTATGTTCTCATCTCAAACATCTGCCCAGTATTCATGGGGAGGGGTGTTAGCCTCCCCAAGTTAGCTACTTGATACGTTACAAAATTCTTTGAAAACTTTCGGTGGCATTATTGATGGATAGGTCCCGGTATTTGCTCCAAAGGATTCAGTGTTCAGCATTCTACACTTAAATCTTTATCCATTTTTCAGGTAGGTCATGCGAGGCCCATCGACCAAAACCATTCAATGTTTAGGCATATTGCCGAACCTTTTATACGCTTTGGATCCCCCCGATACACCAAATAGACATATCTGTAAATTGTGTCGGGCATCATTACAAATAGCCAAAAGCATTTTAGTCCTGAATATTTGACCCTTACATCATTTTGTATAAATACTTTTTCTATCGGGTTATTCGTGTGTCTTGAAATAGCAGTGATCATTCTGTATTTGGCATAAACATATTTATTGGATTAGCTTCCATATATATTTTGCACAAGTTATTTGCAATTGGGAAAAAGGGCATCGCTCTATGTGAATCCCTCTTTCAAGGAAAGGACAGGGCACAGAACTGACTAGACATATCGGTACGGGTGAAGGAGACGCCAATATGGACACGAGAGATAGAGGGACATTTATTGCCGTATAGAGTCTTTCCAGATTAGAGCATGGATTTGAACAATCACATCAGCCAACTGACAAGTCAGTGGTGCCTTAAGATATTCATTATTGAACCGCAAAATCAGCTATTCTCAAGTTCTTTTCTCCGAGGGGCAGATTTACATTTCACGCAATGTTAAATGTAATTCCAACTATATTCCCCACTTCTTTACATTTCTCTATTCATCTGTATATACATATATCAATTCACGAAAACATGCATGTGTGCACCGATCCATACGTACATAACTGATATATCAATAAACATCAATGTATACTCAGTTAAGCACGAAGACTTTGGTTCTTTGCTCGTTTACTTTGGAGCGGTATTCACATTTAACGATTTAACGCCTAAGGTTAACTATAAATAAGACCATATTCCGTATTGTTATGCGCCTGCCCATCCATGAGTATCTGGATTCTTCCACCCATACATACATACACATAGATAAATATTCTTGCACACCAAAGTATTTGCAATTTAGTATTAAACCTTCTTATTTTGTTATCTGACACTTCGCGTTGAATTTACGTTTTACAGTTTGACGCGTAACGTTAAATGTAAGTGCAACTTTGGAGCCTACTTCAGAGCACCATTCCATCTCTCTCTGCCTCTCTCTATCTCTTTCTCTCTCTCTCTCTTCCCCTCTAACATCCATTCATCCATCCACCAATCCATCCATACATTAAATGTAAAGCAAAGTGTGCACTCAGTTAGTTCATCACTAAAATGCTAATTAGTTATTTGTTTACATTTACTTTTGTATATTTTGTATTTTTATTAAATGGTTTGAAATTGTTTCCATCCTTCGATTCGTCAATCCATCCAAACATGCATATAGGCATCAATAACTTGAATGTACAACAAAGTGTACTAAGTTCTGTACTTAAATACTAGTATTGTGATCGTTTACACTCAATGGTGTGTTTGCATCTAAAGCTTTGACACTGTACTTTCAATCTAAACATCCTGTTTTCACGCATCCATGTGAACCTGCATGTATATATATATATATATATATATATATATATATATATATATATATATATATATATATATATATATATATATATATATATATATATATATATATACTCACTTCAATAATTAAATATTGGTATTATTATTTTTTGATATATAGTGGCGTATTTACATTGATGGTTTTGTCACCTGAAATTAAACGTCCTGAACCTACTCCCAGGCATCTGCACGTGCACCTCCATCTAGCCATCCATAGGTACAGGCATATATGCCAACGCAAATAAAAATTTAAACAAAGTTCACTCACCTGAAAATTTAGTATTCTTTCCGTTCAAATTCAGTCCTATGCCTACATTTAACGTTTGACACTTCACGTTGAATTGGATGCAAGCGTGCTCCCTATTTATATGCATCTATTTTTTTTTATCTGTTTGCATTCACAAATGCATTTAAACATACATGTATGCACCTACATGAGATAAATCTGTGCATATCTCTTTTTATCCCATTTTTATGTAGTTTCTTGGCTTCTGATTGGTTAATAGCCATGAAATGCCTGCCGCATCTAATAGAAATTATGGTATTACCCACATAGGGTTGGTATTACTGTAGTAATACCATGCGATACCGAGCGGCTAAAGTGAAAACGGCTCTGACAGGGGAACGCAGACGACAAAATGGCAGAACAGGTGCCTTCTTCTGCCAATAAAAGGCGCTAGTAAGTTAGAAACTACATAAAAATGAGATAAATTCGTTACACACTGGTAGACTGGGTAATACAGTGAGCATCTCCCACTCAGGGAATTGGTATTACCCTCGGCTGGCACCTCGGGTAATACCAGTTCCCTTCGTGGGAGATGCTCGCTGTATTACCGAGTCTACCAGGGTGAAACTAATAGTATTTATCACTCGCATCCTTTCATCCACCAATAAGTACACATTGCTTACATTAAATACAAAACAAAATACACTCAGTTCCACACTAATACTTGAATTATTCATTTGCTTACATTTAGTGTTGTATTTACATTTAACAGTTTGCAGCCACCATTTAGAGATAAATGCTACATCCATATTACCGTCTAGCCATCTGCATATATATCGTCTATCCATCCACCGAGCCATATATGCATACGTGCATGCGTAGTTCAAATGTATACCAAAGCACACTCAGTTTAGTACTGAAATGCTGGTATTTTGTTCGTTTACATTAAGTGATGTATTCAAGCTGGATGCTCAATATGAATGCAACCAAATATCTGATTTCTTTATCCTTTACATCCACCCATCCATTTGTGCATGTTCATCCATCCTTTCATTCATATATACCCTCATATATATCATATGCAGATTAAAATACGCTC
This sequence comes from Hermodice carunculata, assembly GCA_964020975.1. Lineage (NCBI taxonomy): Eukaryota > Metazoa > Annelida > Polychaeta > Eunicida > Amphinomidae > Hermodice > Hermodice carunculata. The sequence goes on along the minus strand of CAXHWN010001041.1, from coordinate 370,514 downwards.
AGTTCAATAATAAAATGTTATTGCTTTATTACAATAAACTAAGTCCGCCATTCCAATCTGGCCAAGGGTCTTTTCGCCGTCAAAACTGTGAACGGGCGCCGCCTCATGGTTCAAGATTATGTGTAACTTTATGACAATATGGGACAAGAGACCACACACCACACCACCATGCACATATTAATAGATCTGTATCTGGAAACTTCGACCCTTGAAACCATCCATCCATACAAACATGCATCAAAATACTCCCAGTTTCACAACAAAATGCAGGTATTTTTGTTATGTACAGTTAGTGTTGTAGTCATATTTCACGCTTCCCAAACAGTTGCTTTGGAGGTATTATAAAACATCATATAAGGAAGGTAATAAAGCAAATTTGGGAAACTACAGGAATATCACTCTAACATCTAATGTATATCACGTATTTGCATCTGTAGCTGAGTATCAAATGATGAAGCACTTTGAAAGTCATGATGTTCTGGAAGAACTGCATGGTGCATATCGGAAAGACCTAAGGTTAGAAGATCAAGTGTTTGTATTGAAAGGGTGGTGCAGTTTAAGGAAAGATCAAAAACAAAAGACATGGCTACCTTTCTTCGACATAAGTAAAGCATTTGACACTGTCAAAAGAGACCCATTGTTTCACTCACTCTGGAAAATGGTATTCAAGGTAAGGCATGGCGCCTCGTTTACAATCTGTATGAAAAGGTTGAAAATAAGGTAATTTCTGGTCCATATGAGAGTGAATGGTTCGAGGTTATCAATGGTGTAAAACAAGGTTGCACAATGTCACCAACGCTCTTCTCAGTAGTAATGACAGATCTAGGAAGAATGTTGTTTAATCAAAAACCTTGGTAACCTTGGTATTTCATTCTAAAAAGAACTCATACCAGCTCTTTCCTATGCAGATGATATTGTACTGCTGGAAGACAGTGAAGCTTAATTACAGAAAATGCTTAATGTGGCACATTGTTTTTCTGAGAAGTGGGGGATGAAGTTTAATCGTGATCAATAAAAAAAAATTATGGTCGTTGGCAAATGGATTGACAAAGAAAAAATATGGGAACTAGGTTATTTGAACATTTGTGCTCGCGAAGCCTTTCAGTACCTAGGGCTTATTTGAACTAGAAGTCTGGCAGACAGTGCTCATATCAAACAATACCTGAAGCCCAAGGCACAACGTCTCAATGATTATATGAGTAGTTTTGGCAGGCCATGAGAGTATTAATAGAGTTTCTTTGGGACATAGCATACGGAAGTACTTAATGATACCATCTCAAGCTCACGGGTCCGCGGTTTGGCTATTAGGCGAGCAGCCAATCCCAAAAAGAGCTATATTTCAGGAGTTTAATTACCCCACCGTACAAATATATAAAACATGTCCTAAATTTATCTTTAGCTTCTGGAGATAATATGTCGGCATGTTGTCTTTACTTCTGGTTGTTTAAGGGAAAAAAAGAACAAGAAAGCATACATACAAGTATATATATTTACTCTCACGATTTCACATTTTCTGTATCTTGTACTGTATTGAAGCCATGAAACCCAATTTTAGAAAATTATTGATAATAATATAGTGATTTTATAATACAGCCACCACTATTGTAGGATTCCTTTCAGTCCCTAGTGTAACAATAGTAATATGTTCACACACCCCTTCCATTTTTTTTCTAATATCGATTTTCGATAATTTGTTGAAAATCATTAAACTGACAACAGCATTATGTAGTGACCAAATTTGGTTGATATTAATAACGGGTATATCCGTACTGAGTTTTCACAGAATATAACATATGGTTGGAAAGCAAGAAGTCGCAAAACGAGAACGCACACAACTACAAAACAAGAGAACTGTGACAGTCCTGTGCTTAGCTGACCCTTCATGAACACACAGGAGTGATCAATGCCACCAAGTAAACAGATGTCTTTGACCTGTCCACAAGGAACATTTTCACCAAGTTTAAAAAAATTAGAGCGCCACCTCCTAAACAAATGAAGTTCTAGGGTTACCTGGAGTGTCCCCATGCAATTTCGAAGCAATTTGACAAGTTATTGTAGAGATTTTTTGAGATTTTGCTAGATCAGGTGGTGCTCAGCAAAAGAAAAACTTGTAGTATCTGGGAGTGTCCCCGTGTGATATCAAAACAATCAGACGAGCGGTTTTGGAGAAGATTTTATAAGATTTGCACCTTAATCTGAGTGGTGGTTTTGATAGTCCTGTGCTCAGCTGACCATTCATAAAAAAATACTGTAGTGCTCAATGCCACCTATTATACAGGTTTCTTTGACCTTACCACTTGGAACATTTCCGTCAAGTTTTAGCATGATCAGAATAACAGTTTGCAGCAAATGTCGACAATAGCAAAAACCCACATAAATCATTTTAAAAAGTTGCCTTTGTTAAAATCAGAGCTTCACCTCCTTAACAAATTAGGATCTAGGGGTACCCAGAAGTGTCCAATTCTAAGCAATTGGCCACGTGGTTTCCAAGATGATATTTTTACGATTTTGCCAAATATCAGGTGGTACTGAACAAATTAAGATATATGTGTCTGTAGGAGTGTCCCTGTGTGAAATCAAAGCAATCCGGTTAGCAGTTTTGTAGAAGCTTCTTTACGATTTGCAGCTTAATCTGAGTGATGGCTCTGGAGAAGAAGTAAAAAATAGCGAAAACACAGACAAAAAAATCATGTAAAATAGAATATAATTGCAGCGCCACCTGATGAACAAATCAAGGCCCAGGAGCCTCTAGGAGTGTCCCTGTGGGATATCAAAGCGATTGGGTGAGCGGTGTTGGACAAGATTTTGTAAGGACCCCCCTGCCCAAAAAAGAGACAAATTCTGCATTTACCGATGAATACCCAAATTGGAAAAAAAATCGTTAAAATGCACAGCAGTGCCACCTTTGTGAACACTAATAATTTTTTACCCTTCTACAAGGAACTTATCCAGAAACTTTCACCTTTATCTGAGTGACGGGTCTGGAGAAGAAATCAAAAATCACAAAAACAAGCCCAAAATCATTAAAAGAAAGGGGGAAAAATCACAGCGCCACCTGTGGAACAAATTAGGAACTAGGAGTCCCTAGTAGTGTTACTGTGTGATAAAAACCCAATAAGGTGAGCGGTTTTAGAGTAGAAGATTTTTAAAGATTTGTCCCGCAAAAAGAGAACAAAGATAATAATCATAAAAAATATAAAAAAAATCACTGGAGCGTAGAACATGGTAGAGACCCACCCAAGGCACATCCCTACTAAGTTTGAAGTGGATTTAGCTGACCTTTTATTTTTGAACAAGTCGAATATGGCGGATGACGCACGGACCACGGACGGAAAACCATAATATAGGCAGAGCTTGAAATAATAATAAAAAGAAGTAGAAGGAGCAGAATTGTAGCATCACTTGGTGAGTAAATAAAGGTGTAGGGATCATCGGAGGTGTCCCTATGCAACTTCAAAGCATGCGAGCAATTGGTGACGCGGTTTCCGTGAAATCAAATGCAAAAAAGGAGCAAAGAACTTAAACAAGATAAAAATCCCTGGAGAGTAATCATCAAACATGGAAGAAACCTCCCAAGGTATATCCCCACCAGGTTTTCAGCGAATGTAGCTGAAGGTTTTGGAGAAGCCGAAAATATGAATTCCTTTTTTAATTTCCATTGACAAACATAATAGTCAAAAGGAATGTATAAATAAAATGCCAAGTATCGATATTAAAAAAAGTTCAAAATCAGGAATAAAGAACTTGACCACCTAGTGGCCAACTGTGTTTGATCCTTCCACAAGGTATATTTCCCGTAAACTTCAGAATAATTTAAGTGACTGCCTTGAAGAAGTCGGAAATAATAGAACCACATGAAAACCCATTAAAAAAGTATACAAAGGCAGTGCCAGTAGTTCAACTAATTAAAAGAGTCCTCAGAAGTGTACCGATCCAATTTCGAAGCAAAGCAGTTTCAGAGTATATGATATATGAACATCACTAGAGCATGACCCTTTAATCAAATGTGGTTGAAACCTATCAAAAGTACATTCTTGCCACGTTGGAAGGTCGCGATTTTTGACAAGTCGAAAATCTAGTTTAAGGACGGACGGATGACGGACCATCCTATAAACTCAGCTGACTGACACGTCATCGGAGCTTAATAGAAAAGTGATGATCCCGTTTTCGGCTGACTTTCAACTTATCAAAAGTCCTACCCTGGTCTAGGGGTACTCAGAAGTGTTTCAACGCAATTTTAAGGCAACTAGCAATGCGGTTCAAAGAGGAAAAAATATTTATTTATTTTGCCATTAAAAAAAAGGGGGGGGGGGGAATATGAAAATCTAAAAGCTAGTGATGGTTTCGAAGACGTCGACAATGTGAACAACCATTGTAATTCCCATTGACTAAGACTGTCACCAACAGCAATGCATGCATTAACTGAAAAAATAAACCCTCAAATTTAAAATTTTGTTGAGGGTCAATAGCATCACCACCTAGTCAACAATTTTGCTTCTCCCTTCCAAGAGGTAGAATTCCACCAAGTTTCAAAACAATTTTAGGGACACTTGTGGAAAAGTAGAAAATAGCAGAAAAACACACAAAATTGCACACAAAAAAAAAAAAAAAAAAAAAAAAACAGTGCCACCAGATGAACAAATTCAGATTTACGAATCCCCAGAGGTGGCCCTTCGCAATTTCACAGCAAGCGGCTGAGCGATTTTAGACAAAATGATATTTCAAAGATTTTGCCCCCCCACCCCCCCGGCGGATGAGAGTGGAAGGTCACACAAGAGTATATGTGTGATTGATCACATATATGCATGCCAAAGGATGTCATTGGTGAGTGGCATACCCCACTATCTATTATCTCGGTGATGGCTTGTTCTGTCCATTCATCCTCTTGTGGATCTGTTATGCTAAATAATATGGCATATGCTATCATAACGTGCAATTTATTTCATAAGAAAAGAGGAAGATAGGCTTTGTATGTAAATAATGATAAGATACTGGGGTAAAAGGAGAGCACATGGTACTCGTTCCCTTTTCGACATTTTTGACTTTAAATAAAATGGTCCTACCAATAATTAAGCCTGATTTGTACATTTCAAATTTCATATTGTAGCATTTCTTACCTGTCTAGGAGCAGAGAACCATTATCTTAGTATGGGAAAATTAATTTAATGTATATTTGGTGTGGTAAAAGCAATATAGATATGATAGTTTGCTAACAAGCAAAGGCAGATGGCACTAGAATGAACTATTGTGCCGAAAAAAGGTGATGTTTAAAGATGCTGTTTCTATGGCAACCAAACAAAGGTAACTGAGGACAACAGGGCTAAATAATTTTAGGGGCCCCTAAAGATAAATAAAATTTAGGTTGTAGCTTTCTGTACGGTGGGGTAATTAAATCTTCAAAATGGGTCTCTGGAGGCTCCCCTATATGTAACACAAAAGAGAGCAATACCGTTATAAGGTCCATTCAATATTCGGCAGCCAGGTCAATCATGCGTATAAGTGCGACACCAGCTATTGAAGCTACGTTGGGTGAACTTAGTTAGTTGCCGTTAGCACATAATTTAGACCTCTCCAGGGTTAAATATTCCCATCGTTTAAAGTTTGGCAACGATGAATCGAGATTATGTAAAAAGGTGTTTAAAGAAATGGAAATGTCATATCAGAATCGGAATTATTCTTCGTGCCCATACTTGAAAGAGATCAAGAAAATTTATACAGAAGTGGGTTTAGACAATAAAATGTATGGTCGAGATGCAGACTGGCTACTTTCAATAAAAAAAATTAAACATTGATAATCATAAGTACACAGTTTTTTCAGCGTAAACGATAGCAAAGCATCCGTATCAAACTATAGAATCTTGAAGGATCTTCATTCGGAGAAAAATACTTACCATGAAATATTTCAAAAGTGCACGTTCAAACTTTAAAGCAAGAACCCAATGTCTTGGAATTCACGAGGTTCTTATAAGATGAAAAAAGTCACAGACAGTAACTTTCCACTCTGCCACAATGGTCGTGAAAATCTGCAACATTTCATGTTTTTATGCCCAAACCTACTTTCACTTCGGCGAGAAATTTGAAATTGGTAAGATAACTAATTATCAAGGGGTAACAAAAGGTACATCTGGGGATTTTTGCTACATTTTCCGTAAACTCTAAATTGTCTCTCCTACTTGGTGATCTTGCTTTCGATCACGGGGATGAAGTAGGATGGCTTTCTGATGCAGCGATCAAAAAAATACATAACAGAGGCCTGGGAGGTGAGAAGAGCGTTTGAGGAAGGGACCCCACAATTATATGTAGATACGTAGTATGATTTTATCTGGTCTGATTTGCACTATATTGTATATAGATGGAGTCAAACCAGCAGAGCCGGTGTCTATTGCGGCGCACTTGTTACGGCTGCGTGGCTTCGCCACGCGTCAACCTGCTGGAGGTCCCCCCAATATAAACCCACAACTACATAATTGTGCAATCATGGTGAATTTACATTTTGGTAATTGCATTTGTATATACATACAGTGGTAATGCCTCTTTTACAACGATAATAACTATGGAAGCTTTATGTTCTACATTGTATATATGTAACATGTATAATGTACTTGTCCTTACGCTTTCTAGAGTTTAGTCCCAGTGAGTGGTTTATCTCTAGTTTTGGTGCAAAAGACACAATTCACGAAATGTTAAATGTAAAATTAATTTTTGACGTATACATATTATCTCTATCAATCACATATGACGGATTACTTGTACATATACATTGGACGCATCATGGAATTTACGCCGTTCCATTGGTGCCCCCGCCGTACAGGGGAAGTTTTCTTGATTTTAAATAAACACACCAACTTAAACAACTATTTGAAACATAACCTTGGTTTAAACATATTTTATTCGTGAAAAGTACAATTGTACAAATTTTACAATCCTGGTTATAAGCACGATTGGGAAAGAGGGCTACGCCCTATATCAATCCCTCTCGAGAAATAAGACAATTACAGACATGACAGCACAAGACGCACGAGGAGTCGGGTACATGCAGTAGATGACAACACCCAGACAAGACAGATAGTGGGGCTATGCCAGTAATAAGTTTAGTTTTCCTTTCTTTCTTTCTTTCTTTCTTTCTTTCTTTCTTTCTTTCTTTCTTTCTTTCTTTCTTTCTTTCTTTCTTTCTTTCTTTTTTTTCACAAAAACTTGAGTATGTAACAAGGTGTGAGGCCAAAATGATCATCTGGTTTTACATACAACATGGTCTAAGTAATGGCGGTTTTATCATAAATATTGAAATTTATAACTAAGCACGATGCACACATAAACTCTTATACTGACCGTGCATCGACATTTAAGGGTTGGACGGCAAGCTCTCCCAGCTGTGGCAAAGGGTCCGAGTGCCCTCAGATCCTCTAACACAACGCAGGAGCGCAAGTCTGTCGGTATCACACGTAGCTATTAAAGTAAACAAGATCACCCAATGCCTTCAGAATTGAAACGCCCAGTGGCGTGAATAAATTCGTGTACAGCTAAAAAAAATGTTAATGTTGTCAGGAAAAGAACATTGTGGGGGACCATAAAGTAAAGTTTGTTAATTGAAGGGAGCAAAAGGGGCAATTTTGGTATGTAGCTGGGAACGCGGAACTGTAAACTTTGGACATGAGAAGAAGAAGTGCCAAGTATCCTCTAGCGGTGCATCACAAGAACATTCGGGAGTGTTCTTCACTCCAATCTTATCAAACTGCGAATTTAGAGGACTAGCATCCAAACGCAGGTGTGTGTGTCGAACACCTAAAGCTCTATTACCAATGTTATACAATTCAGAAAACTTAGTGGGACGTATTACTTGTTTGGTAATCTTAGATTTGAAAATTTGGATAGAAGCTGAATTTCGGGTTTCCAGAGGTAGTTGGTTCCAAAGTCGAATAGTTGATGGAAAAAATGATTTATCAAAAAGTTCTGTTCGAGCCCTAAAGTGAGGAAGATCAAATTTTTGACGAGTGTGATGTGCACATAACCTTAAATGTAAAAGCAAACATCTACTAGACTTCCGCGCAGCTGTCCGCTTATCTGTACTTGGATACGTCGATCCGCGCATCCACACATCTGTCCAGGCACACATTAATGCATACCCAGGTACATATACCCTGAATTCATTGCTACTATTTGTTAGTTTACATCTGGTGGTGTATATACATATAACGCTTTAACGCCTAGCATTAAATGTAAATGCAGCCAGGCACCCTACCCCCATGCACCAGTCCACCCATTTGTATCTGGATAAATCCAGCCATGAATCCATAAACCCGTTCATAGAAACATCCATCTTTACATCCATATATCCTTCCATCTATGCATCCAATAGGCCACAGACTACAGTTATAAATTCTTCTATTTTTCATATTAGCATTTTTCAGTCTAAAAAAATCAGCATTTTGGTATTTTAAAATTCCGTGAACGGCATTTAACAGATAAAAATGTTAGAAAAATATGAACGGATTTTTGTCATACAATTCACAGCTCGTTAATTTTTTATAATTGAAATACGAAACAACAGCTGGATGTAAGCTTTATACAGGTGTATGAACTGTGCTCTTGCCAGGGTCATATCATTGTCCTTCCCCACCATAAAGTTCCCACCTGGCCTGGAAGACAGTGCACCTATATGACCACCAATGAAGCAACTCTGCGATGCAGCAAACCTGACTTAGCTAACTTTATTTAAACAGAAGCTACAGCATGCGGAAAACACAGTATTTTCACAATTACGGACTATCTCCGTTGGGATGCGCAACCAGCCAATCACAACTGTAGTCTGTAACCTCCATCCTTACACACAAACATACAGACATACCTGTCTGCAAGTTTAAAGCCGAACCTCGAATAACATGGTAAGAGGAATAAGGGTATCTTATGTTCCTAACTCAAACTGACTTATTTATTTCGCAGCGGTTCTTTTGTATACTGGTATGCTATGCATTATACAATAATGAAAATTTTCAACCCATATCAAACATCAATCAGGTTATATAATGGATGCATTTTCAGCAGAAGACTAATAATATGTATTTATTTAAAACCCAAAGGAGGTAGACTTGTTTATTGTAAAGCGAACACATTTGGCATATAGCACCGGTCAAAATGAACAAGCCGTCATTTTTTAAAATTAATTGGGGGTGCTCTTCTGTGAATTAAAAATGATACGAGATAAATAAAATCGGTGACGCATTTGATAGGCATTTCAAACTGAAAGTTTGTTCTAGCAACATACATAAATACACATATTCATACATGCATACACACACACATACATACATACATACATACATACATACATACATACATACATACATACATACAAAGTGGGACCATCATACTGAAAAGTGTATCACAAGAAAGTACTCCCCAGCGCCAACTTCAGGAACAACATATTTAAATCTGCAAAGGTGGTAGTTTCAAGCTCTTGCGGTATATATTAAACATCAAAATGTTGACTTTCCAAATCGAGATTGATGTAAATAGTTAAGCCCCCCTAGTTCAAAACAATATATTTTAAACCTATTTGTCTACAACTGTTTTCGCGTTTATTTTCAAGATTGAAAATATAGTGTTCCGTATTTAGAACCACCGGATTTGCAATACTTTAAACGGAAGCAAAAAATCTAAAAACAGCAGCAATCTTTAACATGCATCTCATTGTATAATGCAAATCATTAAAGGAGTAGAATTTAAAAAAAATGAATAGAGCGGATGAAATGTGCATTTTTTAAAGCGATAATGGAACACTATACAGACAAAAGAAACAGAAGATAGAATGAATATTATATCTAATATATGATGCACTGCGCTAAATATATCATTGAACTCGAATCAAATTAGTCAGTGATTTTTGCTCGTAGCATGTATTCTTTTAATATATTCACAATTAGGTAAATACATTTTACCTTAGGAAATATGAGTATTTTGTTTAAATCTCCCTTTGTGCCGTGTAGCTGCCATATTCAAATCATATTCTGCTTTCCAAAGTTCATTTTAGGAAACATTTCGATGTAACAAAATACCGAACCTTGTCACTGAATTATTTTTCTTCAGATAGTTGTCCTTTGAAAAACTAAAAGTCCATGTGTACAGTATATTTACCTACTTTCACTGCGACACAGTCACCGAAAACGTTACAAATTATAAATTAAAAGAACTATAATAGAGAAGTTCGCTTCATATCCTAGATATGGTTAATAAACTTCTATTTCACGCTGCCCACCTTATTACACCATCCCTTACCTTTCTTTTTAATTAATCCTTTGACATGGGCATTATTCCTCCTGACTGGAAACTGCCCGGAGTCTGACCGAGCTTTAAGGATAAAGGCTCTGAACACGAAATTTTGAACTATAGGCCAATCTCTGTGTTATGTCATACAACCCGCATTTTTGATAAACATACCCAATTGAAATTGCTTAGTTACTTAGCCCAGTATAATCTCATAACCGACGAACAGTCAGCATTCATCGAATTTCATTCCACTCAAACTGCACTTCATTGTATGGCAGATGATTGGTAAGAAAACATTGATGCTGGCTCTCCAACAGTTGCAATGTTTCTTGATTTGCATCATTGATTTTTTTTCATCTTGCTGTATAAAGTGGGTAAATAGGGTAAAGATGGGATTGAACTGAGTTGGTTTTAATCCTATCTGTCCGATCACATACAAGTTGTAAATTGCAATGGGCACAAGTCCACTAAGATTAACGTAAATATTGGTGTTCCCCAAGTATCTTCGCTTGGACCAATTCTCTTCCGACTGTACATAAATGACTTTCGCCAATGTTTATCATCAACTGTATGTGACTAATTTGCAAATTACACAACAGTGTATGCTAAAGGCAAAACTCCTCAAGAGACAGAATGCTACATGAAAGCTGAATTATATAATATGTCTGACTGGTTCATACGATAAACACTTTCTCTCAATGTTCCCAAGTCATCTGCCATGGCTTTTGGTCAATTACGAGGCGAGAAAGTCACAAATTTATCTGTTTATAATCATTTTTTATGCAAGAGGCTTAAAAAAATACTGGGCGTGGTAATTGACGACAAATTAAACTGGTCACAGCATATAACTTACTTGGTCCTTAAAATAAGTCCTAATGTATCCCTCCTATCTCGCCCAAAGCATACACTGTCACCTGCATTATTGAATACCGTCTATAAGAGTATAATACAACTTCTGTTCGATTACTGTGACACAGTCTGGGTAGCCTTTTCCAGGTCCCAACAACTAACTCTACAGGGTCTCCAAAATAGAGCGGCTAGGATTATCACTTGTGATTTTGATTTTACCCGCAGTACAACTTCACTCATTAAAACTTAGGCCGGACCGAATTAGCTAAACGTCGTCAATTTCATATTTCAACTTTAATGTACAAATACCTGACAGAAATGGCTCAAAATTACTTTCAAACCAAATTTATTAAGAGAAATCAAGTTAACTCCCTCAAAAACCTGAAGTAGCAAAAATGTCGATCTCCATATCCCCGACCACGCACTGAAAACTTCAAGCAATCCTTTCGCTTAAAAGGACAGCTTATTTGGAATAGTTTCCTCTGAACCAACGGACCAGCCGATGACTTATCAGACTTTAAAACAAAATACCTTTCCCAGACACAAGAACCATAGTCTTACATGCTCATGTTTTCAGCTGTGTGTCTTACTATCTGTATTTAAACATTTACATTTATATCTGTTCTGTTTAGTTCTTTTATTTTATATATATATGTATATATATATGTATATATATATATATATATATATATATATATATTTATTTATTTATTTATTTATTTATTTATTTATTTATTTATTTATATATATTGTAACCTGGTCCGATAGAAGAACAGTTTGTAGTTGAATCGGTCACCCAGTATAAACATTTTTACCAGATAAAAAATGAACAAACAGCCAAACAACGTAACAAACAAATAAATAAATAAATAAATAAACAGTCCGTGGTCAGCTGACCTAGGTGTGAGAAGACACAAAATCAAGGTTGTAACTGAATGGACCTGTGTTGACAGTTAGAAGCATTTTGAAGATCTGCATTAAAAAAAAAATCACTAAGACGCGAAACAGCATTAAAAGGCCTATTTATTTACATAGGTATCAATAGGAAAAGTGCATTTAAAGATAAGTACCAGAATAGAAAAAGTCGTTTAAAAATCAGGGATCCACAGCAGTGCCATCCAGTAAAAACACTTTGTTTTACCTTTTCACAAGGAACATATCCACCAACTGGCAGCTTAATCTGAGTGACGCTTCTAGAGAAATAAAAGATTGTGAAAGCACAGAAAAAAAAACTTTACAGGATCGGGAAAAACATTCACCTCCACCTGGTAAAAAAACAATAACTAGTAGTCCTTGGCAGTGTTTACTGTGTGTTAACCAGGCAATTGGACGAGCGGTTTCGGAGAAAAAGATAAAATTTCCCCAAAAGTCGTAAAATAATTAAGAAATCATTTAAACGGGGCCATTTGAAGAAACTTGGTACAGAAACAGTCAAAGTATATTGCCACCAAGTTTGAAGTCTATCTGGAAGACGGTTTTGGAGAGTGAGGTCAAATTTATTTTCATTAGAATCCCATCGACATGTATAGTAATCAATAGGAAATGTGCTTTTACCATTAAGTACCAGAATTCCAAAAAAAATCGTAAAAAATCAGTTTAAAATTACAAAAACACACAAAAAATCAAGACAAATAGAAAATATTGCAGCGCCACCTAGTAAACAGATTAAGAAATACGAGTCTCTAGGAGTTTTCCTGTGCGACATCAAAGCAATTGGGTAAGCGGTTTTGGGGTAGAACATGGTCTAAGATTTGCCCCTATATACGAATAAAAATCATAAAATAATAAAAAAAAATCAATTGAGCATAACCATTTCTACGAACTTGTTAGAGATAAATCTTAAGTACATTGCTGTCAAGTTTGAAGTGATTCTTGCGGACGGTTTTGGAGAAAAAGTCGAAATTTTGAATTCGCATTAGAATGTCCATTTAGATAGGGATCAATAGGAAAGGTGCATTTACCTAAAAAAACTTAATATCGTTAAAAATCTGGAGTTCATAGCATTGTCACCGAGTGAACAAATTATTTGACCCTTTCACAAGGAATATATCCATCAAGATTCAGCTTAGTCCGAATTATGTTTGTCGAGAAGAAGGCAAAAAAATAGCAGAAACACAGTACAAAACATGAAAAAAGTCGAAAAAGTGCAGCCCCACCTAGTGAACAAATTCATATAGGAGTCTCTAGGAATATTCCTGTGTGATATCAAAGCAATTAAGTGACCAGTTTCGGAGTAGAAGATTTTTAGGATTTGCCCCTGAATAGAAAACAAAAACCTTAAAAAAAATCACTACATCATAACCACTTGAACAAATTTGTTAGAAACCCAGCAAGTCAGCTGAGCTAAAAATATATAGTTTTGATATTATGTCAGATATCCTTTCTTTTTTCACCAGCTTTAGAGATCAAAGTATCCCCAGGAGAGCATTTCTGCCCCACAGTGTACATACATACATACATACATACATACATACATACATACATACATACATACATACATACATACATACATACATACATACATACGTACACACACATACACACATACATACATACATACATACATACATACATACATACATACATACTTTCAGGAGCTAGTCCAACTGATAATGAAGACGATTTTAAATTTTGTGACTGCTTAATTTTCAGGTTTCAAACAAAATCTAATGATACTTACCTCCACACGTTGGACGTGTACCACTCCACGTCTTATTTGCTTGACACATACGAGTGGAGTCACCATTTTTTCTTTCGTATCCTGGTTTGCATTTGTAGGTAACAGTGTCCCCAAATTTATAAGTTGTGTCACTCCTATTAGCGAAGGCAACTATTCCCGGATCTGGACAGTCGACTTCTGAGGTAGGAAATTACAATATCCATTAACCACAGGACAATGCTACTTTTTAACGTTCTTCAGAATAGGATCAAACAAAAGGGCTGTGTGAACAGCCGATGTTTAGCTGACCCACAGATCCATCCCTCTTGTGGTTCTGTGGACTTGGGATAGGACAAAAATGGATATACGCTTTCCGAAGGTACACCCAAGTCTGAAGCAAATGGGGCCAAAATTACCAAGTTATAACTATTGCTAGAAATTCCCATGTTAACGTTCCTATATAACTTTTTTTAACCCCCCCCCCCCCCCAGCAGAAAGGAAAAAGAAAAATCACTGGGGCCTTCTCCATTTGAAGAAACTTGGTAGAGACCCATCCAAAGTGCATTGCCATTAAATTTGAAGTTAATCCAAACGACACTTCTTTGGAGAAGTCCAAAATGTGAATTAGTGTTAGAATGCCAATTGACGTACACAGTTGCCAATAGGAAAGATGCATTTACCGATGAGTACCCGAATTGAAACAATCGTTCTAAATCAGGAATCCACAGCAGCAGCACCTTGTGAACAACATTTTTTGACCCTTCCACAAGAAACATATCAACCACGTTTCAGCCTAATATGAGTGATGGTTCTGGAGAAGTCGAAAATAGTGAAAGCACACCAAAAATCAAAAAAAAAAGAAAAAAAAGAAAAAAATGCAGCATCACCTAATGAACATATTCCAAACTAGCAGTGCCAAGGAGTATTTCTGTGTGATATCAAAGCATTGGATGGAGGTTTCGGAAAAGATTTTGAAAGGTCTGCCCTCAAAAAGAACGAAAAAAAAAAAAAAAGAAAAAAAAAAAAAAACAAACAAAAAACAAAAAACTACTCAAAAGACGCCCCCGTAAGGTTTGAAGTGAATCTTGCCGACTGTTGTTCAGAAGAAGTAAAAAATGTGATTTGTGGACTGACGACGGACGGACGACAGACGCTCACAAAAGCTCAGCTGACTGACAAGTTCACTGAGCTAAAAAGGAGGCTGTGTTAGCAGATTGTGTTCACCTCAATGAAACTTGACGCTTATAGCTACTTGTCACCGAGGAGTTTGAGCCTGTCAAACTATCTGGTAGACATTCACCCATGGTACATCCCTGTCAAGGTATTTTTCCAATAATGAATAGTTTAGGACAAGCAGGAAAAACTGCATATAGTACACATGAATGTAAGCTGGTGTAATTACGGTAGCTTGCTTTCTCAAAGGTCATTATACAATTTAAAAATAAAAAAAAATCTTCAGCGTGACTCGAAATGAGTGAACCGATTTGATGCAATTCCATTTAACTTACAATTCTAATAAGCTTAAAAAGAATTCCATCCCTGGTTTTCAATAAGTCAAATAATACAAAGCCACATCAAAATCATACTGTTTTAACCGCTGCGCGACCTATGGAACAATTACAAGATATGGGTACTCCAGGGGCCTCTTATGTAACTTTACAGCAGTTGGTGAAGGGTTTTCAGACAAGTTCAAATAGACTATCTGCATAAAAGTAAACAACATTTTAAAACAATCAATATATTGATGCATGACCATTTCAACAAGCATGGTAGAGACCGCGTCCCTAAGTACATCTACTCCAAGTTTGAAGTAGGTGACAGATCCTTTCGGAAAAAAAGCTAAAAAATTAAGCTGTAGACGGTGGACGAACGGGCGACAGACGAAACAACGGATGGAAGAAGAAATGACTCAGACGTTAGAAGCGCTCGGCTGACTGACATGTAATATCAGCTTGTGTGCATGCTTCTGGCGCGCATATTCGATATCTTTCTACCTCCATAATCTTTTACATGCGATCCTTTATCAGGATGCCTCGCTTTATATACCTCAACAAAAAATTCATATGTAGTAATATGTCCAATCCGAAAAAAAAACTTTAACCATAAAATAATGTGAATGTTACCACATTGACACTAATAATGAAATATATATCAATTAAATTTAAACTGAAGTCTCAACGTTATGATTTAATTTCGAAAGTATGTATGTATATTTATATATATATATATATATATATATATATATATATATATATATATATATATATATATATATGTGTGTGTGTGTGTGTGTGTGTGTGTGTGTGTGTGTGTATATATACTTTGGACATAAGTATGCATAAAATTCCAAATATGGTTGAAAGAGGAGGAGGACACTTCTTATGAAATTCAAATGCATTACATACAATTATGTTTCTAGTCATAGCCCTTTCATCTCTTTTATTTCATTACTGAGATTCAGCGTGTCCTCTAGTTACATGTTATGTGTATTTATGTGAGTGCGTCCTATCTGCTTCGTTGGATTTTTGCCCTAATTACTTTGTTTGCTTTAATTGCTTCCCATTGCATTCTCTTGCTCTATATTGTCTTACTCTCTCTTTACATCAGATTATACCTCGACGAAAGAAATGACCTACTTCCACATTTTGGCTCTTTACCGCTCCATTTTTTATCAGTTTGACAGGTGCGTTCTGCATCGCCGGTTGTTATCCCGTACCCTTCCTTACAGGTATACACCACTTTATCCTGGTACAAATAGGAATTGCCGGTTCTCTGCCCATGGTCGATGTTGCCAGGTTCTCCACATGATTTCTCTTGCAATTTATTGAAGCAAGTAAACATTTGTTATTACTTAAATTCTTGTAACATCTATGAGCAAAGGAATCACTTAACCAAGATATGAACATGAGTTGGTGTATACAACAGATAAAATAAATTGCAGATATATTCATTGGTAAAAAGAAAATATTAACTGCCAACAAAGAAACGAAAACTATGTCTTTGATCAGGAAAATAGAGCATGATTTTTAAGCCAAACTAATGGATCTGCGAGAAGTGGCTTGATCAATCACTGCCGTAATGCAATATACATTCCTTTGTGATTGGTTAAAAATAAACATTTTTTAATATTTTAACATAATACCGTAGACACGATACAACCAAATGTGGCCCCACAGTAAACCGTCCTATTACCCCGTTGCTGATTGCGTTAACTTTATATTTAATTGCAAAAGTAGGAGGAACTGTGGGATCACATTTCTCGTGGACTCACTATAAAGATTGATTGATGAGATGAAATACTATAACTGCAATGTAACACTAAGTGTAGGTATTTGGCTGTATTCGTATAGTGTTATGGTGATGACAGTTTATTTCGCTGTCCTACCCTCATATTTTTCTGGTTAATGCCATTTCCTTGCGAGAAAATGATGGGCAAAATTCATGCATAATCAACTATTCACCACGTTCACATAAGCTTCACAGCAAATTCTGTCGTTTTGTGGCCTTAATCGTGTTCATGGGAGCCCTGTGGTATGCTTCACTCATTTGCTGGGGGAAACCTAAGAAATGCACGCTAAAGCTTTAAAAATCTAATTCAAAAGTGTCTGCTGGGTTAGATCTCAAGCCCCCGTGCCGCCTTTTTATCACTCATGTAAGTGCAGTGCGTACTTGTAATAATTGTGACTACCTGGAACCCACCGTTGGTACATTTGTGCATAAAATTCTACATGTACAATATAATTTTCACTTGTCAAAATGGAAAATAACACGCCTTATTTTCTTACAATGAAATCGACACTTTGGGTCCGAACACATAATAGCATCTCGTTCGGCATCTGCTATTTTTAATTTGCTCAATATCCTTTGTCAGAGTCTATGGTATGCTCCCCCCCCCCCCAAGCCTCTGAAGTATCTTGACACATGCAATACGCATTCCCTTCTGAAAGTTATTTTTGCAGCAAATGTCATTGAGACGCTGTAATACCCAGTTCTTAGTGGTCACAGAAACATTTCTGTTGCAAAGTCAGTTTTTATTATTTGTTCTATAGACCCTATGGCTCCACAAGTCGTGTTTCAAAATGTATATTAATATTTGCGATGTATAGACTATGTAGGTCTAGAACATCATGTTTTGAAACATGTATCATTGTGTTGTGCTACCCACTCCACAGGTCCATAATGCCATGTTGTAAAATGCCTATTATCACATTGTGCCACAGAACCCGTAGATATATAATGTCATATTTCAGATGATCTATTTCATTTGT
Organism: Hermodice carunculata; assembly: GCA_964020975.1. NCBI lineage: Eukaryota > Metazoa > Annelida > Polychaeta > Eunicida > Amphinomidae > Hermodice > Hermodice carunculata. The sequence goes on along the minus strand of CAXHWN010001041.1, from coordinate 352,475 downwards.
GCTAAAGACTACTCTAACATTTTATGTTATGATTCAAAACAATTATTTTGACTTGTACTACTGGCTATTATGATCTAGAATATCGCTTCTAAAATATTTATTAACATGCATACTGCAGACCACTGAAGTCTAACATGCCCTAATTGAAAATATAAGTCTGAACTCAATTATTAACAAATGTCTCACGTTTTCAACAAAAAAAAAAAACAAAAACAAACAAACAAACAACAACAACAACAACAACAACAAAAAGTTGAAATAAAGGATGAGCGTCAAATATTGGTCTGCCATAATGCCACTATGTGCGCTTTATTGAATATGATATTTTATTAAAGTATAAGTAGTCGTTTCCTGTCCGGACTACCAAAGGAATGACTAGATGACAAGCACTTACTTCCACATCTTGGAGGAGAGCCACTCCATGTAACATTTCCGAGGGAACTGATGAATTCACATGAAAGCTCAGTGTTGCCTGTAATGATCTCATATCCTGTGTCACAACTGTAAACTATTTTGTCGGTGAAGCCGTAAGATGACCCTCGCTTGTTTGCATGATCCACTATACCAGGATCACCACATGACATCTCTAGGCGTACAAGACAGCAAATATTTAGCATATTGGCAGTGAATAATATACTTTTGTCTACTTTTCTTTGTAAGTGAAAACTATGAGATGTTCAATTTGTGAATATTTATTTTTCCAAATATTATTGACACCTGTTTGTTTATCTTCGAGGTACTTTTTATTTAGTATTGGGGATATTTCAACAGTGGCATTAAAATGTAATGCATGCTTCTAGAAAAGTTCTGTCGACGCCTTGAACCTGGATATAGTAGAAAATATTTGAGTGTGGTTGAAGCTATGGTATTGTGTTTTCATTGAAGTTAGACAAATCTACTAATGATGTGTTTATAAAAGATAGCTTTATGGATAGATAGGCAGACAAAGAGAGGAAAATAAACGAATAAGCAATTGAACGAAGGAAGAAAGAATGAAACTGAAGAAGGAAAACCCCAACTAACCAAATAAATACATAAAGTTTTTAAAAAACCAGGAACGAAAAAAAGTTACAATTTCTTTTAATGAGAAAAACACATATTTTTAGATCAACTTTGCGACCACATAATATTTTTAGCCCATGCTTTTATGAATAAGGAAACTCTGGTTTTGATTTTACACAATTAGAAAACATTCATATTAGGCCCATCTACTTCAAGAGCTTTTTTGTTTTCTTTCTTTTTCTTTCTTTTTTTTTTTTTTTACATTTGATATATCATGGTCTGTTTTATCATTATCAGAAGGGCCATCATTGCTCTTATCGTTTTATCTGTATCTTAGTAGCAGCGAGAGAATAATAATTTTTCATTCCCGAAGCCAATTTTGGCTGTCCACAAGCAATAAGCTATATTTTGTGACAATATTGTGGGCAAATCCTTGAAACGTCGAGATACAGAAACTTTCGATCTCAACATTTAGGTAAAATACCACAATGTCGAGATAAATCTCAATCTGAGTAAATTTAAGCCGCTATCCTATCCTAAAAATCTCACTCATTCAGCTTTACTCGCAAAGTCAGTACGACATGTGTATTCTATAAGATATTTAAGATCACGTGCCGCTAAACAATGCAACAATTGATGTAAAATGCGTTCGGATTTATTTGATGCTAGGATAAACTGTTTTATGCAATGAGGATGCACATTTTTAGTCCTATGGTTAACGACTCTTGCACAATATTTTTAAACTTACTTCTGCAGGTTAGTTTCGTACCACTCCAGGTCTTTGAAGATCCACAGGTGCGCATCGCATCACCACTACTTTTTTCGTACCCATTGACGCAAGTGTAGGTCACCTGGTCTTCATATAGATAAGAATTCCCATTTTTGTTGGCATTTTCTATGTTACCGGGATGCCCACACGATATTTCTAAGCAGAAAATAGGTTAAACATTTGACTATCGGGATTCGACCAAGCAGGCATCGGTGGTCCACTAACCTTGATAGTTATTGCCGTCGTAAGACAGCTATTTTGTGCAATATAATTATTTATAGGAAATTATAATTTCACACTTTTTACACCAAGATTGAATAATGTATGAAATTAACGGGTCAAAACCAACAATTTGGATGTCCCTACGTTAGTTTACCGTATCATGGATGATATAAACTTTGAATTTGTATGTAATATAATAATGAAATTATTGACACCTACATCCCCCATTTGTTGGTATCTTTGTTGCACAGTCAATTTAGTTAAAACGAAAGCTAAGGCTATTAATTTGTGGAAATAGGATTATTATTATCCTGTGATCGGCAGTGCGTTGATAATCCCTTGGCTGTGTATGAAAATTGGTAATGCACATTAGGTCACATCGTTCACATATTTCTGCATTAACAATCATGTATTGTCCGTCTGAACTACCATCTCTTCCACTGTCGTCATTGTAAAGCGTCGCATGGAAACTAATGAAACTTTTCCTTACTTTTGCAGCTTGGCTTTGTGCCGCTCCAAGTTTTCTTCTGCGTGCAGGTCAGCATTGCATCACCAGTTTTTATTTCATAACCAGTAAAACAAGAGTAGGTCACTGTGTCGGTATAGAGATATGATTGGCCTGACTTGATGCCGTATGCTACTTCACCAGGATCACCGCATGATACCTCTAAGGGGTAAAATACAATAGTTGGACAGTAAGATTCAGCGATATATAATTGCAAATCATTATGCCAGCAGTGAACTATGAGAATAAACATTGCCAAAAGAAATTGCAACACTATGCCATTATACACTGTGCGGTTTGCTTTCCCAGATTCTCCACTACATTTTCAAATGTTCCTGCATCTTGGACGCAATCTGTGATGCTATAATTGTCTATGTTCAAGATCTGCTTAGATTATCTTCATGTTTTATTTTGTACCACAGAAGGACGCCTTTTCCATTTTGTTTTCCATAGAAATACGGATCCGCCACATTACAGCACAAGGATTGCAACATGTGTGAAAATTGGTAATGCACATTAGGTCACATCGTTCACATACTTCTGTATACACAATCATGTACTGTACGTCCGAACTACCATTTCTTCCATTCTCGTCACTGTAAAGCGTTGGATGGTAACTACTGAAACTTTTCCTTACTGTTGCAGGTTGGCTTTGTGCCGCTCCAAGTTTTCTTCCATGTGCAGGTCAGCATCGCATCACCAGTTTTTATTTCATAACCAGTCAAACAAGAGTAGGTCACTGTGTCGGTATAGAGATATGATTGGCCTGACTTGATGCCGTATGCTACTTCACCAGGGTCACCGCATGACACCTCTGAAGGGGTAAAATACAATAGTTGGACAGTGAGATTCAGTGATACATATATATATATATATATATATATATATATATATATATATATATATATATTTGTGTCTTTTTGTCCAAAACCACTACCTGGTAGTCATTACCCTATTCCGCAGTCCGAACTCTTTACTGTCCATAAGCTAACCTGTCCCTGTCTAACTTATATACATAGAAGTTCTATTTTCCATATTGCACACGTTCCTCTGTAAAATTTTGACATAGTCTGTGTTAGCCCAAAAAGATTAAAGGGTATTCAGCGGGTAACTAATCAACATGTTTCGGAGCCTTTTACCCGCATATGTCTCTCTGAGTAGCGGTTCCTTGTCTAAACTAGATATTCAGCAAAGACAACCCACATAATAAAGAATAAATATTAACGTGGCAATTGATGAATTAGCTAAATATGTGAAGTTTTGCTTATAAATGCAGAGCCTCATATCAAAGAAGAATACTTTGCCAACTATTATGCCAGCAGTGAACTATGAGAATAAACATTGCCAAAAGAAATTGCAACACCAACACTGTTGGGTTTGCGTTCCCAGATTCTCTCAGTGCATTTCAAATGTTCATGCATCTTGGACGCAATCTGTGATGCATATATTTATCCCATTTTTGATAGAATCCTTGGCCTCTGATTGGTTAATAGCTATGGTACACTCATTGTATTACCCTTAGTTGTGCATTAATTACTGCAAAGGTGAAATACAGCGCGATTCCTGAAACTGACCGGGGAATACAGCAGTATTCTCGTAAATGGCCGGGGAATACAGCGGTATTCTCGCTGTATCTCCCTATCTGGTTAGTGCATCGATCAGCCACCAGAAGCCTCTGTCATGTGATACAAGCCTTGACGCGCTGCAGACGACTACATGATGGCGGACTGTGAAGTGAACTGCAGCAGCAGCAGGTATTTTTTGGGCATGAAATTACATCATCAAAAATGGGATAAAATCGTCATTCACTGTTTCAGTGTGAAATACAGGAAGTATCTCCCCCAAGACAGCTGTATTACCCTCGCCTTGGGTAATACAGCTGTCTTTGGGGGAGATACTTCCTGTATTTCACACTAAAACAGTGAATAACTAATATTGTCTATGTTCAAGATCTACTCAGATTATCTTCATTTACTATTTTGTACCATAGGAGGACGCCTTTTCCATTTTGTTCTCCATAGAACATTTTGAAACTGTGCATAAAAATTATCTGTTATAATTTTTCGAAAAAGAAAAGCCGAAATCATTGAACTACCCAACATTTTAAAAATTACTCAAACTCTGTGTATTTGGCTTTTTTGAATTGAATGCTATCGTGAAATACGGGTCTGCCACATTGCAGGACAAGGGTTGCAACTTGTGTGCGGTGGAGAGACTGCTGGCCGATTGGAAAATACATGGTTCCAGTTATGCATATATACAGCACCATAGGATAAGCGAAAAATGACTCTTTTCTAAAAATGAAAAAAAAAAAAAAAAAAAAATGATACTAAAATACTTGCCAGTGATACAGTGTTGTGACACCTATAGAAATCTCCAACAGTTTCTTGTAGTACCTTTCCCATTTTGATTTATTCATAAATGTACAGATCCTGTGGATACAGTTTAAGACAACTTTCAACAAATGAAATTTATGACCAATGAAAAATCCCCTCCCCCACCTAAAATAAAAAAAAAACAAAAAAACCCCTCATCTTCAGCTGGAAATGACTCTCCTGAAGCACAAAACGAATATTGCACACTTTCTCCCACAATCGTAGAAGGGTCATATTTTGCACTTCTTGAGTTTTCACGGCTGGCGTGTCTGCCATTCCAGTACTTAAGGATTCTCGGTGATTGCAGCGTTGCGACGAACCAAGTTCTTTTTTGCTTCCTGGCCAAGAGTCTACTCGCCTCCAAAAAGGCCCACTAGCAGCGCATCCGTAGTAATTTCAATATTTGAGAAGAATAGGGGCAAAACAGACTGACAGAAGGACCCCCTGAAGTCCACTAGAATCCCTTTTAAGCAGGGGATAGAAGCTTTTTTAGTGGGGACACACCTTGTTGAATCACAATATATTTCTTCTAATTGCATGCACGGCAGGACTGATGCACGCGCCAATTGCCATATGCGAAAGATTATAAACTTCCTTACTTCTGCATTCAATGTCAGTCCCTTTCCATGATCCGTCAACACCACAAGTTCTCCTTTGGTTCCCAGAAACCACGTAGTAACCAGTAAAACACTTGTATGTGACAGTTGAGCCATACTTGTATATTGCCAGTTGAGTAAATGTGGCATGGGCAATGTTTTGTGGTTTCGTACAAATAACCTCTGAAATTAAATTAATGAATGAGATTGATAAATCATTTAAGGTTTCTGAATGAAAGGGAAAAGAAAGGCAGAGGCGGAAAGAAAAGTATAGATAAAACAAGGAAGAAGCACACACGTTAATTAAAGTAACTGTAAAAAAGCATGCAAACATGTTAAATGGAATGTAGAGCTGACAATATTGAACGAAGAAATATACTCAAATATGTCAATCTGAACTTTCAAAGTCACAATGAAAAGCTCCAAAAGAAGCACCATACGTACTTTCCCATTAATGTTTAAGTGTAACAATGGGCTTATAAGCCAACACAGCTCTGATATTAGTCACTATATCAGATATACTGCTGTCCCTATAGTAACAATGCTTACAAAGACCTATACCTTTACCGATTTGTCATAAATTCGACTTTTCATTGACAATCAGGAAATGTAAACAGTAACATGTAGTCAAATAATTTGTTGAGAGTAGGTGCATTCCTAACATGGCCATTTAAACAAAGCCAGTAGACCCTTATATCACGTATTTTCGCACAAAGTTTTGCAATGAATCAGTCGGACTGTTCAGAAATCAACAATGTGATTCACCATATCAATCTCCTTAGACTTGCATAGCAATCAAAGGGAATGCATGTATTACATAAAGTACCGGAATTTAAAAATTTAAAAATTCATAACAAATCCAAAGATCCATAAAAACGCTAACTACTGATCCTTTTTTTTTTTTTTTTTTTTTTGTTGTTGTCTCTTCCACAAGTACTATTATCACCAAATTTCAGCATAGTCCGATAAAAGGGTTTGGGAGAAGAAGCTCAAATTAGCAGAACCATAAAAAATTCGCGAAAGGACACAGAAGAAAATCGCAAAGCCACCTGTCCATGTGTCTCAAAATTTTTCCCGTGCGATTTCAAACCAATTTGTCAAACGGTTTCAAAGACGGTTTCTACCTGAAAACCGGGGGAAAAAGAAACAGAATATTTTAACCAAGCTGCGCCAACTGTGAGTAATACGCACACACAAAAAACCTCATTAGGAAAATGACTGTTACAGTCTAGTGCTCATCAAACATACCAAGACTGAAGTGGTCTTATGTTCTTAAGAATGATACTATCCATCCTCAAAGGTCTCAGCATGTGCTAATGCACACACCAAATTTTCCCTCTTTTTTCATGAAATAAACAATTTGAAAAAAATGGACAATGAAAGCACCATCATGTAGTGAACAAATTTGGCGGAGATCAAGTCCATAGACATTCCCGATAAGCTTGAAGGGAATCCGACAAATCTTTTGGCAGATAAAGTCGACGAAGAAAAAATAACACAAAAAATTCTTTAAGACATCAACAACAACAACAACAACAACAACAACAACAACAACAACAACAGAAACACTAATATCAATAATAATAATACTAATACGAAGAATGATAATCACAGCGCCACCCTGTGAACAAATTATGCTCTAAAAACCTTTTTATGCCATGGCACAAAGCAAGTGGCTAAGCAGTTTTGCTAAAGAAGACGTTTCGACGGTCAGCTGAGTAAGCAGTCAGCTGAGCTTATCTTATGGTTTTACGTCTGTTGTCGGCATCGGTGTAAGCGGGCATCAGTCAACATTCAACATTGCCAATGCTTTGTCCATTCAGTCGGCCGGATTATTTTAAAACTTGCTGTGGATGTACCTTGGTTGGTTGTCTACCAAGTTTGTTCAAATAGCCACGCTCGAGTGATTTTAGGGTTTTTAAATGGATTTCTTGTAAAATTTTCTGCGAAATCATTAAGAAATATTCTCCGACACAATGAAGCCCATTGTTTTGAAATTGAAAAGGGACACCCACAGAGACACCTAGACACTAATTTATACCTCTTCCTCCCCCCTCCCTATTTTTTTTTTACAAATTATTGTGTCTTAAAGCTATTTTCGAGTTCTTCAACAAGTCCGTCTCTTCTTTAACTCAGTGGCAAAGTAACTTTTGGAAGGATTAAAGAAACTTGCTAACTTAGTGATATATTCCGCATTTTTTAAATATCTTTTCATGATTTATTTTTATTTCTATTTTTTTTTTTTTTAATATAGGTACTTAAGAGTTAATGCATATATGCCGATTGACAACAAAGCAAGTGAATGGGAATCGCATGGTAATTGCTCAATAAATGGGGAACACATCTTCCATTTTCATGGAAGATGTTTTTAACCGTTTTGCGAAAATCACAGTATTAGACTAGAATTCTCAAACATTTGACTGAAATATGCAGCAATATCGTTCACCACATTGTATTCACATTGTGTGACAGCTTGCCTGATATACAGAACGCTTTGTCACTATTAACATTCCACGCAACAGTTTTTAAGGATATTATTGCTTTATTCTTATTTGTGTAGAAAAGAATTGCGCTAAAACTCGACTGCAGTCTCTTCCCGCGGCCTGCTTACAATTTGACTGCAGTCGCCTCCCGCAGTGAAACGGTTAATAGTGTTCACCTTTCTGTTCACATTATACATTTTTGATATATTACCGCATTTTGGGACATATTACTACATCTTTTTGACATATAAATACATTTTGGAATACACTGGTACTTTTTTCAACATCTCATTACTTTTTGTGACATATAGCCTTCTGTAAACTATAACTAAATTTTATGGCATGCAAATTACTACGTGTGTTTTGTAAATTATTGAGTTTGTACGACATAATATATTTGTGACAATTTTATTGCCACATATGTTGTGTTGTGTTTATGGTGTAGTGCGGTCTATGCAATTCCCTTTCATTAGTATGTACCTTAGGCGGTTTTCATGGTATAAACATCTACCCATTGGGGTTAAATTCAATAACATTGGAATGTCCAGCAAGCAAATTAAGTCAAGCAATTTCATTTTACCACATAAAAGAAGAAAGGTCGGTGAAAAACTCGATTTCCTTTGCACCAGACAGGTTTGTTTAAAAAGCAAAATTCCTATACAGGCCTACCAGTATATCAGCGTTTCACCCTTATCTAAGACAATTGGGGGGGGGGGCGATTTAAAAGTCCAGCATGCATCATATGTAAGAAAAGTATAAACATGATAAAATAACCATGGTGTAAACATATTTTTTCAGGAACATAAAAACAGCACACATCCCATTCCTATGTATAAATGGATGGAAGTATTGCAAGGTTTATGACTTGAGCGATTTTAATGGGGAATTTTTGGGAAGTACACCTTGATGTTAATGTTTATATGCCTTCTAAGCACAGACTTGATGTAAGCACTTCGTAGACTAGGCCTTTTTAGTGATCTTAGAGAGGAAGCTTTATAAATTTATAGTAAGCAAACTCGCATAAAATATAATCAGTGTCCTATATGCGCTCCTGATACTTTTGAACTTTTGCAAAAACGCTGCACTTACCTCCGTATGCTTTAACTTTACAAAGGGTCAAGTAGCCGTCGTTGTTTCTCACTACAAACCCAGCGGTATTGTAAGTTGTATCAGAAGTTTTCTGGATGCCGATGTATAACCCGGTCAGTTCCCGTGTGCATAGAATAGTAGCGCTGCCGCCTGCTGGAACACTCGGAAAGTGGTATTTACACAACGACTGTTTGCCAAGCTCAGGGTCCGTACCCACTGTTATATTCAACCTCTGCATACGATTGGGAGCTTGAAAAGCATGAACATTCATTTTTCAAAGATCAAAAAGATACAGTTCAAAAGTAAACTGTTTACTGAACGTTAAAGAAAAAAGGGTTCTCATATCGCTTGTTTATTGGATCTATTTAGATAGTTAAAGTATGTTGGAGAGCTAAGCAGCAGATCAGTGGTATTTACCCCGCTAACCCTTCAAGCCGTGCTCACGATCCAAGAATATAAGTCTTCATCTATTGAATTTCTGTTAAAACGCATATACTGTATACATCTCACATGTTTTATCTTGAAGTACCTACACTCTGAGCTCATGAAGTGCACACAAGGATACAGAGGTTAAGGTGCGGGTCGAATGTTTTCCGAGATCCGCCATGTCAGCATAATCTTTGCTTACAACAAGCTCAGCACGTTGGACAGTCCAGGGGTAAAATGGTGAATTGCTAAGCTTTGGCAAAGTGGATATTTTTCTTTACTTATATTTGGACATCGAATCACATGATAAAAGCTGTGTTGTGGGTGGTTGGCGTATTCGTATGACCAATTTGGAGGTAAATTCCACAACAATGGGTTTGTGACGTCACAAATCCAAGGTTTTGTCCCTTATTCAAAAGCCGTAAAATTTGTGACATCACAAAACCCTGGGTTTTGCGAATTATTCAAAACCGTGGGATTTGTGCGGTCACATAACCATGGGTTTTGCAAATTATTGAACAAAACAACTGCAAATCAAGGTTGTCATGATTTTACCTCAGGGTCTTGAAACAAAATAGTGACTGTTCTGAAAAGATTGGATACAAACCAGAATCATGGGTTGTTGGATACGGAAATCCAATACGAAGACGATGGATGATAATTTAAGCCCCACACATTTATTGGTTGCCCACAACACGTATACAACAAGGACGCACGGCTTAGAAATTGCATGACAGGTTACCCAAGGGCACTTTCACCGGAACACACTGGACATACCATAAACGAAGTTTATGGCCTACGCTCTATGACATCCTAGTTTCCTTTATCCAAGGACACCTGAATTATAGAACTTTCGAGTTCCCTCATGGGGTTTCATGACCGGGCTCTATGCTTAGCTCTGCTCCAATGATACCTGTCAGTTCAAAGTCAAAGCCCCAGTCCACGCACAGGGAATACTGCAATACATATAGGGAACGTGTCACCGACTCGCATGCACGCCCAACCAGCAGTGACCAATAGCGCTTTACAAAACTACAACAGCATTGAATAAATTCCTGCGCAAAAGCTTAACTTGTTGTTTCACCATCAGGGGCGCACAGAACAACCTACCATTTCACAACAATTGTATACTGATCATTACAAATATGAAGATTTTCTCCTGCAACAACAAATGCTCACATGGGAAATGACCTCCCCTCCCCCTGGATATATCAATATATCCAGGAAAGCGAGTATTTATAATTTATATATATATGTATATATATGTATATATATATGTATATATATATATATATATATATATATATATATATATATATATATATATATATATATATATATATATATATATATATATATATATATATATATACTTAAACATTGTGATGATTTATAATGAATAACAGCACTTGGAACCTCCAAAGATATACTGCTAACTAAGCAAAACAAGATATACTCAGTTGCTCACAAATGGGGACCATTCATGCCATGTATGCATTTACTCAGAATAAATTAAATTTTGTTGTCGCCTCTGATAACCCGTTAAACCTAACAGGGGGCACTCTACTACCTGCAGAGATTTATTCGGATGGAAAAAAATCCATGACTATCATAAAACTATTTGAATAGCAAAATAACCTTATTAGACTTTAGTACAATATACAATACTCATTGCATAATATTTTACTGATTATCATGATAGCACTTGAAAACTTTCCAAGATTTACTATATGATTTGCAAGTAGATATTTACTCATCAGTGTCAAATTCTAAATGAACTAGATGAGTTATAGGTCTGTGCAATTCAGCAACTCTTGTCTGAACTAGCACTGAACAGACTTTACCATCTCTTACCACATAAACTTCTTTCACAATAGCCAACGTCCAGAGATTACGCAGAAGTTTCGGCTCATGTGCTAACATCAATTTACCGATTTTCATATTTTTATTGGAGTGTGGCATTTTCATCAAGTGTACAATTTAGATAGACACCCTTTAATCCACTGGCCCCAAAAATGTTGGCGATATGTTGTACATACTTCCATTTGCTGCAATAATTGTCAGAAGCGCAACCAATATTTGGAGGCATATTAGCTGAATGGTAAAGACCAAAAGGCTGCTTGGTGTTAAGGACGTATGATCATTTGGATCATCACTCAGCTCTGTAGGAGGCCTATTACTTACGATTGCTTCTACCTCGCAAAAAATCGTACACAAGGTAGAACTAAATGTAAAACCCTCTTCATTACACCTACATGTCGTTTCTGTACACCTCCCTGATATGGACTCAAAGAAGGAATGAAACTCCAACTAACTGAATGAGCAGAAGCATGTGGAAACAAAGCATGATTTGTATGGTGCAAATAAGCTTGTCGCAACTAGACTTCTCCTCTGATAAAGTCAGTGTCGTTATCTGACCAGACTTTGATTGGTTGTGACCTAGGTGCTATAAAACGACGAAAGGCACAAACAAATGCACCTGCTTCAAGGAAATATAACATTTCTATATTCTCATGTTGTCATGGCAGTAAAAATGCATTTATATCTCTTCTGTTGTGGGCGATATACTTGTGTATTATATGGCCCAAATACATCAATACCAACATAGCTAAAAGGCCTTTAAAAAGGTGATAAACGCTCACTTGGAACGTCTGACAGGACTTGATGCATTGGTCTTGCATACATGTTTTTGCACAGTGTTCAATTCCTGAGTACACGCTTCACAATGCATTGAGCCTTAACAATCCAATACTTGGTACGAATTAGGCTCAAAGTCCATTCTAGATCATGGTGACCTTTCTCATGAAAAAGATATATAACAGTCACAGCCATAGGGCTGCCGTAAGGAACAAGCACTGGATGTACTCCTACTCTGCTTCCTACGCACATAATACCTTTTAATCCGGGAATGGATTAAGAGAAATAATAGAACTTGATTTTAGTAGCGCCTGGCCTGATTTTAAATCAGTTATGTCGCTATTAAAAGTTTGTTGTTGAACATGTCTGATCAACATGTCATGTGCACATTGACGCACATCAGCAGTCAATACTCCTGGTTCACTGTTCCGTTTTGTCTTGAACAGGACAAAAATGAATAGAAGTTCACCATTCTGTCCAGCCAAGAAACTACACAAATTTCAGTTATGCAAGTTTTGACCTGTCTAATCTCAGGGTCATCTGGCTTAATTTCAACACGAGGAGAAACCTTTCGTGATTCCAACCAATAAGAATAATGCTGATATGACCATGACGTACCTTCACGCCATACTTTAATGGCGTTTTGTTTGAAAATTGCTCCAGGTGGGGTTAAAAGGTCTAATATATTTTCTTTGGACAAAGCATGCGCCTTTGTTTAGGACTTGTGAGTGAGCGAATGACATTCACTCTATTTTCAACAAAACACGAAATCTGCGTGTTTCATTTTTGATGTAACATATCACTATATTTGAATCTGTCAAAAAGAAAGCGGGAGTATCAGAACCAAAGTCCAATACATTTTTGACAGAGTTATATAGCATAACATAGCATTTTGCTGCCTGTAACTCTGCCCTGGGTATTGTGGAATAATGTCCGTTGATTGGCACTACATGAGTTTCACTCCTCAGAAGCCTACATAATATTTTTCCGTTCTCGTTGACACTTTGGACAAAGTTAACGGCCCCGAGCAGTTTTTATGAAGAATCACAACATATATGATACTCTTGATAGCCATTATCGAATTCAGATGGCTTAATACATTGAAAAAAATAAGTTTTTTTATGGAATTTAGAGAACTTATCGACCTATTCCACTTTCTAAAGACTTCATGTGACATTTTTTTACCCCACTAAAGTTTGGATCTTGTAACGTCTTCTAACAAGAGTTTGCCTAGTAATACCCGTGGTGTAATCAGACCGGAAGGATCAAATATTGGTGAAGTGAAATTACGCATTGATCTTGGAGTAACTTGCTTCTATGGCACATCTTTGATACAAAACATAAAAGAATCACTTGGTATATGCCACTTTATGCCTAAGGCACGACCTATAGATACGTGCGAGAATTCGTGGACTTCCTTTGCCCTAAGGCTTTCGGGAAATTCTGTTAGAAATTCTTCATCATTAATAACACATTTCGACAGTTCAAAACCACCTAGGTGGAGAACAGCAGGGACGCCCACTATGGTTTTATGTACCTTCTTCTCAGATTTGACACTTTCGGTGAGATTATCAACATACATGGAATTCAAAATTGTATTTTGTTTCTAAAGGATCAGCATCTGGATTGTCGACAACTGTTTTCTATAAGCATAACAGGCTGCTGCTGATGACCAAATATCTGCATATACCCTGCAAACATCGATCATTCAAACTTTTGCCTTCACAACCTGCAGCACAATCAAAAACTTCACGAAGTTTTTTCCAGTTTGTTTGGCTTCAAGACCATATGATGTGGAAGATACCACGCATGGCCAGGGTTTGAAATAGATTCTTTCTGTATCATTTCTGCATAATCACACTGTAGCAACTGTAATATATCTGCATCATAGCTATTAAATATATTGCCACGCTTGACTAAATTTTCAAGGCGTTTATCTGCAAGATCTAAATTGTTTGGTAACTTTTCATTTGGATCTGTCCATGGTATTGGCAGTTGATAGTGACCTTTGACCTTTTGACATGTTTTGTCCGAAAGGTCAATGACCCTTTTTGTCAAGAACAGACTTGCTTTCATTCTCACAATCACTATTGTTTTCATTCCAAAAATTGCCGGTCTGGACTGGCAAAATGTCATGATGTGAATTCTCAACGGAAGTTGAAGTCAATAAAAAGTTACAAACTAGCCAATTGTGTTTCGCGGTAGACTTACTACAATTTCTCCCTGAAATAGCTCATCCGAAATTTATAACGCACTAAGAAAGGTTGCATGCAAACCTCTCCTGACCTAAATCGGGATCAACGCATCAGCAAAATCCTGACCAATCAAAATATCGACTTTCTGTCATTTGCCGAGACAGCAATGCTGGCCATATATGGATACTGTTCTCTGTTCACACGGGTGGAAACCACCGGAATCTTATCCACAACTTTAAATCGAGACCACACCATAGACTCAAGTCCAGAGGATAGCCTGAATGAAACGTTTTGTGAGCACGGAATTCTCCCCTGCTATAGTTTTCAAAATATAATTGCAAGTTTGACCTTTCAAACCAAGACAATCAGATAGCTCTTTGGCACAGAAACTGTTACTCGACAGCATGTCTAGAGCAGCATATGAGCATATTTATCATTTATTTTGACTTTTACAATTGGCATGAAGTATGCATTTGAACTTGCTGCACACAAAGATGTGTTTTGATTCGCATGTAAAAAGTGCACTGTGCCTCTTTCTTAAAGACAACACAGCGATTTTTGCTTGTATTCCTGAAACAGTATGATTACATCACACGGTCTATTTGTTTCAACAAACAAGATTCGTTCATTGAACTTGAGCGCCGTGAAATCCGGACACTTCATAACTGAATGCATTTGTGAACGTTACCTGCATGGAGCACGCATGCACGGATTTTCATCAAGCACTTTAGAACTTCTGCGTTGACCTCAACTAAGCTATCTAGGCTATCAAGAACGTGGTACGCATTTCTAAGCTCGTGACTGAGTACGCGTATATCACTAGCATTTTTAACCGGTTTTAAGGTAGCGGCGGGGAGTGAGCCTCGCGCAGCGGTCCCGCGACTTTGACGTTGCATAGATGAACTATGTTTTACATTTCACCCACAAAACCATACATTTTATTAATTGTTCAGACATCTAAATTTGTTAGAAAGAAGATTCATGTCGATACGATAATTTCCAAGGGTTTTATTCGCCCGTTTACAAGAGGGTATCAGATTTGACATTTTGTCACCATTTCTTTAAAAATAATCGATGCAAAAGTGTATTACCTATGTAAAATTAAAGTATAGACCAATATCCAGAAACCGTATTTTTTGTTTACAAATAAAATACATAATAACAGAATTATCGAATTCTTTGATCATCATTTTAAACATCAACAATTACTTCATTTTGTGAGCTACAGAAGTCTCGGAAGGGGACATCTGACGGAAAAACAAAAAAAAAAAAAACGGTTCCCAGATAATATATTTATCTTTCAAAAGACGATTATTTGAAGCAGATCGATCAATTAGCTTTTTATTGACGCTGTCCACAAAATTGATTCATAAGCAGAAAATTTCATTCCGAGAAATCGCCGTTGAAAGATTTGAGGCCCTTTTTTCGCACATTGTTGGCCATAATGACAATACAGCTTTCCAAATTGGGCCCGTTTTGGTCTCAGTACTTCGAAGAAATGTCAATCAATATCTTTGATGTGTAGTTTCCAACATACAATGATGTTTATTGGCTTAAAAAAGCAGTTTTTTACCCGAATGACATCAAATGCAGCCACACTTGAAAGCTTGTCACTCGGGTTTCCACGTGAATGGGACAGCTTCAAAGGGGGATTCGAAAGCGGATTAGCCACGTGACCCGAAGGGGGCCATCACCTTGACCCTAGCAACATTGTTTGCATATGGCGCCGCTTGAACAAACGGGTTGCAGTTTCACAGCTTGCTCTACTCAGAAGGAGCCCGGTAGGCAGGAGTTGCTCACTCACTTCTCATCACCTTGGATCAAAGAACAACATGGCTTTATTAACGGCATGGATGGGACATTCGCCATTCAGTGTCTTGGACTACTTGCGACCTTACCGAAAAGAAAGTTGGAAAAATCGACATGCCATGACCACGGAAGAAAAGGAAGCAGATGGATGACAATGTGAAAAAAAGTGTTGACGACCAGGAATATGGATAGGACTGAGTCCGAGGGTAAATCGGACTTCAGCACAGTCACCGACTTCAATGTAGCTTATAAATGCTAGATAGGCGGTCAACATGAATGATCGTGACGTAACATTTAAGACAATAGTCCTGTTACTGATAAACAAACACTACCAGGATAAATTATACTTCAAAGAAGAAACAAAACAAAAAACAACCCCCCCCCAAAAAAAAAACAAACCCAAAGCGAATGTTTTATATGTGTTGAGAATCAATTAGTTTCAACGTTGTATTGGTGATGAAACTGTATTGCTAGATTGAAAAACCTAATCCATTGATTTGCTGAAGTAGTCTTTGATCAGACCCTGACGGTAACATAGATCAATATTAGTTATAATGCACCAGACCACGCTCAGATGTAAGGTGATGACGCTACCCTTCGTGCGCAAGGGTAAAACTTTCTTGCCTGTTAAGACGGACTGTGTTTGCTTGTCTGGCGACATGCACTTCAAGCGCAATTTATTTTTACGCAGAGCGAGTCTGTCTGGCAGTCAAGAAAGTTTCCAATTCCCACAAAATTGAGAAAGGGATGGGCATCGTGAGGCAGTGTGTTCTTCGTGGCCTTGGCTTGTGCGCTTTTTTTCTTTTTTTTTTTTTCTTTTTTTTTTTTTTTTTGTTGTTGTTTTCGTTCTTGCCGGGAGCACAATAGAATACGCCAAGCCTATTTCATTGGTTCCTCCACATTTTAGCGCCTTCCTTGTGATAAAGAATGCCATTCACTTTGCCACGTTTTTCTCGCATATTGCCATTCGAAACCTTGCCACTCATGTAACAAATTTTTTATTTTGTGGAGATAACTAGCCCACTGAAAGATAGTTGGCTCACCCTTGAACTGCAATAAACTGATCGAGACACATAACCGAAACTTCCTGACGGGTGGGTGCGGGCGAGTGGTATTGGAACATGCCGCGCACAGTGAGACAAAATACTTTTATGTGACCGATCAACCAGTTAAAGGCAGAGTGCAGAGTCGCTTTTCGCAGTCATTTAACAGTAATCTGATTATTTTTTCCCCCTGATGGTCAAATTTTTAAAGTTTTTTTTTCTGTCCCCTCGCTCAGTGTACTTCGAAACACCCCCGTATGAAGTGGGCAAGTCCGTGCATGTGCAATGTGCCAATCTTCCAGTTCCACAAAATGGGACAGCGCTACAGACAATACCAGTTTTAGTGGAGGCGTGTGCTTCATATAAATTTACTTCAAGGTTAACATTTAATGCTATTCACCGTTTCACATTCAGGTAAAGGGACATATAATTATTGAAGGCAGATATAATTATTTACGCTGAATCGAATCCCCGCTTTTATAGTTTGCGGCATATTTATAGCCAAGTGGTCCAGTGTTAGGATTCCTCGATCATCATGCGTATTTTTTGCCAGTAAACATTAAAAGCAAATTGGTCTTGGATAGGGCAAGACTGTAGAAAGGGTTGTAAGCCTTTATGATGTATACAATGCCATGACTCTTAGTAACGATTTACGCATAGGTTGAAATCGCCTTCATTGAAAACCCACTGAGGCTCACGTCCATCGCCAGGTGCCGTTTTGACAATCGTCACCTTTAATCGTCCCTTATTTTTAATTTTTTTGTATCACACTGAGAAGGAAAAAAGTAAAAAAAAAGTATAGACACATTTGTTTTACATGGATTGTGAAAGAAGTCAAGCATTGACTTATCGAGTCACTCTCCATGGCACAGATGTTGGCGTATACTTCGTACCTTGCCTAGTGGAAGAACTCGGAGAAAACTACCATGCACGGTTAAAGTGGTAGTAACTTTGTCACATGCTGCCCAGGATGAGAATCGAACCCGGATCGCAGAGGTGAAAGGCGAGCGTCTTACTGCTCAGCCAACCGTGCACCCTTGAAACATGAGCCCATCGATTTAATTATCTACATGGCCATTTGGTCACCACAACAAACCCATTAATCTGTCCTAATCTTGTCAAGCAGTTTATACAAGAATTGGTAGGAGGGCACCTCAAAATGTCACAGTTGGTCGCCTGTCGTTGCTACGGTCCTGGATTGTGGAAAGCAGCCGACTGCTATCCAAACTTTGGCGGACTAATTAGCATGCATTTGTAAACAGACATGCTCATGCTGCAGCCAGCTAAAATATGGTCATGTTTTTTCCCTTTTTTATCACATAAATTTTGCTTTTTTAGTATTCATCTTTGGTGACAAGAAAGTTAAAGTGCCAAACTTTACGGAAATGGAAAAAACTCATTTTCTGTCGGGTCACGATTTTGCCGTTATAGCTCAATCCCCTCCGCTACCTTAACTTGCGTAATGTTCTTATTATTTGTTCAGTCACTCAGTGCTTTGACCCCTAAAGATCTTTCGAAGTTTTCAAAGACTGTTTGTAACCACTTTCGCCTCCAACATACAAACTCGAAAGTATGGCTTGATGTGCTTTACCGGTAGTATATTATAACCAACGGGCTAGACGAGCATCTGAATCACTACATATATTAACAACACTACTTTCAAAACTTTTTATGAAAGTGAAATACTCTTGTGGCTCTCCGCCAAAGGTTTTCAATTCTAACTTTGGAAGACAACAAATACTTGCTATATCCCGAGTGTCACCCAAGGATGTTTTTTTCCATAACACTTTGCCTAATACTTTTTGCCATAGTTATAGTTTCTACATATTTTAACTGTACTTCACAGAAACACTTCTAATGTTCGATCTCTTTGTCTTCAGCTATAGCAACTACGTTCTCTTGTGTTTCAGCAAACTGATCAAAGACGGGCTTCAGGTCAGAAACCGACTGTGGGATCAAACCAAACTCTTCTTCCTCAGCTACGAGTTGTCCAATATGGTGACATAATCTGGTGACTTGAGCCACTGCACGTGACTTCTTGCAGTCTGCAAGAGATATACTGGATGTAATTATACAAATGAACAAAATAACCTACGGCCTGCTGTACAAATCGGTATAACCAACTATGCTGCAACTAATTATGTATTTGTCTGCGTATGCGAGATAAAAAGTAACCTGGAAACTAACCTTATTGGCGGCAACCAACCTTACTCGCAGCACACTCTACAGGTTAACCAGGAAACAAAAAATCCAGGTTATTGTCTCTTGAAATTATACACCACAGGTATCCACATAATTACGTAAAGTCCATAGTACACGAAGTCCGTCGGCATCCTCTCTGGCGACCCCCGGCACGCTCAGAACAGGTTCCACAACAAACCAGCCCAATGGCACTATGTAAGTGCCACACGGACACTCCTCCGGAGATTCCATAGCAAAAGTGACGACCATTTCCAAACTAGGCGGAAACTTCGTTTATTTTGTGTTGGATACGAAAAACCAATACGATGGATGATAGTACAGGGCACACACATTTATTGGTTGCCCACAACACAAATACAACAAGGACGCCCATAGAAGTTACATGGGAACATACTGGACACACCGGACATACCAGAAATATCATAAACGAAGTTTATTGACCTACGTTCTATGGCATCCTAGTTTCCTTTGTCCAACGACACCCGCATTATAGAACTTTTGAGTTCCCCTGTATGGCGTTTCATGACCGGGCTCCATGCTTAACTGTGCTCCAATTATACCTGTCAGTACGAAGTCAAAGCCCCAGTCCACGCACAGGGAATACTGGAGTATATTATAGGGAACGTGTCCCCGACTCGCACGCACGCCCAACCAGCAGTGACCAATAGCACTTGAGAAAACTACAAAAGCATTGAATCAATTCCCGCACAAAAGTTAAACATGTGGTCTCACCACCAGGGATGCACGGAGCGACCTCATTACACAACAATTGTATACTGATTGCTATTAATTTGAAGATTTGCTCCTGCAACAACAAATTCTCACATGGAAATGACATGGGTTTTGTTTTCTGTCTCGGTCTCTGTCTCGGTCTCTGTCTCTCTCCTAAATCTGGGCTGATAGCAAGGCGGTAACATTTCTAATAAAGTTAAATTTCGAAAACGTTATTCAAATATTTTAACATGGGAGTAGGCAAACGACAGCTGGAAGTATTGGGTATGTAATGGTAATTTTTTCACAAACCGCTGTGCAATGTTTGTAAATACTAATAAGAACTCTCCGTCCCTGAATTGATTTATAAAACAAAATCAAGTTGTACAGTGACCACATGAACACATTGCCTTGTCTTCCCTGTTTTGCTATCCTAAACCATATACGTGTACAAACTTCTGCAGAAATGTATGCACGTCTCTGTTTATGGAACCACAATGAAACCTCAATTGTCAAGTTCATTCACAGCCATTTCAAATAACTAGCCCCCACAAATGCACTGATATGGTTTCAAGTCTCAATAATTCATGTCTGCACAGTCGGTGAATATCAATGAGATCATAACGCTTCATGTTCTATACAATATGGACCTGGAAAAATATTTTGACCAAGTTAGATTGAGTGGTTTCGTATTTTTTCGTCCTATGTAATGACCTGACCCATTGGTGCACACTTTCATTACTCTTCACACTAGTGGCAGTTACAAAATATCATTTTCGTACAAACCATACCCGTGAACGTGTTATAGATCGTAACACTTCGAACAACATATGTTTTATCCATTCGTATCTTCCACCAGGCTTTAGCGTCATTCTTGGTATGTGTGCAGCCAGCAATGCTGTTGCTGGATGCGAACACACCATCCGTGGGTTTGCTCGCAGGATTATCCCCAGATGTAGAGCTCTGAGTTGGTTCTCCAATATTCAGCGGTATCTCGTCTGCAAGCAAAACAGTGAGAAAGCTTTACAACCAGAGTTAAAGACTAAATTTAATTCTGTACTATAAAATTACTCAGTTTGTAAGGGGATTGCATTTCCATCTGAAAGTTTTATATGTATCGAACTACTCATTATTCTGAATTAAATACCAATACCCGTTATGTTTCCACAAGAGCTGTTGAAACGCAAACGACCACCTGACCTCAGTATAGCGTATGTTTTTTCTTTTACAGTTCATTATGCTTCGTTATATTTTTCCCACAAGAATATCTTACAATGGAAACAACAGGTGTCCTTATAGACGCGTGTGTGTTAATGGTGATATTGTGCTCCTGTCCTGTCCACATCAAAAGAACAGTGATCCCCCCACCCCCAACAAAAAAACAAAAACAAAAAAACATAAAGGATCAGTTTGAATGAAGTACTTACCTGCAAACGATGTGTAAATAAACACCAGTAAGATAGCTTCAGCCAGTATCGCCTCCTTTGAAGCAAACCGAAAAGCACAGGTGCGTCGCATACCTCTTTGAAAACCTATGGGGAAGCAACAAATTAGAAAGCCTGCTTGAGAGCGTTGTAAGATCACTATTTCAGAAGAAAAGAAATGCTTCTTCATAGTTACCGTTTTAAGCTGTTGTTTCAAACATGACTCACAACTGATAATTAAAATTACAACAAAGAATCAAGCTAACGATATGACATTAAAGCACACTTCATTTAAAGTAAAGCATGCAAATGCATCACCTGTTACCAATAGACCATGTCAGAAATGAGTTTCACCACCAGATGGCTCTGGGGTACTATACACCCTAGCCTGACTGAGTGCCCACTAGCTAAGCATGGCAGAGTATGGGAGGTGGACAGTCTTTGAGTTGAAACAGGAACTAATCAAGAGAGGAGCACCAACTAAAGGCAAAAAGTGTGATTTAGTAGAAGGTAAGTACTTGCTGATCAGTTTCATATATTATCTTACAGGAATTTATCCCAAGATTACAAGTTTAGTCACTTTACTCCAATGGGTTGAACCAGCAGTTTACATCACTGGTCATATATTGCTGTGTGTGTGTTGTCTATTGGCCACACACAATTCTGTGACAAGTCAAATTATGAGACTGTGATTAAAAGTATAATTAATGTTCCATAAAGAGAGACTTTCATAGCCATACATACATTATTTTGAATGTGGAATAACCTGGTCAAAGTGTACATAAGCCACCAGTAGCCTGACCTGAGCCAAGCCTCTGGGGCCCAGCCAGTAGCTTGTATATTGGGTCACTCCAGGGGATAGCAAGGTGTTAATGCTGCTGTTGTCTAGTTCCTCTGGAGCGAGTGCTTTATGGGTGTGCTGTGTATACAAGACACTTGTTGGTAATGTGTTTGTCCAGAATAACAATGAGGTAAAAACACTGCATACTCAAAGGCAAAGATGAAAAACTGAACAAGAAAAGGAAAAGTAACTTTGGGATGGGACATGCGCATTGGCGGTATGTTTTGTGTGCTTTCAGTTATGGTTTTGAATCCTTGGTCGGGCCATTGAGGAAGGGGTGTTTCTTTTTTCAGACTGAGTATAGGTTCAGAATGAAAATTGTTATTTCTGTCATATGCGTCAAGTCTGAAAAAAGTGCAAGACTCAATATGTGTCCTGTCAACTTAACTGTATGAGGTAATGAAGGGCAGCCAAGCTGTTCAAATGTAAGGAAAAGGGTAAACTTTCAAACTGGAGGGGACATAAAGTTACTTTTCCTTTTCTTGTTTAGTTTTTCATCTTTGCCTTTGAGTATGCAGTGTTTTTACCTCATTGTTATTCTGGACAAACACATTACCAACAAGTGTCTTGTATACACAGCACAACAATAAAGCACACTCCCCAGAGGAACTAGACAACAGCAGCATTAACACCTTGCTTATCCCCTGGAGTGACCCAATATACAAGCTACTGGCTGGGCCCCAGAGGCTTGGCTCAGGTCAGGCTACTGGTGGCTTATGTACACTTTGACCAGGTTATTCCACATTCAAAATAATGTATGTATGGCTGTGAAAGTCTCTCTTTATGGAACATTAATTATACTTTTAATCACAGTCTCATAATTTGACTTGTCACAGAATTGTGTGTGGCCAAGAGAGGTATTTATACACACACACAGCAATGTATGACCAGTGATGTAAACTGCTGGTTCAACCCATTGGAGTAAAGTGACTAAACTTATAATCTTGGGATAAATTCCTGTAAGATAATATATGAAACTGATCAGCAAGTACTTACCTTTCTACTAAATCACACTTTTTGCCTTTAATTGGTGCTCCTCTCTTGATTAGTTCCTGTTTCTACTCAAAGACTGTCCACCTCCCATACTCTGCCATGCCCAGCTAGTGGGCACTCAGTCAGGCTAGGGTGTATAGTACCCCAGAGCCATCTGGTGGTGAAGTTTCTGACATGGTCTATTACAGGCCCTTTTAAAACGATCCTTGGATATGTCAGATGGTAGTGTATTGCTGTGCCATTGTAAAAAGATGGCAAATTAAAGATATCTAAAATTTAAATAATAAAGTTCTCAGAATCAATTACAGATATTAAGATATGGATAATGTTTAATTTGCATACCATATTACTCCAAAATAGACAAAAATTCAAGACTCACAATCGCAGTTTGAACAAAGTGTGATTGGAGGTTGTAATTCAACTCTCGTGATCAGAGTAATGTATTTGGACTGTACGTGGGTAGACATGCGGGTGACTTTATAGACCGGCTATTTTGTTATCGACGTTTCGGGCTGTTTACATCTACATTCATAAAACATAAAAGTATATTTACCAGGTACACTTTATCAATGGCACTGTAGCAATACACTACTATCTGGCATGTCCAAGGATCGTGATAACAGGGCCAAATGGCTGTTTGCCGATTGGATATTTTAAGACGTAGTATCCAAAATATATGTGTGATTGGTGTTAAGGATCGGTTAATTTGTCGAATAAATGTATGTACAGTATATAATGTTACTTTTCCAGAGTGAGAATAACCTGAAAATGTAAATACAACGAGTTCAGTTACCAGTTGTAGCCAGCGGTGAGCCCCAGAATAGGGATATTGTATCAAGACACTGAAGTCGTCCCCAGGCTATGAATTAAGCAGCAGTATCTTAAAGGACATGTTGCGCGCTCCTGGTGAGAGAAAGATGGAGCTTAGGGGAGAAGGTGGTGCCGATAGTGGATACAGGTCCAAAAGTACAGGCGGGCTTTTATATCAATAGTAAAAATAGCGTTTTTTTATTTTCCGTACAGTATACAGAGGTAATTTTTATTAGCCGTACATCGTGCTCAGATGCATTATTAATTATTAATCGTACAACGTCCAGACAGCTGTTATTAGTCGAAAATCAGGGGCGGCAGCTTCCCAGGGGAGCCCTCTCAGTGGATGAAAATTCACTTATCATTATATGGCTGACCACCCTTCTTGACGCTCTTTCGCATTCCTCACATAAGGACATTGTTCATGCAGATGGTGAATTAGACTTTTAAGAACAGCAGATCAAGTGAAACTGAAGTTGCTGCTGAAGAATGTCAGAGTTTGACAGAGATTCCGAGGGCTCTGACACATATAAAGTTGCAGATGATATTTCTTAAGAACCACAATGTTTGACAATTATGAATGGCATTATGACTGGGAGTGGTACATCGGTGAGACTCAGCAACAGATTGTTAATGTAGGCACAATGAAATACTTAAAACAGGTTCTTATATCAATGTACATGTCTAGAATCATGGGCACACGAAATGCTACTCCAGTATCTAGCAGAATTGATGAAGGAAAATACCCAAATTTTGATGCTATCATAGTACACATCACTTAAGGAGCGCAGCTTTATAGTATGCAGACACAAGGGGCTGTGAAAGTTTTCCCAGCAGTTTTCTCAATTTATCACATGTAGACAGACTGTCATTATAACCCTACATGCTCTGCATAATCATTGCTTGTAACAGCCCTGCCAGTGTACCATTTTGACCATTTAGAAAATATTTTTCAGTACCCCCCAAAACAAGTAGCATGTATTATAAACTACATGTAACAATTGATGTATCAATTATCCATGAATATTAGCACAATATCGGAATGTCCAAAAATTAAAAATCACTCAAATGACTAAGAATTAAGATATCTTAACCCTCCCAGCTTCTGTGGTGTACAGTGATACTAAAATACAGTGTGCATCGCTATTAACAACCGGTCAACAGTTTTAAAGATGAAATAGCCGAACGTTTTAACACTTTTTTCACAAATATAGGTCCAAACTTAGCCAACAAAATAAACACGTCGGGCTTACCTTCTTTTGCATCTTACCTCCCAAACCGTACAGATGATGTATTTTCCTTCAGAGAGATCAACCCCAATGATGTTGCATCTATTTTGAGAAACTTTAAATCTAAAACCAGCACTGGTCACGATGATATATCGATGAAACTTCTCAAAGGCATAATTCCTTCTATTTCTGAACCTCTTAGCTTGATAATCAATCAATCTTTAATGACAGGAGTTTTTCCCGACAAACTTAAGATTGCAAAAGTACTACCGCTTTTCAAAAAGGGAGACAGTACTCAATTAGACAACTACAGACCAATTTCACTCCTTCCTGCTCTGTCCAAAGTATTTGAAAAAGTAGTTTATAAGCAACTTTATGATTATTTTTTTTCCAATCAACTTTTTTACAAAAGCCAACACGGTTTTAGAACTGGCCATTCGACTGAAACAGCAGCTCTTGAATTTGTCGATACACTTCTCAGCCTTCTTGATTCTGGAAAAATACCTATTAGCATTTACTTAGATCTATCCAAGGCCTTTGATACATTAAATCACGATATTCTTCTACATAAACTGAAACATTATGGTATTAACGACACTCCTTTACAATGGTTCAAAAGTTATCTTACTAGCAGGTTTCAGTATGTCTCTTTCGATAATGTATGTTCAGGCCCTCTTCCGCTTCAAACTGGGGTACCCCAAGGATCTATCCTTGGACCTCTTCTTTTTATAATATACACAAATGATATGCACCTTGCTTCATCAAAATTTGATTTTATTCTTTATGCGGACGACACAACTTTGGTAAATCCTCTCTGTTCTTTTAACTCCTCGATTAGCACCAATACACACAGTAACTTATCAGATAGTATCAATAAGGAATTACAGAAAGTGTAAGACTGGCTAGCTGTTAACAAACTATCTTTGAATATAGCCAAAACGAAGTATATGATATTCCATTTCCCTCAGCGAAAAATAAATGAAATTTTAGATTTAAAAATCAACGATACTTCAATTTCAAAAACATCCGAATTTGACTTTTTAGGTTTACGCATTCACGAGACTTTAAATTGGCAACCACACATGAACAAAATTGGCAATAAACTTTCGAAATTGATAGGTATTTTCAGAAAACTGAATAAGTGTTTACCTCTTAACACTCTCTTACTCATGTATAATTCACTTTTTCTACCCCATCTTAATTATGCCATCCTAGCATGGGGCTTCTCATGTGACCGCATTTTCAAGTTACAGAAATCTATTGTTCGGCTGATTTGTCTTACAAGATATAATGCCCAAACAGATCCACTTTTTAAAACACTGAACATTCTCAAAGTCGAAGACTTATTCAAACTTAAAGCTCTGAAATTTTATTTTCTATACCTATAGAACAATTTGCCTGCACATTTCAAT
Organism: Hermodice carunculata; assembly: GCA_964020975.1. Classification (NCBI taxonomy): domain Eukaryota; kingdom Metazoa; phylum Annelida; class Polychaeta; order Eunicida; family Amphinomidae; genus Hermodice; species Hermodice carunculata. The sequence goes on along the minus strand of CAXHWN010001041.1, from coordinate 325,702 downwards.
GATATTTTTGCACAGACACCAGTAAATCACCCATATCAAACCAGAAACAAAGAATCCATGCAACTACTTGTCCCAAAAAGAAATAGAACCCGAAAATGTATCAGATTTTTAATTCCTTCACCCCTTAAAAATACACCTCCTTGCATTAAAGACAAATTTCAGACACATTCTCTATCTGGTTTTTCAAAATATGCTAAAATTCATTTCATTAGTAAATTCCCTGAAACATGTACCATTCCAGATTGTTTTGTGTGCAACGACTAAAGCGCCTTGTCTTTTCGTTTTCATTTAACTGCTATTCCATTATGATCAATCTACTGCAGAAATAAATTGTTTCATGTTTACTCATATCCTAGGTGGCCCCAGTGATAGGGGACATCATGTTCTTAACTGGGGTCATCCTGACATAACCTCTTTTTCTGTATAATGTACCCTTATCTATCAATGGAACTGTTATGTATGCGTATTTGTACCTCACCTGTATGAATATGTGCCAAATAAGCCACTTCTGTGTTCTGAGTTCTGAGTATTTAAATGCCAATGACGATGGTCTCTGCTCATCAATACACAACATGGCGAAGTCGGCATGCTTTAATTATGTGAACAATGCATAATTATGACCCCTTTTGTCTGAGGCCAATATCACCTAAAGTTTAACAATTGCATTAGCTCTAAAAGTTTTACAGACGAAAAATGACTGGATTTTCTCACAGTGTTAAAGATACATATGCAGTAATTCGAGTTTTGAAAAACCACTTCAAAATTTACCAGGCTCCACAGACGACAATTGTCAGGTCTCTAGTTTTATCTCTTCCGTATAATACCTCTAAAGACAGACCACCTATTTTCAACAAACCATTTTGGGTCCACCCAAGGTGTGGTTCCTCAAGACAGGGACCACTCTATATGCCATTTATGCCTCGTACCAAATTCTTGTAGAGCAATCTTTATCTTTTAATTTCAGTACATTTTGGGCAGCAGCTTCGAGTGAAAATTAACATTAAAATGGATTATCATTTTTCGCACAATGAACTGGCCAGTTTTATTTACTGGACAGTGTACTGGGCCAAAATTAATAATTGCACTAGTGTAGCAGGACCCCCCCCCCCCCCATTTATTCTTCTTGCACGGAGCAGTTCACCCTTTCATGCTGTCAAAGCGGAAAGAAGCACATACATATTCACCATGTTCATGAGCTATGACCTTGCGTCAATATGGTATGGTTTTAAAAGGTGTTTCTACTTAGGCTTGGCCTACTCGCTTTGGTGGTAAACTGTTTTAGGCGTTTCTTCCTAAACTGGCAACCTCACTTTCCTTATTAATGGTCTAACACACAGACACACAGACACACATACAGAGATAGAGTCCCATATATATATATATATATATATATATATATATATATATATATATATATATATATATATATATATATATATATATATATACATATATATACATATATATATATATATATATATATATATATATATATATATATATATATATATATATATATATATATATATATATATATACATATCGGAGAAAATGAACATTTACCCATGGGTCATAGTGTAGAATAGGCCGCATTTAAAACTAAAATCATTTTATTTAGTCACTGAGTTGATGACTGTTTCCAAAACCACCCTGTTTTTCCTTTTTTTCCTCTTTCTCAGCAAGTTGACAGTGTGTGTTTAGTACGTGAACTTATTAAAGTTCCCCAAAGTTAGTTTCATGGACTTTCTTTCTTCATGGTCATAGGCTTATTGCTCAAACGCAGGAAAGAATATCACCACCGACAAATACTGGTAACACCACCTTTTCAGACAATACAGAATAGAATGCTTCAGGTTTTTCATGCCAAAGGTTCACATCGAATTGAAGTAGATTGCGGTGTATGGAGAGGAAATAAATAAATCAAGAGTATAACTTTTGAAAGAACCAGGTATTTTTTGCTTTACGTCGTTACTTCACATCCTCATTCTCCCAAGCGTGACCCTGTGATAGGTCTTGCGGTGTCAAGTTGAATTGCAAAGATATCTGGGCGCATGCTCTGTTTCGTAGCATATCATGTTTGTCTGCTGAAGAGAGTAAGTGTCATGCACAGTTGACATCAAATAGAGACACACACAGTTACGTCTGCTTGGGGAGAAATTATCCCCGCCATGCGTACATATCCTTACACATGATTGTATATGAACATCCCTTCGTCTTTAAAAAAAGATTACATCTATCGACATTATGTGTCAGCTTTCATTGTTCCGCGTGGGCCTACTGAAATATTCATTTATAAATGTTTAATTAGTCGGTCTATAATATCCGGCTTGTCTTCAACAAGGCTAACCAAGTATTCACTGTCTGACTAAATAACCAGGCAAACACACAAGCAATGGAACAAATAAGCAAACAAACGAATAAATATATGATAAATAAATGAATGAATAAATAAATAAACAAACAAACAAGCAAACAAGCAAGCAAACAAGCAAGCAAACAAACGAACAAACAAATAAATGAATAAAATCACTACTAAACGACAAAAGTGGGGCAACTCATCAACGAAGAAACAATCAAATAAATGAATGAATAAATAAATAAATAAATAAATGAATGAATGAATGAATGAATGAATGAATAAATAAATAAATAAACAAATAAATAAATAAACAAATAAATAAATAAATAAATAAATAAATAAATAAATAAATAAATAAATAAATAAATAAATAAATAGATAAATAAAATCAATACTAAGGAAAAAGTGAGGCATTACTGCACCAATATTTATGCTTTTAGTTACACTTAACCGTTATTTGAAGATAGAATAATTGTTATTTACATAAATATATAGGAGGTAACTGCTTAAATTGCAGTCATTCAGAATATGGCCATGTCTAAGAGTACATTCCACAAAAGTCATATTTTGAGCGTCATCCCTCTGACTAGGGAATGTTCTTGTTGAGCTGTAATCATTTTCAGAAATATGGGTGTGTTGCTTTCTTTTTTCTTCTTTTTTTTTCTCTTGGTGGTTGTTTTATTTTGTCTTTTTTATTTTGTTTTTTTGGTTTTTTTTTGGTTTTTTTTTTCTTTTTTGGTGAAAAAATGTTGTTTCGGTGGTAGTGAATTTTCGCTTAACTGGTTAAAATAATGTAAATAATTGTGACATATTACCTTTGATCGTTTTTGATTTAATTTCTTCCTCATTTGGAAGATACTTTCTGGTCAGCTCTTAAAGCATTTACTGCTTTATCCATAAAGTATTTTGCTAGCTCCCTAAGGCTGGCGTCCATGAACTTGTCAGAGACTATGACTAAGAAGAACATTTTTTTTTCAGAATTGTGCCGAAATACTTTTATTTGTTTTGAGCATAGTCGTTTCATTCCATGGATGAAATAGCGTGAATCATACTTTTATGCATTATGAATCTCCATAGAAAGTTTTATGTTATTTAAACTGGCGTAGGTAAGATTGCGTGCATTTCAAGTTAAACCACGGTAAATTGGCGTCAAATGACAATGATCCATGCTTTCCGGCATTAAATGCTTCCTGCAAATGTACCATTTATCTTTTTGGGCAAATTCATTTATAGAATGCAGAATGATCAAAGACAGAGTCTGCATATGTGAACTTCATTGTGCTTTTACTTTCGACCTTGGCTACATAGGAAGGCCGATAAAATCTTAATACAGCAGAAATGCATTCTATGAAGCAGTAAACATGATCTCTTTTGTTTCTGTACTCAGTCACGTAACACAGGTACACTATATCACCATAAGCAAATACATTGATTGAAACATCATTCCGTTTTTCAAAACGTCTTATACCGCGCAAAGTAACGAGAAACGTAATGCCTTTTAAATTGAATTGCTTGAAATAGTGACAACATATGTGAAAATGTTCTTTGACAGGGTATGTCGCAGCTAAAATACAACCCATGAAACATTTATTATCTGTTGCGTTCACACTGACACGTGCCTTCTTATAAGTTATGTAATCAGGAAGCAAAAACTCCGCGGCAGTCGCTGGATAGAATAGTTTTATTCAAATGAAGTCTCGGTTCCAATTTGCAAGTTAAAACCCAACCAGAACATCTTTGTATAAATGGCTCATACGACGTTACTGACTACTTTTTTTGTTTTTTTGTTGTTTTTGTTCTTGTTTTTGTTGTTGTTGTTTTTGTTTTTTGTTTTTTGCATTGTTTTTTTTGTTTTTTTTTTATAAAAGATTCAGGAATGTGTTTTTAATTTGCTTAGTTTCCTTTCTGCAAATTAAAAGTAACTTATTAACCCCCAGGAAACACGAGACAAGGCATAATATCTAAATACACCTACAGTCCACATTACTTACATTGCTAATTCTTGTTGATGACAGTTTTTATTTCTTATAAAATACAATAACAAACGTAATTATGCTTATTCTGTTTTTTTATTTTCCTTCGTACACAAGCTAATGTATTATTTGACAAAGTGCTGAAAAGGTGTTTCGGGGATAGAAGACCATCTATCGTCTGCTTAGAAAGATATTTATCCAGTGTTTGCAGCCACTCATTCTGTTTTTTCTTTACGTTTTTGGAGGTTATCTATATTTTGCCAAATTTTCATCTTTGTCTTCTGACCATGTATAACATGCATCCTTTGTTTTTACATGTCACTTTTCATTCTATTGATTTTTTTTGGGGGGGGGGGGTATTTATTTGTTTCACCAAATATTGTTTGCTGTCGTTTTAAATCATGTAGTAAATAAATGTAGTAAATGTATGAAGGTCACACGAAAGTTGTGGTGGATATGTCTAGGGTTCTTCAGTCGAAAACAGAACAAGATCGATGTCTGAGGCCGGCTTTCATTGGCCGTTGCTGTAACTTCGCTGAGAGGGCGTAGCACACTGTTTCTTGTGAAAATGATATGTAAATTAAGTTCCTCTTTGTTTCAGATATTCAACAGACGAGGGAATGAAGTGTGCGCTGCTAATGGCTATGGCTGAATAGTGCAGGTAAACTCAACCACAAAATTAGATGAAGTATTTTTTTCTCGGTAATAACTGCTTCCGGCTGTGCCCAGATAACAAATTAAACCGATGTCACAGGAGATAATGTGTACATGGGGAAAGAAGCTCCATTTTTAACATGGTTCAACAAATGTACAAGTTATTTAAGGTCTAACAAAACCTCAAACACAGCATTTTATTTCTACTTGTCTGGATGGTTAACTGTGACCCTGGAAACAGCAGCTCTGCATAGCCACGCTTGCCCAGTAAAACAGCATAGCCCCGTTTGTTTGGTGTCAATGTGATCGTTGTAATATTTTGCTAGGTTCAGATATCCGTTCTTCGAGTTACCAGGACAAACTGTTGTTAAATTACTTTGAAAATATGACTAACTATCTTAACTTTAATTTACCCGCTCGTGTGTGTCTAAAGCAGTTATCATCATTCGTTAGCAATCCAACTGGGACAGGATACCCTGGCACCTGCAAATCATGCACACAGGTGAGCGCTACTTTGAGCATGGAGCAATGGACTGCCGGACAGTCGCACAAAAATACATTTGATTTGGATATCAAAGAGAATGGCGGCCACAGCATATATCATATCAATATTGGTGCTCTCAAACATTTGCAAGATATACACTTTTGGTATCATATGTTATAAACCCCCCAAATCGTCCCATTGCTATACTCATTTGCAAACCATTGGAAGCAGAATCTGCAATTTTCAAAATGACAGCGAGATTCCTGGGTTAGTTCTGATTGAATATTTTGAAGAGGTAGTATCCAATATATATATATTTATGTATATATATACATATACATATACATATATATATATACATATATATATATATATATATATGTATATATATATATATATATATATATATATATATATATATATATATATATATATATATATATATATGCGATTAGTGTTTATGGAAGATGATTTAGTCGAATGAATAAAATGCACAACATATAATGGACTTTTCCCTTGTGACCATTACCTTCAATTGTAAATACGCTTCCATGAAGTTACCAGTTTTCCGTGGCGGTGGGCCTCAGAAAAGGAACAGTATATCACCATGAAGTCGTGCTAGGCTTTGAATTAAGTAGCAGCACTGGGCACACGAAGCAAGACCCCTGCTGAGTTGAAGATGGAACTTAGTGGAGAAGGTTGGCTAGACGGTGGATACAGGTTTCGAGAGTACCGGCGGGTTTCAATGTAATTGGTAAAAATCATATTATCGTGTTATCATTTATCAGTATTGTGGGAGCTGCTTTTTAATTTTGCTCGCCTTACTGCTTGGGGCTCCGTTTAACCTTGTGTAATCTGCAGTAACAGTAGAGCATGAGCTTGACTAACGTAAGATACACGACCTGGAAAGCATCTTTAATGTGTCTATTTTCAAGTGCATACAATGCACTGAATTCATGACGAATGAGACTGCTTTGCGTACCCATCTGCATACTCAGCACGTCAGGTTATACCAGCTTCAAAGGTGGGAATGCGTTTATGGCACAGTACAGGTGAAGAATTTGTTAGTTCGGCACCGGTGTAGTGGGTTTTTTTATCAGCCACGATAAAATTCATGCTTTGCAACCATGCCATACGGGAGCACAGTCTGGTGGCTGGCACGGGACAGGGTCCAGAGTTGTCGCTCTGCCACAACCCTGGCCCGCCCATGTCATCTTTTTTTTTTTTTTTGGTCTTTTCGACCCCTTTGTCATTCCCTTTTTTGCCTTACAAGGATGTGTTTACCCGGTCTTATTGTCAATATTTGTATTTTTACATATAGCTTTCTGTATTTACTCATTACTATAGGCTTAAGTAGTGTAATTTGTTTTCATGGAATAGAAAGCGTTATTGCATTATACGCCCGCTGTGGTCCAATACATACATGCGGTGCCATGTTTGTGGCAAATGATCATAAGACATAAAAAAAAAAGAGAAGGCGAAGCTGCCACCTGTTGACAAGCCCAGGAGTCAGTCAAGGTGCACCATACAGTATACTGGATTGACATTAACAGTAGCAGTAGCACATATTCAAGTTGGACTAGAAAAGGTTTGCTTCACAGCAAAACTGTCTGGGTACCTTCAAAATGAGAACATTCAGAAATGCTACACTTTGCCATTATTCAATATAAACTAAATTTTGTGTATTAGCCTCATTGGCATAAATACAAAATGATATAGCTTTGGTCCTTGGTTCATTGGATGCGGCCATGTAACAAACTTACAATTGAAGTTTGAATGACATTACAAGGTATAATAGTTTTGAAGCTACTTTAGTTAGTGTATTTGCCTAATTTGCATAAATCGAAAGAAGCCAACACGTTCTGTTTGTGGTTTATTAGATGAGGCTAAGCACATACCTATATATTGGAATCGCACCTCCATGTACAATGGTTTTGAAGTTATTCAAGGTTTTAAAATTGTGTATTCATCTTATTAACATGAATTAAAATTGTGCCACTTTGGTTCGGCATTGGACGCCAATTTATACTAGAGTCTTCAAATTCATGTCTAGAAACACTCCCTGGTTAACGTTACCATATTTCGCAGCCCAAACTCAATACACTCTATAAGCAAACTTGTCCTTGTCTAGAACCAATATAAATATGGAAGTACTATTGTACATAATACTCACATTCCTCTGTAGTTGCTTAGTTGTTTATATAATAAATGTGGATCCATATCAGAAAATTCAAACTTTCCTCCCAACTGGATAAGTAGATATCAAGTTTGTTTTAGATATGTTAATAAGGGATTGTGATGTTACCTGGACTAACTGCTACTGTAAATGCAATGACAGCTAAGCGAAACTCTCACAAAAGCATGGAAACCTGACCAAGTACACATATTCCACTTTTACTATGAAGATTAATATAGAAAAAAATGCAGAAATTAATATTAAATGCACTATTTATGATTCCCCCCCTCTTTATCGGCAGACCGAACATGAAATAATGTAGCTCTTCAAGGTGGTTATGTTTTGTGTATGATGCACGAATTAAACTTATACACCTTTATGGAGTCTGTATTGGCATGTCATATGTAATGGTTTTACAATCTTTTATACCTGAAGACTGAGATGGCTAGTGCAAGCATACAACTTGCAAAATCACACAGCGTCCTGTTTTGTTGGTAACTCGGAATAAATCTGAATAACTTGGCTTCATTAATGCTCAAAATTATATGATATGTGACCAGCGCTCTCTGGGTATTCTTAAGCAATAAAATAAATTAAAAAAAAACAAAAAACAGTTCTGACTTTTTGATAATTTTGTGAAATTGCAGTCATTATGTGGCTGTGCGTCTTGTCGGGTTCTTGACATCTGTATCCTTACAAATCGGAAATATGGCCCAGTAGGAGAAGTTAGGAGAAATTAATAAACCACTGCAGACATTTTCTTGCTTATTATATTGCTAAGCAAAAGAATTTTGCTTCCCTAATGATGAGGGCACTTGCACCAATTTTTTAGTAACACATCTGAAATTCATACTTTTTCTGCTACACAAAAGGAAAAGGTTCTCTTTTCCTCTTAAGTTGCTTGTTGCAGGATAGAGGGCAGCACATACCTTACCACTATTACACTGTTGAAACTTTGAAAGATGCTATAAAATTTCTTTTGGATAATACTTTTGTTCAATGCGGACTATTGGTTTTTCAACAAATAAAAGGCATTCCAATGGGTAGCAACTGCTCCCCTATACTGCCAGATTTGTATTTAATCTGGCTTGAATTTAAGTATGTGGATAAATGGATGAAAAAGGACTTTCAAATGGCTACAAAATTATCAAACAACGCAAGATATATTGATGACATTGCTTGTGTAAATTTACAAAATTTCAGTGAAATTGCTAAAGAAATTTACCCAAGGGATATCCCTTTGGAGGGAAACAATTCAGATGGTTTCGGAGATTTGTTTTTGGACTTGGATATTCAGGTCACTAATGACAGGTTTTGTATTAAAGTTTGTCACAAAATAGATGAGTTTAACTTTGAACTAGTTAATTATGCTTTCCCGGACAGTAATATTTCGGATACTATTGGATATATTACATTTTTGTCACATATTTTGAGATTTGGTCGTATTTGTTCTATATTTCAGGACTTTGCATCTAGAACCAAATCTATTTACAATAAACTTGAGTCAAGAGGTTTCAAAGGTGTACTTGCGATCAAATATTTCTACAAATTTTGCTGTAAATATCCCGAGATGGTTAGAAAGTTTGGCTTCAATAATTTTAGAAATTTTAGACTTGCATGTTTTGCTACTTAATTTTATCTTTTGACATCATTCTGTTCAAATGTTCACCTTTCAGACATTTTAGGCTAGCTTGTTTACTGTGAAGTAAACCCCCAGGGGCTACAGGTAGCAAGATGCGGCCTACGACAGTTACAAGCTTGCCCAATTGTACTTGATATCTGGCTAATATTTTCATTGCATTCCCTTGACATAAATACAAATGACTTTCATTTTTTTTTTGGACTTGCCCTATAATTCTACTGTTAATGTCCAAAGATTATTAGAAAGTTTGGCAACAATAATTCACAGTTTTTAGACTTGTCTGTTTTGCTACTTAACTTTATCTTTTGGCATCTTTCTGTTTTAATATTCACTTTCAGACATTTTAGGCTTACATGTTTTCTGTTAGGTAAAATCCCATGGCAACATGTAGCAAGAAGCGGCCTACGACAGTTACATGTTTGCCTAATTGTACTTAAAATCCTGTTAAGAAAAACTGTTTTGATAGTAAGTTTCTGGCATAAATGCTAATGACTTTAATTCTTTTCTGATATGCCTAAATGCACATTTACCCAATTAAAAAAAATACTCAAAATTGACAGTATTTTCTCAAATGTCACAAACCTGACACATTACATTGACATATTGATTCAGGGTTAGCAGTGTTATAGAGCTTAATTGTTTGTGGAGTGGGTGTCATCATGGGGTTAGTTTTACATCCATGGTGCAGGATGTACATTGTAGAGGTCCTTGTTAGGATTTCCCTTGGTTTATACTAGTGATCTAGCGGCAACTGACATTTTACATTCACTGGGACTGAATATAATGCCCCAGCTTGTTTCCACTTCAGTTAAACATTGGCGGATGGTTTAACTAGGATAAGCTGTCCAGCTAGAAAGGGTTTATATTGGTTCAGGGGTGAATCAAATTGTTCTTGTCTGAACCTGTACTATGCAAATTTGGTAATTATGGTTTGGTTGACGGGCATTCTTCTTTCGTATGAAGCTCTGCATTTATACGCAAAACTTCACGTATTTAGCTAATTCATCAATTGGCACGTTCATATATATTCATTATTATGTGGGTTCTCTTTGCTGAACATTTAGCTTAGACAAGGAGCCGCTACTCAGAGAGGCATGTACGGGTAAAAGGCTCCGAAACATGTTGAGTAGTTAACCGCTAAAGTCCCTTTAATTTACTTGGGCTAATACAGCCTATGTCAAAATTTTACGGAAGAAAGTTTGCAATATGGACAATAGTACTGCTATGTATATAAGTTAGACAGGGACACGTTAGCTTATGGAGAATAAAGAGTTTGGACTATGGAATGGGGTAATGACTACTAGGAAGTGGTTTTGGCCAAAAAGACACAAATACAAGTGTACTTTTGAACACTTCCTAATTCTTGTTGATACACAGACACACACACACACAAACAAACACACACAAACACACATAGACATATACATAGATAGATAGATAGATAGATAGATGGATAGATAGATAGATAGATACATTAATTGATTGATTGATTGAATGATTAATTGAATGATTGATTGATTGATTGATTGATTGATTGATTGATTGATTGATAGATTGATTGATTGATTGATTGATTGATTGATTGATTGATTGATTGAAACAAGGATGTGCAATTAATCAGCAATCCTGGTATGACCTACTGCAGTTAGTACAATACATTATATGAAAACACATAACAATAAAAACGCATGTATTGTAACCTGAAATATTACTTACTTTCTACGGAGAGGAGTCTTGCCTGTGGCTTGGTTAAAGGTAAAATTCACAAAGCTTGATTCAAGATGCAAGTAAACCTTACCACACTGACCAGGTACACGTGTTCTTGTTTGATTACGTCTGATTGCAAAATGAAAAACGGAAAATATTGCAGTGAGTCGACATGTACCTCAGCCGCACATACCATACTGTGCACTGTGTTTCAAGCGTAGTATAAGGTCTGGTGACCCCCTCCTGTCCCGATCAAGCCGACACATAATGGGAGAAAGCTTGAATTTACCCTTTTCTTTTAACTTCCTGCTTCGCCGCAGTCTAGCATACTCTGGGATATTTGTGGATTGTTACAGTTGGCTATTTTTCTTTATACACGGAACACTGCACCTTGTCACTCCGTCAAAGGCAAAAGCAGCACATACACATTCATCATGTTCATGTTCTCTGAGCTTTGACTTTGCATCAATGTGTGATTTCACACACACATATTATTCATATACGTGCAATATATATATATATATATATATATATTTCAAATAAGTGTAAAATTTCGGTCCCCGACATTATATTCGTGAAAAGTATGTGGGGGTTCTCATTGTCCCTGTTTTCGAAAAAAATACATTACTACCTACTATTTTCCTTTCACACAATTTCATATCTTGGATATATCATACAATGTGATAGGCCTTAATGGCTGGCAGTGGACCTGGATGGCATGTCCCTCTACACAGACCTTCGGAAAAATTGTTGTTTACCACTAAAAAGTACTGAAATTATATGGTTTGTCTCAATGCCCATTTGTCACTCTAAGTCTGGTTTAACTGACACTTACGAGTTTTTTTTCCAAACCATCCTCTAAATATCTGAAAAACCTGTTATTAATGGTGCCCCTCGTGTTCACGTCACCCCTGTTACCACACATAAATTGCTTAGAAGATAATGACGGATCCCTTATTTGATATGAATTCCCTACACCAGATGGCACTGTAGTTCCTTTCCTTCATGCTGGGATGAAACCACCATTATATTTACTGTATATTCTCATATTAGCATAAAGGCGTATAACTTTTGTTGCGTCACTTTTTAAAATAAAGTATGCAGTTGGTGTTGTGCAGACACCTTTCATTGAAAACATTCAAAATAAAAAAGGCGAGTCTATAGATAGAATCAAAAGTTATGCCAGTGTTTACCTGTCATAGCCAGGAAACACGTGCTCCGAGCACGGCTTGCCAGCATTACGTCACTGCGTATGAATATGTGATTTGCCCTCTGTTTATAAAACTCATCATGGAAAAAATATCTGTCAAACCATACAACACAAACAGGCTGATAAGCTCATGTAATAGTCTAGCTGAAACAGTGGGTTAATTACAGGTAAATGGCCCCCAAAGGTGTCAGCACACGACAACCAAGAACTATTTAGTGCGGTAACCTGCACCTGATTGGCCGCAATGGTGTATTCATACCTGCTTGGCAGACTTTTCTTCATGCATGATTCAACATTCATGGTCCAGTGCATATTGTAGTTGGTAAGTATTGATTCTACATTTTTCCTATATCACTGATGTTACCAATAGGAATTGAAGACCAGAATGTTTTACAATTCACAGATTATCTCCATCTTTAACTTACATAATGAAGACTTCATTAAATGCGTGAGGGCGATAATAGATGAATTACTGCATTCACATATCCCAGTAAAAGGCGAATTTGTCACTCCTGTTACTGTCACTCCTGTTACAATCCTTATTATAACAGGGGTGACAGATATAGGTAACAGGGGTGACAGAAATTCAATATCTAGCTCTATGCAGACCATTAAATACATTATGGCATCGTGATTTATGTTTTCACATATTAAATAGTAACAGACAATATTATATGTTACATATAAAGAACCCTAGCTTTAAAACTTTGGAAACAGTGACAGCAAACATACACCTTGGTAATAGAGGTGGCACATGCATTCACAAGGTTGACATGTAAGTGATTATAGATGAATAGTGCCAATTTTCATGCAAGGCACTGTAGTAAAAAACCTTGATTCTACCTCCTTTGTGAAACCAACTCCGTGGGACTGGGGTGGGGGTGTCATTGCATCTTTAGAAGCATTAGCTATAACCATTCCAAAATTTAATTTATATTTCTGGCATATGCACCAATGAAAACTAAGTTACAATCTGTGTAAACTATGGCCTAAAACTAAACATTAATTTGTGACAAATACAGTGTTTTACCTAGCTGTTATGCCAGAATTCTTATCTTTGTATTTGTTCAATAAGAAGACGTGTATTTATTCCCAATATGTATTGAAAGTTTTAATGTGTCAGTTATACTGCATTCTGAATTAATTACTTTGCAGACAAAATGGTACGGAGTAAAGCTGCAGAGAAGCAGAGAAGTTGTCGTGAAAGAAGGGATAGTGATCCTGTAAGAAGAGCAGCATATTTGCTAAAGGAAAAAGAAACATGGGAGAGAAGAAAGAGTGAAGGAAAAGTATTAATTGCTGATATGCTACCAAGAAATCAAAGGAGACAACGCAGAGACTGACGACAGCGCCAAAAAAAGGCACAGGCAGTACATTCGGAATGCTAAGAAAGTTTTGACTCCTCCACAGTCACCACAGTCACCAGAAAGAAATGATATACCACCAAGTCGTCAGAAGATTCAAGGCAGAAGGAAACAAAGCCGCCAGAGAGCAAAATACAATTATGATATTTCCAAGGCCAAATCAAAAGCAGATAAATGTAAAAAACTGGCAAATATGTACAAAAAAAGATGGCAACGTGCAAAAAAGGGCATGCAGCCAGATACACCCAGGACAAAAACGCGAAAATTGCTGCGTTTTGCTACCAGAAATGTAGTTAAAAAACACTGGACTTCCATCACATTTTGGTGGAGCAGCTACGAGGGAAGTACAAAAAAACAACTTCACAAAGACAGAAAAGGAAGTTTGCTGATATGTTTGTTGGAGGAATGGTAAAAAAATACAAGCTAATGACATTCACAAAGAAACAGCTTGGGATGTCTAGACGCGTGTGGCGATGTAACAAGCAGGGCATGTGGAACAGGAGACCATACAGTACAGTTTCTTCTCAGTTGCACCAAAGCATACATGACTTCTTCACCCGTGATGATGTCAGCCGTATCACATCAGGGAAAAAACAGACTATTACAAAAGGAAAAGACAAACGCCAGAAAAGATTCTTAAATGATACCATGAAGAATCTGTACGCTAAATATGTCTCTGAGAATGTAACAGTAAAGCTGAGCTACACTGCATTCTGGCGTCTCAAACTTTTTTGGTTCGTTACACCAAAAGACAAAGACAGAGAAACCTGTTTATGCAAACGTCACGAAAACCTGTTTATGTTAATAGCAAGCTTAAAGGAACTACATCTCATAGAAACTGACAATGTAGACGCCCTTGTCAATAGCACCACATGTGATGTTAACTCAAAAGCATGCATGTATGGACAATGTAGGTTGTGCAAGGACAAACAGCCAGCATTAAGTGCCTATGATCCGAAGGTGGACACTAACTGGAGCCAGTGGGAAACCGTAACAGAAGAGAGAGATATTACAAGACAGGGAAAAACGGTAAAACGTCAGGTTAATGTAACAAAGAAAAGGGTAATATATGGTTCCATCAGAGGACTGGCTGCCGAATTTGAAAAGCAGATGACGCAATTCAAAGTGCATCACTTCAATATTAACCACCAATACATGTGTTACCGACAACTTAGACAGAATATGACCACAAGTGAAGTCCTTATCCATGTAGACTTTGCCGAAAATTATCTGTGCAAGTTGTCAAAGGGCATCTAGAGTGTTCACTATGGAGCCTCACAAAATCAAGTAACGTTACACACAGGAGTGTATTATATAGGCCCAAATGGTGAACCTCATACATTTTGTACTATTTCTGATGCATTTGAACACGGCCCAGCAGCTATATGGACATACTTATCCCGAGTCTTAGATGACATTCAAAGAAAGCATCATGACGTCAAAATTATACATTTTTACAGTGATGGTCCCACTGCTCAATATCGCCAAAAGGGCAACTTTTTTCTCTTTTCCTCTATCCTTGCAGAGAGGGGTTTTGAGATGGGTACCTGGAATTTTCTCGAGGCAGGGCATGGGAAGGGGGTACCTGATGGAGTAGGTGCTGCCCTGAAACGCACTGCTGACAAGATTGTAGCCATGGGAAAAGATCTTCAGAGTGCACAAGCGTTATACGATGCACTTAAATCAGCAAACACTGCCGTTGATCTCTTCTATGTGGAGGTCAGAGACGTGGAAATGGAGGTGCATTCATTTAGCCCAACTCTTCAAAAACCGAAATGTGTACCTGGTACAATGAAAATCCATGAGGTACTCACCACAGCACCCAGAGAAATCAGCTACAGGGACATTAGTTGCTTCTGCAACAATAACCGATGTGAGTGCTTTGGGAAAAAGCACTTCAAATTCCCAATCAGTGAGCCTGAAGGCTCTCTGCTGGATCCAATACCGAAAAAAGAACCCAGGAAAAGCTTCCCAGCTAAGACAATTGAAAAGACTGAAAGTAATAAGGGAAAAAACTGTTCTGAGACTGGTTTTGACAAGCCAACAGATGATATCAATGGAAAAAAAGAAACAAACAACAGAAAAAAGGGAAACAGAGAGAAGAGTAAAAAAACAGAGAGTGAAAAACAAAGTACCAAACGTAAACCAGTAGCTCAAAGCAAAGGAGAAAAGAATGAAACATACTTTTTATCTGTGCTTAAAGACATGCAAAATTGCTCCACTTTTGACGAGCTTGGGGCTTTGTGTAGAATGTATCAAACAGAAATTGGCGAGCTAAGGTACACCCCCAAAATCACAGAGGCAAATTACGAACTTGATGAAAAAGCCATGGAACTATGTCCAAGAGATATTCCAAAGGATCCTCAGTTACGCCCCATCAGGGTTACAGCAGATGGAGATTGCCTGCCCTAAACTCGAAGTATATTTATCTATGGAAATGAAGCACATTCAAACGAAATCCGTGCACGTATTATCATTGAACTGGTAATGCACAAAGAACTGTATCTGGATCCAAATCACCTGAAATTGGAAACAAACATCACAGAAAATGAAGCCAGCACGTTGCCAACTATGTATGCAATATTTTCAGATTACTACATTGCAGGTAGCAAATTGGATCCAACCAAGATAGAGAAAATCTTTGAGACAGAAGCTCAAGAGATTGCTCGACCTGGGACTTACATGGGGATCTGGCAACTATTTGGCCTATCCAGGGTCCTTCACATGAAACTGCAATCAGTCTATCCTGAAAAAGGGAACCCAACAGTTAGAAAACAATTGCATCGACTAATTTCCCCAAGAATGGATGAATTCCCATCTCAGGTGGCAACTGTCATGTGGACAACTACAAGGGATGACTTGCCTGACGCATATTGGTCACCAAACCACTTTGTCCTTATGGTGACTAATACGCCTTGTGAGAAGGATTCCAATGTTCAAGATATGGCGGTAGATAAACATGTTTTAGTAAGGTATGACGGCGAACTATACCCAGGTAAAATACTAGACCTGGACGAGGAAGATGTAAAAGTCACATGTATGGAAAAGGTGGGCAGAAATCGTTTTTCTGGCCAAAGCCTCAGGATATCTGTTGGTACAAACATGCAGATGTCCTGGCAGTAATCCCACCTCCACAACCAGTGACAAAACGTCACTCTCAAGTGTGTCCAGAGATTTGGCAAAAAAATTACTCAGGACATAAACTATTAAAAACTCCATTTTCAAACTTGCAAGCAGTATCTTGAGTTCTGCACAACTTTACTCAATGTGAAGAGCTGTTTTCATTATTTGTTAGTTAGCCACAGTTACATTTAACAGAGGACACTGTTACATTTAAACGAGCACATGGTTACATTTGAAATAATTATGTACACCAAAGGTCGCCAGTAGCTTTTATTGCATGTTGCAGACTTACGTTTTGTAGATTTGAATTCAAATGTATTTTTATGTGCTTAAGTGTATTTTTCTTTCTTATGTCTGTCTGCCCAGCAAAATGAGTGCTGTGTCAACCAACATGAGTGTACTATTCAACATGTGCATGCTGGAAACTAATTAAAAACTTTTATGCAAAACAATTACAGATATTTAATACTAATGTACTTATTTTTTATATGGACTGATCATATGTGTCGAGTATCTGTCTTGTAATTATTTGATAGTTGGAATATTAGCTATATTCAACTTTACATTGTTTTTTTTTGACAAATGCTTGACAATTTTATTGTTCAATATTCCTTCCATATGCAATGGGAGATGTTGAACATGGTTTTCTGTCACATGCAAACCATAAAGCTACAAGTAAATCTGAGTAATAGCTGTTAAGATAGAGTGATAACATTTAGTTACGTCCAATATACATCTTGATGCTTATGTATTAAGTCACTTCTGCTACCACCTGTCACCTCTGTTACAATATTCTACCACATGTACACTCTGCCAGTTTTTGGGCAATGTTGGGCTCAAAAGTGATTTTGATGAATACTCCAACAATATCTGTCGAGGTTGGTTGACAATATTTAGTTTAGTTTGATTTAAAGGTTGGTGCATATTTGTCAAGTCACCTCTGTTATGTCCTGTCACCTCTGTTATACATATGTCACCACTGTTACTTATTTTCCGTTAGGTATGTAACAGGAATTACGTATACAAACTCATTTACCTGCAGGAATAACATCAATTAAGCAGTAATCTTTCTCATCAAATGGGATACGATTTATGTCATTTCAACATTAAAATACAATGCTTAATCTTAATACTTCAAAATTGAAATTTTATGTCTATTAGGATATCTTTATAATAAAGTGGCCAAACTTTTATGTGCAAACTGAATATATCTCACATGAATGGGACCGACATGTTACCAACTTTTAAAAACCTAACTATAGTTTTTGCTCACACATTTCATCTGAACTGAAGGCAAGGTATTCTTGAAGGTAACAGAGGTGACCAAATTTTTATCAGGAGGCCATTCAGAGCCTCTATATATAAAAAATACAAATAGTTAAGCTCAGCTTTATTTTGATATTAAGAGTTGAATATTGGTACATTAAATTAAAAGTGAAAAAACATCATTGTTTTGACCTTCTGTTTCCTCATCTCAGTGCCCCATAATTCTACACTTATTTAAAATTGTCCCATATATATAGTAATAAGCTAAAAAGAATGATTCCAAATTCATATGTATTATAACATAGGGTGGTACAGTACGATACAATACACCAAACAATATATTCAATGTAATACAATAATAACGTATAACACGTTTTATTTCAAAATGGAGTTTGTTTTTTTTTTGTTTTTTTTTTTTTTTTGTTTTTTTGCTTGATTTACAGAAATTGATGACTTTTTGCCTGCATGTCAATACTTGATAGGTCCACAGATCTACAATTTTTCTTGAGTGGACACACTCAATTCATACGAAACCTGCAAAGAGACGCAGCTGAGTGAAACAACCACTCAATTGGACCTCTTTTATCATTTTCAAAGCCACGAGGTCATGTGTTTCAAGGTGGTACCCCATTTTAGGTGGTGGTGTTAGATGTGATGCATATTGTCATAATGTTTGATAAAAGCATGATAGCAAAAATTGGATAATTCTTTTATGTTTCGTGTCAAATGATAGGCTATTACGTCTACTTTTGAAAAACATATTAACAAATCAATTTGCAATACCCTTTGATTATGCAGCTGGGAGCAAAACGCGGCAGGGTTAGGGTGGCGGCAACTCGGACACAGTGGTTCAGAATGTGCATATGGCCATGACTGTAGTAAAGATGCATATTTTTGAGGAGTCAAAATTCTATCACTTTTTTTTTTTTTTTTGTTTTTTTTTTTTTTTTTTTTTTTTTTTTTTTTTTTTTATTTTTTGTTTGTTATCTTGTTTTTTTGGTTTTTTTTTTTTTTTTTTTTTTGTGGGTTTTTTGTTTTTTGTTTTTTTTATTTTTGTTTTTCTTTTGTTTTTGTTTTACAAATTACACAAACTTGCCATGCAGCTGGCCTAAAATGTCACTAAAGGATACTCAACATATATTCATGAAGTGGTAGCTATCAAAGTTGGATTGTACCAAGAAGTCCACTTAATAAGCAGTCATGAACACGATTTTACCACAGCCAAGAAATGAAAATTTTGTTTCAATCAATGGAAGTGTCATATTTTGAAACAAATTTATGGGTTTCCAGACTACACCTTGAATTTTATAGGTATTCCAGGCTGGGCATGCAAGGTTTACTTTCCAGTTGTTGTTTTTTTTTCCCACAGGTGTTCTAGAATATATGAACCATGTGTTGGCTTATGAATTTGACAAAAACATTATGACATGACTTAAATTGAATTGACCTTACCACACCTTTTGTTCCAAATAAAGGTTGCCATGAGTGACCTATTGTCCTGTGGTGAGGTGGATAAAGGCCTCATCTTGGGAAATGATGCACATGGCACTGCTATTTGAGCTAAATGACCATGCCCTATTTACCTTAAGGCTTCCAGTGGCCAATTCTATGCCAGTGCCATGCTATTGTTTTACCTGTCCTGCGTCTGGGACATCTCAGTGCTAAAGCAGGTGACCAGTGTGGTGGCACCATAAGTTGACCCGTTTCTATGTATGCATCGTCTATCTACAGGTATGGTTATTTTAATTGGGCTGGGTTAGTTCAGTTTAGCATTATAAGTTTGGCACTGAAAGAGTTAAAGTCCATATTTTAACCAAATTTGCTGAGACATGTGGAATATTGTGCATGTAATCATTTGTGTACACATTCCATAATAATTTACAGTATTATGGTGCTTAATTTGACCTTCAAGATGTATATTTTTGCACTACTATGAAAGTCCTGGATATTTTGGGTTTAAAAACTTTATTATTTTGAAGTTGTCCTAAAGCTAGGTGAAGTGGTCAAATTATGGTCCTTATGTTTTCATCCATGAAAAAAATACTTGTAATGTGCTCTTGTGTTCATATCTTTTCCCATTTTCATGAACTCTTTGGTTTTTATGACTTTCTATATAATGCATGGTCAATTATGAGAAATGGTCAAAAAACCATCTGTACTCCCCCATTCACTTCAATGAAAATGACCATTTTCATGAACGGATAAAAGCATGAAATAGTAGGTTGTCCCAAATGGTTTTTGGCTGTATTTGATGTGCCATGGTATGATATTTTGAAAAGAAAATGAAAAGAACCAAAAACAACCAATTTTACCCATGTAACGCTAATTGTGACCGGTTCGTTACACATGGCCACCAACGAGTGGTAATACTCAACCCAGCCCGTGTAAGAAATCCAAAATGAGAACCACATGTAGAAAAACGCTCATTAAGACCTTTTCTGTATACATTAAATAAGTGGAAACGCTCAGTTATCATCACTTTAGTCGCAAATCAGTTCCAAACGAGTAAAAACACTCTGCCTTTTGAAATGCAGCTCTGTATAAAATCCTGCCTAGTTGAGTAATAATTTAACACTCAAACAATTCAAACATAACATCAATTATCCAAATGAATTAAATGACTATAGAACACATTTGAGTCTTTTGTCAAATTAAAGATAAACCAACAAAAAACAAAGCAGAAAAAAATAAACAAGCAAACAACAGCAAAATAATAATAATAATAATAATAATAATAATAATAATAATAATAATAATAATAATAATAATAATAATAATAATAATAATAAATATAACAATAATAATAATAATAAAATAAAATAAATAAATTTTAAAAAAAGCGGACAACACATCGCAACGTGTGAAAATACTCCCTTGAAGTTTGTCCTTGGTCTGAATAGGAGCTCTCTATTTTATATGAGTGAAGCCGCCCAATCAGTGAGTACAGAATTGTAAGGGGCAAAATGATCATCAATGAAAATATCCATTTGACTAAATAAAAATTTGATGTTTAGTCGGCACGCAAATGTTGAAATATACTCAATGGTACAAAGTAATTTCAATCTGATGAAGATCCCAATTTAAGCCAGTGATGGCAACCTTTGTGTGGAACTGACCAGCCGGCCCCTCATAAACATTACCAAATGCACTTACTTTAGATTCTGTCATTGCATATACTCAAACATGTATACAATGTTTGATCTTAGATTTTAACCACCATTTGGAAAAAAAAATTAGAATCATAATGTGTTCTTATCATATTGCCCATGCTGACAGTCTGTAATCAAATAGGGTAGAGTGAAACCTAAATTTAGAACCATTTGTTTTAGTGTTTTTATGTAGTAAGCATATACATTTTAAATTACTGGAAACTAGAATGATACTGTGTCACAGAGTTGATAACTTAGACTTCCCAGAACTGTTTGTCCTTGTGTGTGTTTCCCTGCTTGTTTGCCAGTGTGTGTTTGTGTGTGTGTGTGTGTGCTTACCTTTCTCAGTAAGTTGACAGTACGTACATGCGCATTGCAGTATTAACGTTTACGCATTGAATAAAACGTTGTGTGATCAGATTATAGCCCTCTAGTCGAAATAAATGATTAATCGGTGTAATTAGATGGCCAAGTTTTGACACATATTGCACTAAACGTACATTAATTGTCATTTAAATTTTCGACTAATATATTTATCTGTTCACATGTAGCATTTAAAAATGGGCGGTTAAGGCTACGTATGGTAAATTGTTCCTTGTTTTTCTCTGTGAAGTAGCAATTAAAGATTGTAGATCATAATATGGGAATGGGGAATGTATTTAATTTCCTTGGAATCACTATTGATGAACGACTCAACTGGAATGCTCATATTGAAAAAAAAAAAAACCTCGAACTTTAGGAATCATGAACAAAATAAAAAAAAATACCGTCCATCTCCGGAATGACAGAAATTTACAATGCATTAATATTATCGCACCTTAACTATGGTATATTAGTATGGGGCTTTAAATGTAGCAAGCTCCAAATATTGCCAAAAACAAGCTGTACGTATTATAACCTGTAAGAAGTATAATGCACATACGGCCCCCTCTTTAAAAGCTTGAAGCTTTTGAAAGTAGAAAATTTGTTTACAGTATCAAAGTACAAGTTTTATCATCGATATGTTAATAAAAAGCTTCCTGTAAATTTACAAAGACTACCTTTTCAAGATACTCTTAGGCACATTACAAGACAAGGCAGAAATAATTACACCCCTGAGTATGCCAATGACTATGCGTAAAACCGCATAAGACACGAATTGCCAATTGCTATTAACACTGCACCGTTGTGTGTTCGAGAAAAAATCCAGACTCACACCATTAGAGCCATGGTACAATATGTAAAAGCAAATTTGATTTCACAATATGAAGTATCTTGCTCTATTGAAAACTTATGTTTGTATTAAAAAAATGCTTAATTTTTTACTATTTTTTTTTAAAGATGCGTTATTTTTCCACCAAATTTGCTATTAATTGAGTTTAATTATTGAAATGAAATGACATGTCTGTGTCATATCTGGCAAATTAATGGTCCAATCAACTGGAAAGTGTTTCTATCCATGTTAAAACTGTCAATATGAACAGGTATCACTTTCACAGGGTGGCTTCCATACAGCCACATTATTTTTGTCTTAATGGAAGGCTCCCCAGTCAATGGTAATGTTACAATATATTTTTCTAAAAATGTAACAACTACTGACCAAATAAAAATATCCTGAGTCATGAATCCTGAGTCCTGAGACTCACTCTGGCTGGAACAAAGCTGAGGGATTGTATGAACCAGAGTTGTTGTCACTTACAGAGGCACCCAAAACATGTTATTAGTAATTGTTTTGTGTCGATACCCTTGCAAGTGCAAATCAAATACACTGGCGTGCACAGCCCTGTGTTCATGCGAAGGAGAACGTCCATGAAATTAGCTTCATTGGTTTACACTCTTCCTGAATATGGATCTGTTTGTAACTCCGTATGCTTTGTTGTGTCGTGTGGTCTTGAAAGCTGCACAAAGATTGCTTTCCAGCACCTTTCACTGTACCTGTGTGAAACTGCACAATAAAGCAATTTCCCATTCGTAGTTCAAATGGGTCTGCAGCTACCGAGGAACCTAGGTCTTAAAGCGTGTTCTGTGAGCTGCAAATGTAGGACCATGCTATTTGAATATATGGGTTTGTCCACCATGGCAAGAAGGATAATTATGTAAAATGTCTTTTTTTATCGAATGTTTCTGCAGCTGTAATATTAAACAACAAACCCTAAAGTGTGACCTGTGACCTTCATTATGACCTTGAAAACTGTTCTAATTTAAGGTCATCTATGATGGTACGTATGTGTATGGATAATTGAAATGTCCTTATGCATTTGTGACAACAAACAGGTTTTGTCATTACTTGTTTTGGAATTCAACGTTAGGTGCACATGTAGGTACATTGCTGTACGGAGAAACGGATGAATGTACGTGTAATCTCTACAATGGAAAGGTTTTTATATGCCACCTTGGATAGTAATGAACAAAAAAAAACTATCTGCAATGGCCTTATAGTACCCTCCCTGGTATCTGGGTATGTTATTGTTGTCAAATTGCAAAAGAATGCTGGTAGTGTATCATGACAATGAATCGATTATGCACGCGCTGGCATCCATAATTCCAAGTGGCCCTATATCGATAAATGTTAGCAATATACTCGTTTACTTGTGTGCCATTGTCAATGCCCCCCCCCCCCCCCCCCGTATCTGGTTGTGCCATTCCAGTCAAATTGAGAAAAGGTGCTGCTAAAAATGATACCGTGAAAGCGAATCCATTGCACATGTGCATACATGTTGATTTTTAAAGGACATTATCAAACACAAGTTTGTAACATAATGATCTTAACGGGGCCAAATGTGGTAATTTATAACCCACCATGGTAAATGGATGTGTCCTATTTTCCCTTCAAATTGTGAAATACATTTGTCAATAAATGACATCATGAAAACGTACTCATTGCGCATGAGCCTACATATATATTATCAAGTGTTTTTATAACCACAATGCATCCGGCTGTGCCCAGGTAACAAATTAAACTGACCTCTAGGAGATAATGTGTCAAAGGGAAAAGAACGTTAAAAGGCCCAACCCTAACATTTATGGGAAAATGGTAATTTCAAACAGCCCTTCCCAAAAAGAAATTATCGACCCTGCCTGGAAGATTTTTTTGAGATAGCAGCCATCGTATGTCGTTATTTTGCAGTAAAGTTAATTAAAACACAGCATTTTATTTCAACTTGTCCAGGGGTTAATCTTGGCCGGGAAAGCAGCATAGCTGCACAGCCACAGTTGTTCGGTGAAACAGCATAGCCCTGTTTTATGTCTGATCGTTATTGTTATATTTCACAAGATTCAAGGTGTTTATTCTCTCAAATACTAGGGCAAACGGTGGCTACAGTACTTTGAAGACATCACTCACTATGTAAACCTTAATCTGCCCACTTGTTTGTGTGTCTAAAGCAGTTATCATTGTGAGTAACAAATGCAAATGCGTCACGATACTTTGGCTTGAGCCACGTGGTGAGCGCCATTTTGAAAATTGAGCAATGCACTGATTAAGGGACAGTCACACAAAAATATATATGATTTTGATATCAATGTGAATTGTGGCCAGAGCATATATCATATCATTATTGATGCTCTGAATCATTTGCAAGATGTTTACTTTTGCTTCTATATATTATACCCACCCACGCAACCCCCCCCCCCATCAGCCCAATACTATCTTTATTTGCAAACCATTGTGTGTGAAATTCTCACTTTACAAAATGGCACCCAAATGCCTGTAAGCTGATTGAATATTTGAATACGTAGTATCCAAAACATATGTGTGATTAGTGTTAAGGAAAGATTTATTTGTCGAATAAAAATGATAAACAATATACCTATAATGGGACTTTCACTGAGTGAGGATGACCTAAAAATGTAAATACTACATGTGCAGTTATCAGTTGTAGCCAGCCGTGAGCCCCAGAATAGGGATATTGTATCAGACACTAAGGTCGCCCCCCAGGCTATGAATTAATCAGCAGTACTAAAAAGACCTGTCATGCGCTATTAGTGAGTGAAAGATGCAGCTTGAGGGAGAAAGTTGCGCCGACAGTGGATATAGGTCCGAAAATACCGACGAACTTTGATATCAGTAGTAAAAATAATTGTTACGTACTGGTGTGTATATGCACTAAATTGAATGCCTTTATTATTCGATGCATGATAGTTATACTATACCGCTGCACTGATATCAGTATGCTTGGTTCTGGTGTGCAAATGCAAAAGAATGGCTTATCATTTTTTATGATAATGCCACAGCTTTTTAAAATTTCGTGTTGACTCTGATGTGGCTGCATTATCAGGTATGTCTAGCATTCGCATGACATCTGTAGGATCCATTGTCTTTAATTTATGATTATCTGAGTGACATTAGATGCCAATAAGACTGGTGCAATACAGTTACGCTCGCGTTCCAGTTAACAAATGCCATCTCACAAGCGTTTCCCAAACGTTTCCCAAACACTTTCTGTGAAAGTGAAACATTTTGCAAACGCGTAGCAAAGACTTTCCAAACACTTTCCAAATGCTTTACAAACACTTTGCCAAACGCTTTCAAACACTTTTCCAAACGCTTTCAAACACTTTGCCGAACGCGTTTGGTGAAAGCCGAACGTTTTCAAACACTTTTCAAAACGCTTTCAAACACTTTTCTCTTTGCGCCAAACGTATGTGATACATGTACATGTACACTTAGTAATCTAATTCTAATGACATGGATTTGTCACCTTTACCTGCTAATATTTATATTGTTCCTGGTAATCAACAATATTATGACATGGTCATACCTAATTAAGGAAGAAAATAAGTAAAAGTTGAAGAAAACAAATAATGTGCATACATTAACAGGTTTAATATTTCATTTATTATAAAGTTACAAATCTTTCAGTCGCAAGTATACCCAGTCACTATCATACTTTTTCTGCAAATGAAGTTCTTGAAAAAAAGCTTACTTGGATAATTTCGAACGAAAATACAGAAGTACCTCAATTAAAGTATTGTTTGGCTTACTAAGCCAAGCAATAGAATTAGCTCCAGTGGAGTACGCCAGGCGATACTCCATTGGTCCTTGGAGTAATTATATACATTTTAATTGGAAATTAGGAACTATTTCGGAGTAAATTTATAGGCAATATCATAATCAGATCATGGATCATGATCTGATCATGATATTACTTATGGATTTACTCCGAAACAGTTTTTGAAAGATGAAGTATTCATGACATCTTAAATGAACAATTGAGTCTTTAATTAATTTTAAGTGAATTAGACACTTGGGTAAACGTATTTGGATCGTGTTTTATATAATTACATACAACCTATTATGCTGGATAAGTGCACATTTACATGCAGGTACATCATATATTGCTGGACCTGTTGAAAATACGTTTGGAGATTCATCATCATTTAAATGGAAGTGTTTGAAATACATAGTGTTGGAATGCGTTTGTGAAAGTGTTTAAAATCTTTCGGGTAATTCTTAACGCGTTTGGCGAAGTGTTGGGTAGCTTTGTGAAAGTGTTCGAACGTTTTGTAAAAGTGTTTGAGATTTTTCCCAAACGCTTTCCAAATGTTTTCCAAACACATTCAAAACACATTCCAAACATATTCCAACAATTTCATATAATCTAAAGCTCTTGTCTTACTATATTTGAAAAAATATGTGTTTCACTGTGTTATAGTCCATTGGCGAAACCTGCCAAACAAACAATAATTACGACAACACAAAATAGGGTAGAAACCAGCCTAGCTCACACCATAAACTACGGGGAGCAAATCCATTTTCAAATACGGCCATCTTTCAAGATATCTATAAATCCATTTAAGGTATCTTTAAATGTGGCCATCGTTCCAGCAAAAAAATCTGAATGTTCACTAGGTTTTTGAACACTTTATAAATAACAATAAAGATGGCTGTCTTTTTGAAAATGGAAATAAAGTAATGCAACCAGGTCTTCCTATGAGTTGTGACGAATGGTACACCATGGATACCATGGGCCCTGTTGGAGTCACAGATGCTATTCTTCGGAATACACTAACAATTATTAGATGTATTGCGCCACCTTTGGGTTCCGAAAGTGTCTACAGGAAGGGAGCGTGAATTGTTTTCAGTGTATCAAAACTCGGGTAATTTTAAAGATATCTACAAATCAATTTGCGATATCTTTAAAGATGGCCGACTTGTAAACTGTTAAATGTATCATCCATTACTTCCTGGTTCACACACTGGGCTTTTTAAATGTAATTTTTATCCTTGGTTGTTTATTTTTTATTCTTCATACACGGAACAGTGCACCCTTTCATGCCGTCAAAGCCGAAAAAAGCACATACGCATTCACCACGTTCATGACCTATGACCTTGCATCAACGTTGTAAGTTTTTTTAAGGCATTTTTTCATCAGCTTGGCATCCTCGATTCCGTGGTGAATTGTTTATAGGTTTTCTTTTTTCCTAAACTGGCCACCTTACTATCCCTATTAATGGTCTCACACACAGACACACATACAGAGATACAGTCGCTATATATATATATATATATATATATATATATATATATATATATATATATATATATATATATATTGGTTCGTACAAGTGGTCTAGCTGCATCTGTTTATCTTACAGTCACTGGGACTTAATATAATGCCCCAGCTTGGTTCCACTTCAGTTATACACTGGCGGGTGGTTTAACTGGGATAAGCTGTCATGCTGGAAAGGGTACACAGTGGTCCAGGGGAAAGTCAAATTGTTCTTATCTGAACCTGTACTAGACAAATTTAGCGATTATGGTTTGTTTGACAGGTATTCTTCTTTCATAATGAAGCTCTGCATATATAAGCAATACTTCACGTATTTAGCTAATTCATCATTTGCCACATCCGAATTTATTCATTATTATGTGGGTTGTCTTTGCTGAATATTTAGCTTAGACAAGGAGCTGCTACTCAGAGAGACACAGGTAAAAGGCTCCGAAACATGTTGTGTAGTTACAAGCTGAAAACCCTTTAATTCATTTGGGCTGCTACTGCCTATGTCAAAATTTTAAAGCGGATCTTGTGTCAATATGGACAATAGTACTTCTGGATGTATATAGATTCGACAGGGACAGGTTAGTTTATGGAGAGTAAAGAGTTCGGACTGCAGAATAGGGTAATGACTACTAGGAAGTGGTTCTGGGCATAAAGACACAAATATATATATATATATATATATATATATATATATATATATATATATATATATATATATATATATATATGTCAGAGAAAATGAACATTTTCCCATGGGTCATAGCGAAGAGTGGTGCAGTACAATTGTTACTTGACATCTCACTTGTCAGTCCCATGCACGCTATACCGTAAAACGTTGTGTCTGGTTATGAAGGGATTATCTTGGTTTTATGCACAGCTTATTACAGAAGCATATACGTGTGTGTATGTTAAAGGTATATATATATAAATACATATATATATATATATATGTATATATATTATATAAATATATATACATATATATAAATATAGATATATATGTCTCTGTGTGTGTCTGTGTGTGTGTGTGTGTGTGTATGTGTGTGTGTGTGAGTGTGAGTGTGTGTGTGCCACAGCCAAATATTCTTTCTCGCTGGAGCACTGGTATATGATATGTCTCAGCTTTCTGTGGTCCACATATGTTTTTTTTTTGTTTGCACCTTTTCATACAAAAGTCTTACTTATGTATATATGTTTTATCATTTGCAATATTGTTGGGGACAATTATGTCTCACAGGGCTTGGCAATTGTTAAGAACAAGCAAAGTAAATAAAGCCAGAACACCCATTAATTAAAGATACAATTTGTTTGCTACATAAACGAATTTGTGTTTCAATATATTTTTCACGATGAATCGTTAGGTCAAAAAGCTTCAAGTATAATATTACATTTTTCCAAAAATAACTGCTTGAGTCGTGGTCGTACAAAATGTTTAAATTATTTATGATCTGACAATGCCATTGGTAGTCAAACGTCCTAGCATTTAAAAGAAGAAGTGATGAAAGTAGAATGTCTCTTTCACATTAGCCTATGCAGAATCATGTTCCATCATTAGAGTCCTTTCAAGGCCATGCCATGCAAGGTAAAGATATATGTATATATATATATATATATATATATATATATATATATATATATATATATATATATATATATATATATATATATATATATATATATACAGTTACACCTGGCTAAAAGTTAACAGCCAAACGCTTTTTGTGCATTTGGCTGGTGTTTGGCTTGTGTTTGGAAAGCGTTTGGGAAAAATCCCAAACACTTTTATAAAACGTTCGAACACTTTCACAAAGCTACCCACACTTCTCCAAAGCGTCCAAACACTTTCCAAACGCACTGAAGAGTTACCCAAACGGTTCCAAACACTTTCACAAACGCATTCCAACACTTCCATTTGAATGATGAAGAGTCTACAAACGTTTTTTAACAGGTCCAGCAATATATGATGTACCTTCATGTATATGTGCACTTATCCAGCATTATAAGTTGTATATATTTATATAAAACACGATTCAAATACGTTTACCCAAGTGTGTAATTCAACTAAAAGTAATTAAAGCCTTTATTCTTCATTTAAGATGTCATGAATACTTCATCTTTCTGAAACTGTTTCGGAGTAAATCCATAGGCAATATCATGATCAGATCATGGTTCATGATCTGATCATGATATTGCCTATAAATTTACTCCGAATAGTTCCTAATTTTCAATTAAAATGTATATAATTACTCCAAGGACCAATGGAGTATCGCCTGGCGTACTCCACTGGAGCTAATTCTATTGCCTGGCTTAGTAAGCCAAACAATACTATCATTGAGCTGCTTCTGTATTTCCATACGAAATTTTAAACGTTAGCCTTTTTTCAAGAAGTTCACTTTCAGAAAAAGTAAGATAGCGACTGGGTATACTTGCTACTGAAAGATCTGTAACTTTATAATAAATGAAATGTTAAACCTGTTAATGTAGGCATATTATTTGTTTTCTTCTACCTGTACTTATTTTCTTTCTTAATTAGGTATGACCATGTCATAACATTGATGATTACCAGTAACGATATTAACATTACCAGGTAAAGCTGACAAATACATATTTCCAGGAATTATTTGTCACTGACTCATTTTTTCTTTTTATCATTTCATGTTAATTTGAATCAGATATTATCATTAGAATTAGATTACCAAGTGTACATGTACATGTATCACATACGTTTGGCGCAAAGTATACAGTGTTTGAAAGCATTTTGAAAAGTGTTTGAAAGCGCTGGGAAAAGTGTTTGAAAGCGTTTGGCAAAGTGTTTGAAAGCGTTTGGCAAAGTGTTTGAAAAGCATTTGGAAAGTGTTTGCAACGTGTTTAGTGCGCGTTTGCAGAACGTTTGACTTTCACTGAAAGCGTTTTGGAAACGTTTGGGAAACGTTGATGCGTTTGGCGTTTGTTAACTTTAACGCGAGCGTTACTGTATATATATATATATATATATATATATATATATATATATATATATATATATATATATATATATATATATATACTATGGTGTTCTTTTCCAGTAATTGTATGGTGTTGTCATCTCCATGCGAAATTCTAAATTGAGGGGGAACGTACCTTTCACTGAATCAGCATTATATTTCCTATGAATGAAGACCCTGTCAGCAAAGACTCATTTGTTCATATGTCCTTCTTCATTGCACAATTTTCTCCGTCAAATAATACGGCAGATATGATGAATTAAATTGTTATTTTGTCGCTAAAACATAAACAAAGGTGGATATTGTAGAAGATGATGAGTCCCTGATAAGGGAGGTTTTTCAGTGACTTTTCTGTATGCAGAGTAATTCTAACTGGCTGTTTAATCGAGGCATATTTCACCTTTGCATAAAAAGTGACATTGGAACAATGACTACAAACTAGTTATTATCATATATGAAACAGGATGCAAACTACATTAGCAAATAATCGGTTAAAGAGAATCACTGGGGCAGATCCGGCAATAATAACACCATTTCAATGTAAGGAGTTTGGATGACGAAATGCGGATAATCATGAGAATAACAATGATAATGATAAGAGAGAGAAATTGAGAGAGAGAGGGAGAGAGAGAGAGAGAGAGAGAGAGAGAGAGACAGACAGACAGACAGACAGACAGACAGACACATAGACAGACACAGAGACAGAGAGAGAGAGAGAGAGAGAGAGAGACAGACAGAGAGAGAGATAGAGAGAGAATGCTGCAAAGTTTTTCTTTTTTTGCCTAATTGGAGGCTCGATATAAGTTTCCAAGCTTCCATTCATGAGCATATATTATGAAGTGCATGTTGTGGTCTAAACTTGTCCCAAACCACTTGACCAGTTGCTTTGGCATAGCTTTGGATTTGTTTTGTTAGGACTACGGTCTGGATGTGGTAATGATACTGTCTAAAATAGATGCACTTCCAGGTACTCCTACGCTTCTATTTGTTCAGCAAGTGGCGCTGCGACTTATCATCATCATCATCATCATCATCATCATCATCATCATCATCATCATCATCATCATCATCATCATCATCATCATCATCATCATCATCAAGGTGGCTGGACTTAAAACCCAAATGTATATCTGTCATCAATGATAAACCCGATACCCACGTATTTCTATGTGACTGCAAAGGTGTCGAGAAATGCAGAGATATCTGTAAACAGGCCTATCAGGCCTACTGCCTGGCAGCTTGTCAAGCCCTTTGTTAGTTAATTAGTTAAAAAACAAAAACAACAATCACAACAACAACAACAAAAGCCAATGAATATTATAAAAATAAATGAGTGGGCAGCCATACCGTCTAGCTAGAACAAGCCAGGTCGCAAAGCGGTCCAGGAGAGGAATGAAGAAGGGGTCTTCTTATTTTCGCAGAGTTCCGGTTGCATCTGCTTGGCAGCGCTGCGGTTCGAAAAACAGTCAGAGCAGACAACAGCTCCCAAAAGACACAAGGACACTGATTACAACGTGTTACAGCAGGCAAACGACCGGGCTACAGTGTTGGAGAACCATGAACTGCACAGGCAGCTGTGATACAGATGTCTGGGCATGTTGGAGAGTACAGTGAAATTGCAAGTTTATCCACTGTGCTAGAGAATAGATCCATTGCATCATGCTGCATGCGGAATACAACAGTGTGAAATACATAATAATGTTCTTTTTCTATTTACTGTCGATATAGTCTAACGCATAAAGGCCACAGGCAGGGCCTCATATATGAGTTTGTGTGCAAGCACAACGCTGTTCTGCCGGGAGCCATGATGGATATTGTCAGCTGTATCCTCTCCATATACTCCACTTTCTACTCAAATGTATCTTAAACCAGAATCAGCCATGCATTTGCCAATCGCCTTACACAAATTCATATGAATATGGAAGCTTCCCATTATGACAACCAAGTTTTTACATTCTTCTGCCTTTAATCACTGCTGATCATCAGGTTTCTGAAGCCTCTTAATTCAAATTTTTGCCTTTGGCATTGTCTAACATGTGACAACTGCATCAGGTTTCTATCAGGTCTTTTGGACAGGTTCTAGAAATAAGGGTTCAGCTTTATTAGCGCCAAGCGGAGATGGCTCAGTTGCTTGAAAATCATCTGGGACAGGCACAGATTTTGGTGATGTAAGATCTATGTTCAGCTCTTGTGTCACATTTGTGGCAATACGTCTCCTTAAGGTGACCGTTTGTGATGCATGAAAAGTGCGCCCCCAATCAAGGGTTGTCTCAATGATGTCAATGTTAACATTTGCATACCTAACATAACCAGAAAATTGAACATGAATAAAGTTGCGAGGAATCACCATTTCCCCTATATCGTGTTAGCACTGAATTTGCAATTGATGTATCAACATGAATCACACACTCATAGCTAACACAGTGCCCTGCTGTATACAAAAGCTGCACTTACTCTTTAGACCTTGTGGCTTGCTGTAAAGTGAGGCCAAGTTCCCAGTGTTTTGGTGTCTGGTTCTTGCCTCTAGATGCCCAAAATATATCTGAGTGGGGGTGATCAGGCTGGTGTATGGGAACTCTTGGGGGGGGGGGGGGTGTGTTGCTCTTCCATAGTCAATACCATGACTCCTGCCTGCAGGTCACTCTTTTCCTGCATGCTGCCTCTCCTGCGTAGATAAGCTAGGCCAATATAAGTCATGACCTCACAGGCAGTGGCAAAAGATTACAACTGCCCCTTTCTGCTCTTCCTTGGAGGCCAGCCAACTGATGCCCTCAGTGTCAAGTGGGACTCTGGACTTCTGATGGATACAAGCAGCCAGCCCATGAAATACATTACACAAGTAATATGTGAGTGATCTCAATAACTAGCTCATTAATCCATGCGGAGTGAGTCAGAATACGAAATTTATTCCAACTCATCAGTAACTATACGTTGCAAGTTTGGGATAACTGAGTGACTGGAAAACACTGCAATGCACGAGTGATGCCATTTTATTTTATCACCCAAGTGTGTACTCTCTGCACCCAATACCAATAACCCATCAAGGATGCCAAGAGGGTACAAAGAATTTTATTTTATTATTTTCTGTAATACGGTAAAGACTGATATTATAGGTTCTAATTTGAAATATTGTTTCTTTATTACATCAACTTTTAGTAATGATGATATAGCTTCACAAGATAAATTGAGTAAATTACCTGGGTTTTTTATGGAACAATTCCCAAGAGCCTCTGAGGATGTTGGATCCTGCCAACATCAGGAAGTTTATGATACATGTTACCCTTTGTATATTACGCGGCCACTTACCCCCACATTGCTACAGTCCTCATGACCACCAGAGAAATATTTTCTCACCATAAATGAATGTGGCGGGGGTGGATGGGTGGTAGTTTTACTGGGGAGTTCTAGCAAATTGGTGAAATGCAACATTCCCCTTTCCTTGAAAACATTTGTCAGCAACATATGCAAACTATGACAAAAAGTTTGTTTCTCCAGCATCACTGATCCACGGTTGTAAGATAGCTAGCATTCCAACATCTGCATTGTAATCTGTTAATGAGGCAGCACATGTGGCAATCACGTCGCCAGTGTGGCTTTTTGCACTGCAAGGGGATATTGGCTGAGTTCAAAATCCATGAAAATGTTCAAATGGCTAGCAATATTGGTCGTAGTTTCTTGTTTGCTCATAGTGTCTATGCCGCCTTTTTTCCAAATTGAAGGCTTTTTGTTCCGTATGAGGAGAGTTTGACTTGTGCGTAGAACAGATAAGTCCATTTTGTGGCATATTGGGATTCATGTCCAACAGAAATATTTACCCGAGAGAGTTAGCTATCTTGATATTCTCATATGAGCAAATCAAGACTAGAAATCCATGATGGGAGCAAAGAGCCATGACCTGATTCACAAATTTCCAGAGGAAATAAAATGAACACTTATCGTTCCCATGATGCACACATAGTGATCATAGACATATTTCCTTCTTAAGTTTGAAACAGGATCAGAGAAACATATGGGAAGAGTATAAAGTTTCTAACGTGGTAAAGTAAACCAATTTTATTAAAAATGTAATGTGATAAATCGCCAATTTATGGGTCAAAATGGTAATAACATATTTCTGTGGCCAAATTGTGCTGCACAACTGGACACACTTGTTACCAAAAAAATGTTACTTGCACGCTACACTTTGGACATTTACGTACCTTGGAGGGTTGAAATGCACTAAATTCTCTATCAAACCAAGATAAAATATATATTGAACTATTCCCAAGAGGTCATGGATTCTTACTCCAATGACCTAGGGTATATGTGTTTTTACGGTCTTTTAAAACTGTCCACAAGGATTGGTGATTGGTCAGTTCAACTTGTAATCTTCTAATTACGATTTCTAACCTAATAGTACTCTTTGCAGTTCACACAAAGGGTCCAGCAGACTTGTTGCACATTTGTAAGTTCAAAATAAAGGAATGTATTCTTTACTTGAACTTTTTGGTAGGCAGGTTTATTTGGTGTCCCCTTCCTAGAAAAGGGGGCACAGATATGCTCTGGGCTCAACATAGCACCTCAATGGGTTTAATATGGGATGCCCTAAGTATTAGTATGGATTATAAAATTGTCATATGGACTGTTATTTAACATAAATAACATAACTAAGAATATGATCAAGCAGTCAAATAGTTGAAACAATCATTACCTACATTTATAGTTCAACCAAACAGGTGACAGTTGAAAGATTCAAAAGTTACCGAAACATCAACATCAAGAGACAGTCATTTATAAATAGCTAGTGGTAGTTTAAACTGGTCCTTCTTTAAAAGTTTCTTCATAAATTACACACTTCAGTATTTCTAAAACATATAGACCTGGCCAGGTAAAACCCAAATTTTGCCTAATGTAAAAAGAGACATACTAGGCCTATCACTTTTTGGTTCCCCTGACTCCTCATACAGCTGATTTTCGAGCAAAAGAAGAACGTAGGCCTACATCCTTTTTGTGATAGTTATGAATCTGGGACATTAAACACACAATCTACTGCCATTATAAATATGAGTCAGAGAGCGAGGCTCACAACTCAAGATAGTCGGTGAAGTATTTATCAAAAAGTTAAGAAAGACCTCACCCATATTAGTACTTGAATGAGGGCTCTTTTGGTGAAGAATTTAAATATGTTGTCCTCATCTTGAATCCAGGTAGATATATGTGGAAAAATCAGGGATTGGGGTGGAGTGAGTAAATAGAGACAAATCTTTGCACCCCTCCCAGGGGAAGGTTATCAAATATTCATGTTCAGGTATATGATTGTGCTTTGTATGATTATATTTTTATACCTACTCCTTCAATACCACAATTTGGTGATTACATTTTTAGTAAACTAGTTGCTTGTCTTGAAACAGAACCACTGCTGTTGAGGTAACTGGAGCATGGGTAAACTATTCTTGTCCTGTCCACTTGGCCATGTGCTGGCTGAAATTCTCCTATGACCTCAATCTTTCTTTTATTGCACTTCTCTTTTCTTTTTAGGGGGCTCAGGTCAGAGCCCCAACTGCACACCTGCACGCAATTTTTGACTAATGCTTTTGTAAGTTACCAATCTTCTAACAGAGTATATTTCATAAACATTTTTCAGATAGTAGCATTTTATTATAAAGGCAAAAGATGGTCAATGTTTCAAATGCAAAGGCAACATAATCTTGGCATAATATCAATAAAATGTGAGAGGAATCAGAGATTTTGAAAAGAGAAGACAGATATTTGGATGGCTTAGGAAGAAGAAAGCATCCATATTTATGTTACAAGAAGCCCAATGTACGTCAGAGATTGAGAAACAGTGGTATGCTGAATGGGGTTATGATATTTATTTCAGTCACGGACAGTCTGATGCCAGGGGAGTGTGTATTCTATTTAAGAATTATTTTGAATATGATATCCATAAAGTTATTACAGACAACCAAGGTCGGTATCTTATTCTAGATATAAGAATACATCAAGAAAGATTAACTTTGGTAAATGTGTATGGCTATAATGAAGACAAACCTGAATTTTTTGAAGATTTGATACAAAATTTAGAATCTTTGCCAAATGACAATAGAATCATTGGGGGAGACTTCAATGTTATATTAGATGTTGATCTAGATAAAAAAGGCGGTCAAGCAACCACTCATTTACAAAACCAAAGTGTAATCTTGTCTTGGATGGAAGAAACTGACCTGGTTGATGTGTGGAGACAGGCAAACCCAGATGTGTGCAGATATACTTGGCAAAGGAAGAACCCTTATCCTATATACAGTAGATTAGACTTTTTTGGGGGTATCTTTTGGATGAGTTGGTTGTACTGAAAAGAGTGAAATTACTCCTGGATATAAATCCGATCACTCTGCAGTTACTCTAGAACTGCGGTTAAGTCAGGAACAGAGAAGTCCAGATTACTGGAAACTGAATTGTTCACTTTTAAAAGAAATAGGATATGTTAACTTGATAAACGAAACAATAATACAAACAGCAGAAATATACCAGGATGAAGATGTCATACTAAAATGGGAAATGATTAAAATGGAAGTTCGTGTCAAAACAATGCAATATTCCTCACAATGGAAAAAAGAGAAGCAAAGAACAATACTAAATTTAGAAACACAGTTAAAAAATTGGGAGGTATATATATGGATAATGAAAGTGAAGTAATTGAGAAAGAAATTAAGGAGATAAGATTGAATTTAGATACCATAATGGAGGAAGAAACAAGAGGAGCTATACTTAAAAGTAGAGTTAGATGGTATGGTGAGGAACAAAAACCTACTAAATATTTTGTTTAATCTCGAAAAAAAGGAATTTCAATAAAAGAGTAGTTAAGAAGCTTAGAATAAATAATGAAATTACAACAGACCCTCCAAAAAACTACAGGAGCAAAACAAATTTTATAGTAATCTGTACACATCTGCTTTGCATGTCTCTAATCCAGGAAACTCTATAACAGAGATTGACTTTTTTCCACAAGATGAAGACATCCCTAAACTGTCAGATGAACAAAAGGAGAACTGTGAAGGATTAATAACGGAAACTGAGGCACTTGTCATATTAAAAAGTTTGAAAAATGATAAATCTCCTGGATCTGACGGTTTTCCAGTTGAATTTTATAAAGTCTTTTGGGCTGTCTGTAAAAAGTTTTGGCTAGATGCACTTAATTTGTCATATCAAAGAGGTCTGTTGTCAATTTCGCAAAAACATAGTATTATAACCCTCCTCCCAAAAAAGGATAAAGATATATTGGAACTAAAAAATTGGAGACCTATATCATTGTTAAATCAAGACTATAAGTTGGATGCAAAATGCATAGCTTTTCGAATAAAAAAGTATTGAATGAAATTATACATAAGGATCAAACAGGTTTTTTAAAAGACAGATACATTGGTGAAAATATGAATAAAATTCTGAATATTATGGAGTACACAGAAGTAGAAAACATTCCAGCTTTATTAGTTTTGATAGACTTTGAAAAAGCCTTTGATTATTTAGAATGGGATTTCTTGGAAAAAAACTTATTAATAAATATTTTAATTTTGGACCTTCATTTCAAAATTGGATAAAATCATTTTATACAAACATTAAAAGTTCGGTAATCAATAACGGCTGGACTTCAGTACCCTTTTCCTTGTCGCCGGAGTGCGACAAGGATGCCCTATGTCACCTTATCTGTTCATTTTATGTGTGGAAATTTTGGGAAATTTTATTAGAAGATATGAAAATATCAAAGGGATAAAAATAGATGTACATGAATATAAAGTATCTCAGTATGCCGATGACACATCTTTTACTCTCCTGACAAACAAAGATAACCTAGACCATCTATTTTTTATACTAGAAAAAATTCAAGATATTTCAGGGTTGACAATAAATAGAACGAAAACAGATATTTTGAGAATCGGTTCTCTTAAAAATACTGATATAATTTTTTTCAGAAAACCTTAACCTACGTTGGACAAATGTGCCTGTAGCTTTGTTAGGTGTGAAAATCACACCAGTAAAAAGTAAACTTGAGTCACTTAATTATATTTCAAAGAAGGAAAAAATAGAAAATATTTTTAATATGTGGGGCAAAAGAAATTTGAGCTTGTTTGGCAAGACTTTAATTATAAAATCACTAGCATTGTCTCAAATTTTGTATTTAGTATCAGTCTTACCAAATCCATCATTGGCAATTACAAAACAGATAGAAAGGTTCATATATAAATACTTGTGGAATAACAAGCCAGATAAAGTTAAACGAGGTTACATCAGTGCATCAACAAAATATGGTGGTCTTGGTATACCGCATTCATTTTCACAGTTCTTAGCAATTAAGTGTGCCTGGGTTAAAAGGCTTCTATTTGATATGAATGCAAAATGGAAATATTCAGTCTTTAAGCAACTCCCATGCCAAGACAAATTTTAATGGGAATGCAACTATCATGCTGATGATGTTAAGGATATGTTTCGTTATATGAAAAGTAAATTTTGGTATGAAGTGATTGAAAGTTGGAGTAACTATAATTTTAAAATCCAGAAAGTGCAACTTAAGTAACAGGTCAAACAATTTGGTTTAACTCATTTATAAAGATAGGTAAGAAAACAAGTTTTTACAGAAAATGGTATGATAAAGGTGTTCGATGTATTAAAGATTTACTGAACAGAAACAGAACAATAATGTCATATGCTGATTTTACACAAAAATTCAATATCCAAGTGGATTTTGTTACTTAGTATGGAGTCATATATGCAATTCCAGCTGCGTGGAAAGACATGATCAAAACCTCAGCTTTACATAATCCTGAACAAAGAAAAAATATAGATTGTACCATAGACATAGGAAAGGTACCCAGATTTGTATACCCAAAACTGCTTAAACCTCAAGCAGGAAACTTTCAATTACTAGTTGAGAAATGGAAAAAGGAACTAGATTGCCAAATTTTCTTGGATGAACTCGACACAAGCTTTCACTTATTATATGTATCAACTATATCTGCAGAAATCCGTTCTTTCCAGTTTAAATTTTTACACATAATTATCTATACGAGAAAAAGGTTGTATGAATGGAATATTGTTGAAACAAACTTCTGTAGCTTCTGTAATCAGAAGATAGAGTCTCTCCAACACTTATTTTGGGAATGTGAATTTGCAAAATTATTTTGGCAGCAAGTTTTCAATCAATGTAAAGTAAACGATGTTGTTATTGGGAGTTTTGATAAAAAAAAAGTGCTTATGGGCAACAAAAACATAAAACGAATATATAATCTGATATTTATTTTGGGCAAAAAATACATTAATGCATGCAAATATGGGAATTTTGTTCCAAATATATATATGGATTCAAGAATATTGTTCAGCGTACAAAAAGAATAGAAAGGTATATTGCAACTAAGAAACTGAAGGATGAAAAACATGATGATAAATGGAAATATTTTGTTATATAATCAGAATGATGATCACATTTGTAAAACACACCTGTCATGTCCATGTCTCTTATTGTATCTATATGTACGATTATAACATACTATGTGCTGTATGAGCTCTATCTGACAATAAAATTTAAAAAGAAAAAAAGACTTCACCCATATTTATAAATTTCAACCTAACAAGGACAGCAAAGTGATCCAAGACTTACCAAAACATCTACATTCATCTATTGAAACCAATGTGAAAAATCACTCCAGACTTGAGTCAGACAGTCAAACCTAATCTGCAAAAGACAGGTTTAAAATTGTGTCCTCTAGATTTGAAATACTTTTCATTAACCAAGAACTTTACTCTTTCCAAAACATAACGCCTCGCCTCTTAAACCCCAAATATCATTTCCATGTAAGTGTATACATGTATATGTATATACATACATACATATATATATATATATATATATATATATATATATATATATATATATATATATATATATATATATATATATATATATATATATATATATATATATACATTTGAGAAAATGAACATTTACCCTTTGGTCATAGTGGGAAATAGTATACATTAAAAACTAAAATAATTTTACTTAGTCACAGAGTTGATGAATGTTTCCAAAACCACGCTGTCTTTCCTTTTTTTCCCGTTTCTCAGTAAGTTGACAGTGTGTTTAATACATGAACAAATTAAAGTTCACCCACGGTAATGTTCATGGACTTTCTTTTGTCATGGTCAAAGGCTTTCTCGATCAAAAACGTCACAACTTGATAAAGGAAGTAATTTGGGATTTTCAGAATTTCACTAGCAAGTTTTTTTAAAGATGAGGTTTATATTATGAGACCAAGATTGAGCGAACAGGTAAAACTGGTATTAAAAAGGCACACTTTTATACATGTTACATTTTGATCCTTGAAATAAACTATGTACACAAGCTAGCAAGCATACAAGAGAACAAATAAATAAACTTAAAGCCAGTCATGTCTGAGGAAATTGATGCTGATTCACGGGAATTCCGGTGACAAAATTTTCAGCGCCATGGACCAAGAGGACAAGTCCTTCATGAGTAGTGTTAGTGTGGAAAAATAATCTTTCATTGGAAAAAAACTGGGTCTGGAATAGAGTGTTTTGACATAAAAGTCAGGATATTTGCCAGAACATGTCATGTCATATGAATAAAAAAAATCATTTATTATTTGTTGCTGGAACAATGCGTGCATGATGCACCGGCACGTGTCCGTGAATTTCACTGGCATAAGTCCCAGAACTTCGGTTCGGTGGATGATCACTTAAAAAGATTATTTAACAGTTTTCATTGTAAAACATAATTGAGCTCTTGTGCCGGTTTCCGTTTCTACACGATTAAGTCCAGCAGGCATGTTTAAAGCTACATTTCTGCATGTGATTAAAGTTCATGCCCTGATGTGTAGTTCCGTAGTTCTAAATCATTGCATATATGAACGTCCTTATTTCATTTAAAGAACATATTATATTCATCAAATTTGAATTTAGAAACAAACATGTAGGCTTTATAAGCCTCTGTGTAGAAATTGGGTCATCAGCGGGGAACCAGCACAAGACTCGTTACAGTGTCATTTATCCCAAAATATTACATTCATGTAATGTTCGTTATGTTTGTGTTTTACATATTATATACACTTGAATGTGATGTGAGATAGTAACAAAATGATGGATAACTACTGATAAGAGATTTTGTGTATCATATACACAAGGATGTGATGTGAGATAGTGAGAATATGATGGATAACATAGGTCTTTATGGTACCTTGTACACATTTTGCAATTTCCGTGTACATATCTATTTATATTTCTTGAATATATTATGTTGTAAGCTGTTGAATTTGTGTACAATATACGATCCATTTTCGTGGGTAAAGTCTGAGCTTTGGTAAGAGGTGCTTTTGAGCATTTCATACAATCCCGGGACAGGAAAATTGTCAGACGGTATCTGAAGACCATGGCAAAACACATCTATAAATCTGGCATATTACTTTTTATGTATTTTTTCTTTTTATCAAATAATGGAAAAGGAATCCAGAAATGAAAACAAGTTTTTCGCCTTCCAAGGATCAATTTGCTTTGCAAAGTTATGGCGAATAATCTTCCGTACACTGTCCTGGTGTGCAATTAGACATCTAAGAAAATGCACGAGTCTTATATTTCTTTATAAAAACATGAATCACATCAGCTGAAAGCCTGTGTCTATATATATATATATATATATATATATATATATATATATATATATATATATATATATATATATATATATATATATATATATATATATATATGTATTATATGTGTGTGTGCGTGCGTGTGTGTGTGTGTATATGCATCCCAATGAGACCGGTATTTCTGTATGAACATTCAGATTTGATCGGATATCTTGTTACATACTCCACCCTGTAAAACATGTTCTCAAACTTTATATCATAGCTACACATCAGAAGGATGTTAATATTCTTGTCATCATAATATGTACACACAAAAAAAAATTGTGTTTAATTTTTAGATGTGATGATACTTTGCTACACAAACTTCCCCATTGGAGTTGATTGAGATTGTCGTATAAAAACAGGATTATTATTTTGTCACTTTCACCTTCTCAGGCCTAGTTGACACTTTTATCTTCCTTGTGTGGTAATACCATTAGCTATTAGGATAGTTCCACTGCACCTGTTAGAAGTCTTCTGCAACAGATCAGTTGATAGGACTCGTGTTTATTAAGTTCACTTCGGGAAACGCCCCCTGCTTTGTTATGTCTGGTTGCCAACCCAGACATTCTTTTCCCAGAAATTTTCTTTCTTTCTTTCTTTCTTTCTTTCTTTCTTTCTTTCTTTCTTTCTTTCTTTCTTTCTTTCTTTCTTTCTTTCTTTCTTTCTTTCTTTCTTTCTTTCTTTCTTTCTTTCTTTCTGTCTTTCTTTCTTTCTTTCTTTTTTGTTTCTTTCTTTCTTCTTTCCTTCCTTTTTTGCTTTCTTTCCTTTGAAGGCACCGAGACAGATTTGCTGTGAAGCAAACCTTCTTTTCTAGTTTACATTTTGCGCTCGACCACGCTGGCCGGATAACACGTGGGAGGATCAGAAAGTAAAACACAGAAAGTGCTTGGGTTTAATGAAAAACCAAACCGTCAGCAAAATAAAAATACACGGTCACCACTGATGTGACATTTTAGGTAAAATATTTGCACTGTTCAGCTCAATACATGCTGTAATCACTAGCGTTAGCCGCGGCATACGTTTTGAACATACGAAGGCGTGAGCCCGACTCGGCCACTTGCTGATTTAATAATCAGGCCGACAATGGAATGCCTAATTAATTAGGGTCCGGATAATTTTGGTACAAGTTGGTATGAGCAGGTCTATTATTAGTACAATAAAATCTCTTAAAGTACTGATATAATAGTCTACAATATTAGAGAAGTTCGTAGAGCACCAATATAAAACTAGAAAAGAAGAATTGCTTCACAGCAAATCTGTCTGGGTGCCTTCAAAATCAGACCAGTTTGAAATGCTCCACTTTGACATTGTTCAACATAATCTAAAGTTTGGTATTAGCCTAATTTTTATAAAGTAAAATGCTACAACTTTGGTTCTTGATCCACTGGTTGTGGGCATGTCACAAACTTAGAAAATGAAGTTTGAATGACACAACTACTATGTATACTAGTTTTGAAGCTATTCAACATTTTAATTTTGCGTATCTGCCTAATTTGCCTAAATTGAAAGGCTGTAACTTTGGTTTATGGTTCATTGGATGGGGCTTTGCCACAAACCCATAAATTGAAGTAGGAATGGCACCTATGTCTATACTAGTTTTGAAACTATTCAAGATTTACATTTTGCATGTTTACCTAATTTGCATCAATTGAAAGCCTACAACTTTGGTTCATGGTTAATTGGATGTGGCTTTGCCACAAACCTATATATCGAAGTTGAAATGACATGTCTATGTTTAACAGTTTTGGAGATATTCAACTTTTAAACTTTTCAAGCCCCTTATTAGCATAATTTGAAATGCTACTTAACTTGTACTGTCGATTATATTGGCAGGTGTCACAAACTTGTATATGCACATTGCTATTTTGAGTATCTGCAATATTTTGGAAGATATGGAGCTTTTGAAATTTTAATTGCCCGTAAATGTGCATACTTTTAAACATCATGACTATTCCAAATGAGATTCACAAGTTCACTTGTTAGGTTAGTCATCATAGCAAGTTTGGTAGCGTTCGGAAAAATAGTGCTTGAGAAAATCTCCAGACCTAATTTGGTTGTAAAGAAAGAGAGAAAGAAAGAAAGAAAGAAAGAAAGAAAGAAAAAGAGAAACAAAGAAAGAAAGAAAAAGAGAAACAAAGAACGAAAGAAAGGAAGGAAGGAGAGAGACAGAAAGAGAGAAAATTTCAGTGCTTACTAATACAGTGAAACCTGTCTAAAGTGGTTACCCTTGGGACCAGAGAAAAGTGTCCACTCTTGAGAGGATCAGCCCTTCTGGGCAGTATGGATGTATATGTAAATTATTCATACATGCACATATATATGTACAGTGTATACATATTATGATTCAAGGGGATGTGTATACATGCAATACTAAACTGTCTTTCTTCCTTTATTACATAAACAATTTCAACAGCTGTCAAGAAACTACATAAACATGTACTTGTGAACCAAGACAAAAACTAAACTGTCGCAGTTTTGGCTATGAAGAACAGGCTTCATCTAACTGGTTACAAGAAAACAAAGACATGAAAGTCTCCCCTGAGATGACATAAATTCAACCCTCCTTGGTCAGGCCGACTCAGCTCAGTATTTAGTCTACTTATAACAGAGGGTACATTCAGGCTTGTTCTGCCTAGAAGTCTGCAGCCTGTGTTCCCTTGGACTGGTAA
Organism: Hermodice carunculata; assembly: GCA_964020975.1. NCBI lineage: Eukaryota > Metazoa > Annelida > Polychaeta > Eunicida > Amphinomidae > Hermodice > Hermodice carunculata. Next base: position 280,782 of record CAXHWN010001041.1, on the reverse strand, counting down.
GCTCAGCAGACTGACATTGCCTCAGGCAAAAATAGGCCAGCTGTGACACCAGTTTCAGTCATGGTGCATTGACAGGTCAGATTTGCACTAGTGGAAACTATAGCCTGCCTGGTACTTATAGCAGCATGGATTCAATCTGTTCCTGCATGAACAGAAAGAGATTATCTGTATTTTATTGAGAGCCTCATTACACAGTTGTTGGGAGTCTCCCCACATTTTTTTTCTTTTTCTTTTCTTTTCTTTTTTTTTTTTTTTTTGCTGCCAGATCCAAACCTTCCAAAGCATACACCTAGCATGCATGGATAGAAAGCTGCCTGTGAGACAGGTTCAAGCTAATTGATTATGAATGCAAAATGGTGGCCTGGCACCATAGAGATCAAGCAACAGGTCATACAGCAGGCACTTCAAGGCTTGCATGTGGATTGGGGAGAAATTTGGAGAATTTAGCATACTATATAATTCCCCAAGATTTGTTTGTATGCTATTGGACTTACCAGTTTTCTCTAACCTATATGTGTAAGTGAGTACAATGTGTCTATCTCCAATAATTTGGAAGACATGGCGCTTTTAAATTTTAATTGCCCCTCATTTGCAAAATTCTAATCATCAAGACTATTCCAAATCAGGTGCGGAATTTCACTGGTAGATTATGTACTATGTAAAATTTGGTGTTTTTTGTTATTGTAGGGTCTGGGAAAAACTCCAGATAAATCTGGTTGAAAAGAAGCAAGAAACAAAGAAAGAAAGAATTTTTAGAAAAACGAAATGTCTGAGTTGGCACCCAGATATAATGACTAGAGGAAACTAATGTATCCTATGTTACCCAAGGCTAATGCATTCTGCTGATAAAATGTATGACTATGGGAAACTAGAGTACCCTATGGTACCCATGACTAATGCTTTCTACATATGAAATGTACATGTTTTAATCTATGCTTTGTACCCTTATGTCACAGTAATAGGGATATCTCAGGGTAGTTTCATGCAAGCACATCTGAAGATGGTCATACAAATATCTTGAGTGTTTTATTTAGATTGTGAATAAGCATAATAGTTGCAAGTTTGTGACACATCCAAACAACCTTCAATAAACAGAGATGTGGTTTCATCTAGACGGACGCATAATACTGAGTTACACTGTGTTGAACATTTTGCTTCTACTTACATATTTTTAATTCAGATCTGCCTTGGAAGACACCTGTATAAAAACTTGCTCAAGGTAAACTGGATGTTAGTATCTGTACATGACATAATTGCAACAAATTTGTCTCTTACATCCTTTTCCTTGAAATTGGGCAAGAGAACAATTCACTGCGTTCATCGACGAAAACTAGGCGTTGTATAAAAAAGTGAGGCCTGTCGTCCACAACTCCGAGATAACACCGTACAAAGAAGTAGCAATAGGAAGTTTAGGTTTGCGGTATTGGCACGGCGTCCAACGTCTATTTTGTAAGTTGTAGAGCTCAATCTAAGTCTGGCAATGCACTGAATATATGTAACGCTAGGTACACTTTGTATACATGATTCTAAGCGGAATTCCTTTTGAAAACTTTATATGATTGCAGTGTTTGTCATCTTCTAGGGAGTGAAGCATAGGCTCACGCTTTTGTATATAATCCCTATACAATTATTCTCTTAATGTTTTTATGAAGGTAAAATCCTCTTCCACTAGTTGAGAATTCCAGAAAGAAATGAGCTTGGCTGAAGAAAGAATCTTCACTACCGTTGTACACAAATTTGTTTGTCCTCCATAATACCTCTCAAGTAGCATATTGTGTGCTGATTTGAATACATGTTCAGATGGCAGTGTTAAGATATACTACCAATATTCAATTAATCTGACATGCTGTCTGATGAATAAGGAATCTATCAGTATCCATGTAAACACCTAGTGTTGGTATTTACTGTCTCACACCCAACTTTCAATACATTACACAGTCTCACAGAGATCGACACTTCACAACCATATTCCAGAAGAGGAATACCTTTCGGCATCAAATAATTTAAACATGCATGATGGGGTAGGCTTGCCCATTGATCTCTAATATATATTTTTAGGCTGCAGAATATTGCTCGATTTGCCTGCTCAGCGAGATATGTATGTATTTACTGTAAGACCTTTGTTTTGTTTGAATCAAAGATAATGCCCAAGGTTTTATATTGTGAGACAGTTTTCAATGACTGATCACTGAAGTAAATACATGGGGTATGTCTACATTTATCAAACACCATCATTCTTGTTTTGGGCAAAGTAACTATGAAATGCCATTTTTGGCAGTAGTTCTTCATTAGGTTTACCTGGTATTGAAGGCCAGCATCCGTGTGAGAGAAAATCACCAAATATCAGCCCATGATAATCAAGACAGCAATTCATCTAGAAATATACCTACTTCGTCTGTTATGTGGTCTCTAATATCAGAAAGGTACTCATTGAACAGTTTTGGGGAGATAATTCCACTTTGGAGTACCCCATGTGAGCAATTCATACTTTCGCTTAGAAAGCCCTGCCATTTTACCTTATTCTTAGATTTACCAAACATATTCCTCAAGACATTTAAATAATTTCCAGATATAGCTCTTTGTCGGAGTTTATAAAAAAGAGCACTGTAGTCAACATAATCGAACGCTTTGGTAAAAATCTTCAAAGCATACATACAAAGTTTCCCAAGGAATTGTTGGTTTTCAATGAGGTGTAGCGGAACAAAACCATTTTCATTTGTTCTTTTGTTCTGACAAAGACCACCATGGAATATATCATCCTCTTCAAACATATTATTCTTCGATATCAGTTGACCATTAAGTATGGATTCAAAAAGTTTTTTCAATGTGACGAGCACAGTAATTTTCCTGTAATTTGCAGGGTCTGCCTTGTTACCAGATTTGTGAAACGGATTAATTATGCCTTCTGACCACTGAACAGGGAAATTACCACATTTAAGGTTGAAATTGTAAAGACACACAAGTGGGCAAGTCAGAAGAGACTCTGCATATTTTAGACACTCAGCACCTATTCCATCTCTATCTGGTGCTTTATGGGTTTTAATATTTCTTAGATGTGTTTTTAATTCACTTTCAGTTATAAACGAATTAAGAACTTCTCATATCATTAAGATTTTTGGAAGATCTGATTCGTCATGTATCTTATCCAAATGAGCATATCTGATACCCACCATGAATTGTAATTCAAAGTAGTATGTAGAAAGTAGACTGAAAAAAAGATACAATTTTTGTAAATCTATTTCATTGCTAGCTTTCTTATTTGATAAACCTTTCAGAAAACGCCAATAGTCGCTAGGGTTTTTGGAATGCAAGGGTTCGAGCTTAAGCTTTACTTTATAACCATATTGTCTAAGTTTCCTCTGCACCACTTGTTTATATTATTTTTGTAACTGGTTAATTTTCGGACGGTTATTTTTGTCAGATAAGTCATCACATTTTACAAAATTATGTGCTTGAGCTTTTAAAGCCTTACATTCACTGTCAAACCAGCAGTTTGACGTTACGTTTATTTTGGAATGCAAATTGTATTCCTGGAAAGCATTTTTATAACATTGCCCAGAAATCTATAAAATCTAGCACAGACCTCTTCCACTGTATTTTCAGGGAAAGTATATTTAGGAAATACGGCAGGTTTTTTTTTTTTTTTTTTTTTTTTTTTTTTTTTTTTTTTAAGCGACATTGGTAATCAATTCTTCCGAGTACTTAAAAATACATGTAGAATTTTATTTATAATCAGAGAACCTAAAATGTATGACCTTCAATCTTAGATTTCTGTACTGAAGGCCTACATTTAGGTCCACATTTCAAATTAAAAACAACGGGACAGTGATCAGATTCTACTCTAAGCGGGTCGATCTCAAAGTAAGATATATAGTTAACAAATAAACGACTAGATATGAGGTAGTCAACAACACTTCGTCCACGATTGTTAAAACGAATGAACTTCTATATACCTTTATCTGGGCCAAACCGACCATTAAATATAATCAAGTTTGGAGATTTCCATAAATTTGACAATTCTTTCCCCTATTTGTTCATCTTCGCGCTGTCTTGGGATATTCTAGGAGGAATATCCTTGTCACATGGACTAGAAGTATCAGTGACAGGACAAGCATAACAATGGATTAAAATAGATTTTTAAATGTCTACTGTCGCTCTCGAATTTTGTCAAAAACATCTTAAACATGATCAGTTATGATGACAATATCCTTTTGCATATTTTTTATTCATGTAATAAGCTGCAAATATTTCTATAACTCTACTAAACTCAGCAAGTATTCAAATTAGAAAATATGTTGACATTCATTCAGTGAATGATTGTGGTTTGGACAACTCAATCAATATATATATATATATATATATATATATATATATATATATATATATATATATATATATATATATATATATATACAGAGAGAGAGAAAAGAGAGAGAGAGAGAGAGAGAGAGAGAGAGAGCTGATTTAAGATCACTTGCCATAAAAAAACATTGTGTGTCTATTTTCGTCTTAGTATAAGGCCCACACATATGTAATGGAACCTGCTATATGTGGCCAACCGTTCAGGCAAGAAAAAAGTGACCGCATACAAAGCAAGGATGACTGTGTGTGTGTGTGTGTGTGTGTGTGTGTGTGTGTGTGTGTGTGTGTGTATAACATCCCTTAAGACTGTACCGCTCCCCCTCCAAAAAAAGAAGGAAAAAAAGAAAAAGAGCAGAAAAAAATACACTCAGAACAAATCAAGCCACTCAATCGTGTGTGTGCAGTCTGTGCACCGAGGGGCACGAGGGGTAAATCGTTGCCCTTGATCATTTCAGTAGATAGATATGGTTTAACCAATTATACTGTCAGTGTGTACATTGTAATGCAAGAAATGACTGAACCGAATGAATAAATACTGTCCACAAGTGAAGGTGTACATTGTTAACATCAAACATACGAATTGATGGTATTGAAAGTATGTATCGTGATACAACCCCACACTGATAAAAAGGCCAGATTTTGTTTTGATTGATTTTGTGTTAACACGATTATTGCAGTGCGTGGGTCCGCCATTCTTCCAGAAGCGGCAACTTCAACAGTTAACTCATGCAAGCACATGTTACTAAGAAAGAAAGATTTTATTAAAAATAATTGGTTAATACTGACCTATTGAGGAGGCAAACAAATCGAATATACAATAGAAAATTATATTACAAGGGTATTCTACCCGTGCAATATTATTGTGAAGGTAATTAGCAGCTCAGAGTTATGGCTTTTAGATATTGTGAAAACAGTAGAACTTAAAAATAGTCTGATCTTGACATTATAGGTCAAGGTCGCTAACCATGTATCATATGCGTAACTCCCATACAGAAGTTTGTTCGTACTGAAATAACAACCAACAGACCTAAGCCAAATCGGAAATTTCAGAGGTACAAACTTTTGTGAGGTTAAAAATGCCTCTTTTTCAAACAACCATATGACTTCGATCTTTAAGCTTTTCGAAAACGGTGCACGTATGGCAAATGGATGGCTAGAGTTCAGCTTTGCACCAAACACATTTCAAATCGGTTGAATATTTTTCCAAATATTAATAAACAACTTTTTTTAAGATGACGTCCTTGTACGAAAGAAAACGATCAAGGTCACTAATCATACATCAAGTTCAAAGCTTCAGTGATACTACCTTTCTGTGGTGCCAGAATGTTTCGGATAGCATTGTGATTTCTGAAATTCTGCTGTAACGACCACCAACACTTTCCAAATCTTAATGAAATGCAAATGATTGCACTATCCTTACTAAATTTTCAAACATAACAAAATGTGCTGTGAAAGTCTGCTGTAACGACCACCAACACTTTCCAAATCTTAATAAAATGCAAATGATTGCACTATCCTTACTAAATTTTCAAACATAACAAAATGTGCCCTTCAGACTAAATTTCTACCATTTTCGAACATATCTGTACTTTCGTTCTGCCGAAGAAGTCGGAAAAACCTAAAACGCAAAAAAAAAAAAATCTTTAAAAAAATTGGAAAAAACCCCAGAGCCACCTTACAAACAACAGGAATATCGAGCAATACTGCCAAACGCCCCTTGCCAGTTTTGAAGCAATTACGTGTCTGCTTTCAGAGAAAAAGATATTTCTTTAAAATCCGAAAACCAGCATAAAATATGTACTAATCAATAAAATGTCATCATTTAACCGGAAGTTGTGATAACACAGATAACTTATGACTGCCTAAAGTTTCAGAAGATCTGGAAAATGGTTTTTGAATAAGAGACACCGGTGCCTTATCCTAGACAAAAGATCACACATATTGCGGCAGGTGACGTTACGAAGTGAAGTAAATAAGCAAACAATAAGTCGGCTGTCTTTGTGTGTGTACACACACACACACACACACACACACACACACACACACATATATATATATATATTATATATATACATATATATATATATATATATATATATATATATATATATATATATATATATATATATATATATATATATATATATATATATATGTTGAGTTGTTCAAGCCAAAATTATTATTGTATACAAAATTGAATTCAAAACTATTCTGTATGAAGATATCAATGTTTTATAATTTGTATACATGCTGAGTTTAGCAGAGTTATATATATATATATATATATATATGTTTTAAGTTGCAAATATATATATATATATATATTTGCAACTTAAAACATGAATGAAAAGAATGCAAAAGTATAATATATATATATATATATATATATATATATATATATATATATATATTTGCAACTTAAAACATGAATGAAAAGAATGCAAAAGTATAATTTATTGCCATCATAACCCAAAATGTTTCAGATCTTTATGACAAAATTTGAGAGCGACGACAGACATTCATAATATTTAAATCCATTGATTTTTCTATCCTATCAGTAATACTTCTGGTCTATCTGTACACTACTGTAGGTTTTTCCTCTGTTCCTTTTCAATTACATATCATGAAAGTCGGCTTGTATTTTTGCACCACATTACCTGAGCAAAAGTAACAGGCGGAACATTTACAAAAAGGAAAGCAATTTTCTGGATAATTCTTTGATATTTGATGCAGAATTTTTTCCATGTCTAACGCTTTTTCGACCGATATTACGGCATGTAATGCATTGAACTGAGGGTATTTAATACTATTCACATTCCGTGGTGGTTACCACGGATGCTCTCCCAGTCTCAAGAAACATCACTGTCTACTCTAAACGTGGATTTCTTCACTACACCTCCAAGACCTTGAGTAAAAGGAAATGGTAATGGGCAAGTATATGATATTTCCCTGCCAAGCCGAACTTTTTATGATGATAAGACATCATGAAATGGATTTATGAAACATCATCAATCATTAGCAGAGGCATGCAATTGCTGCACACAAGAAATACTGTGTTGCTTGACAAGTAGTTTAAGACCAGATTCCAACTTGCACTTGAGGGTTATGTTTTCAGCCAGCTGACCAGTGAAACAATGCATTCTTATGACATATTGGTGCCGGGTTTTTGAAAACAGATTTCACGACAAGCACACCACTAGTTCCTGTTTGTCAATGCTGGACAGCAGGAGGTTGGGGTCACAAGAACCACTATCTGAACATTTTGCATGCGTCAAGCAGCTGGCGATTAAGGTAGCGGAGCCGGGTGCAACAACCCAGCGACTTTGATGTTGCATAGATGACAATATTTCACATTTCACCCTCAAAACCGTACATTTTATTTATTGTACACATACATAGATTTGTTAGAAACAAGCTTCATATCGGTACTTTTATTTTTAAGGATTTTATAATCCAGTTTATTAGAGGGTATCATATTGCACATTTTGTTTGCATTTCTTAAAAATAATCGATAGAAAAGTGTTTTACATGATTGTGTAAAATAAAAGTATAGACCAAAATGCAGGAAATGTATTTTTACTTACAAATAAAACACATAATTACAAAATTATCGAATACTTTGATTATCATTCTAACACCAACAATTAATTCATTTTATGAGCAATGAAGGTCTCGGAAGGAAACGCCTGACGGAAAAACAGAAAACAAAAAAAACAAAAAAACAAAAAAACAAAAAACAAAAAACAAAAACATAAAAAAAAAAAAAAAAAAAAAACCAAAACAAAAATCCGGTTCCTGGATAATATATTTATCTTTCAAAAGACCATTGTTTAAGGCAGATCCACCAATTAGATTTTAATCAACGCTGACTACAAAATTTGATTGATAAACAAAAATCACTCTGAGAAATAGGCGTTGAAAGATTTGAGGTCCTTTCCCCCACATTGTTGGCCGTAATGACAACATTGCTCTCCAACCGTTGTCACTTTTGGTTGCAATTTTTCGAAGGCCTGTCAATGGACAAATATGATGTATATATTCCAATACAAAATAGTATTTTTTGGCCTAAAAAGCAGCTATTTACCCGTATGACATCAAGGGCAGCCATCAATGCGAGCCTGTCACTATGCTTTCACACGCGACGACAACAGCTTTCAAAAGAGACTTGAAAGCAGATCAGTCACGTGACCCGGAGGTGCTATCAACTTGACACTAGCAACAGACGTTTGCAAATGGCGCTGTTTGAACAAGATGTGTTTGCAGTATGACAGCACACTTCATCAACAAGAGTGCTCGACGGACAGGAGTTGCAGGTTTTACACATCTTGGATAAAAGAGCAACATATCTTTGTTAATGACTGCTTGTGTCTTGCGACAAACATAAAAAACAAAACACACACACACACACATACACACACACACATACACACACACACACACACACACACACACACACAAAATGATCAGGTAAGAAAATAGAAAATGAAGCAAGCGGATAGCAATATGCATGGAAAAAAAAAAGTTGACGACCAAGCATACAGTACATGGGGGGAGAGGGCGCTAGAGTTTGATTTTTCTCTTTATTCTCATAAAATTTACTATTATCATTCTAGACAAGTTGGGCCTTGAGTTGGGTGCCATTCTCTCCATCCCTCTCAAAATTCTCTCTTTCTTTACTGTTGGCATTTTGTATTTTGTGAAAATAAATTGTAAGATTGCTGGCCAGAGAGAGACAGTGAGTTAGAGGAGAGAGAGAGAGAGAGAGAGAGAGAGAGAGAGAGAGAGAGAGAGAGAGAGAGAGACGCAGACAAACAGACAGACAGACAGACAGACACAGAGTACCTTGGTCTCTATATACATGTATATGGCAGTCCCAGCCCTCTTCTATTTGTTAAAAAAATATGTATATTGCCAATTTTTCATGTTATTCGACGTACAGTCAGACATGTTTGTTACTTTCTATGTAAACAAGATCTTGCTCTCACTATTACAGTTGATCAGTTCCGTCACTTGTCCTTACCATGCTAGTCCATAGATCAGAAGCGCCCGAGTCGATAATAATGATAATCTGCATAGGCGGTTGGCAAAACAAAATGCAAGCAGTCAAAATTAAAGGCTAGGTCCTGGAATAAATAAATGTGTGATATGTTTTTTTGTTTTTGTTTTTTACTGTACAAGTATATGTACCATACTTGCTTTTCCTCAGTTTTCGACAAAAAAATCCTTATCGAATTTTTGAAGCTGTTGTACTGAGCGGGTATCATCACATCCCATCCAACATGACGATGCGTCGAGACGATGCGACCGCTTAAATGTTTGGGCGCAGACGAATTCTTCCTTCCAGTCTCGGTTCAATTTAATCATAGCATGATGGCTGTAATGCTGAAAAACTGTAATAATTCTAATTAATCAAATACATAAAATAAACGGCAAATAAAACACCACGTGTATACTTGTATATCCGCCAGTGTTTGACTTGGCTCAAGTCAACTTGATCAACTAATCTCAGAGCATGTACGTGTCCGGAGTTCACCGAAGTTACGCGAAAGTATTACTCTTAGTTCAAGAACTTAAACGTAGTATGGTGGAAGTAATGCTGGATTTAAGACCTTTAACAATTTTAATGTAATCGAATATAAAATAAACGGCAACACAGCACCACTTGTATGTCTGTCTTTTGCTACTCGACAAATGTGAGACTACAGATCACTCCAGAGTTTACCGAAGTTCCGCAAAGTAATTTGTACCCGAATGCAAATTAAAAATGCGGCATTCAAGTGTGCCCTTGCAAGCGGGCTTTCGAGATACCAGGGGCGTATTTCAACTGATATTTAACGAAACTCTAAAAATTAACCTGACATAACTGAGCATGCAGATTAAGGTCAAGATAGTAAGTAATGTATTTAGAATATTTTGTGACCGTTCAGTTGTTTTTTTTTTTTTTTTTGCAAAACAAAGGCTCGGTAGTAGACGGCACCGCATGCACAAGGTGCCGGCCAGATAAACTTCGACGCCAAAATAGAGAACCTGGCATGTTCCAAGTTGCGATGCACTTCAAATCAATCCCGATTATTTGAAACAAAGTTTGAAACACAGGGGAAATACGATACTTGAATGAATGACAGTTACATTTTTGTCGTATATGATGGCAAAACATCAGGGTTTGTCACTGTTTTTGACACTTTGGAGTCTCCTCAAAAAGCGGTAGTTTGCGGTGTGTTTCGCCAAATTGTCCCGGTCGGTGGTCGCTCACAACCGTACATTTAACATTAGAAAAACGTCCGTAATTACACATATAATAAAGAATGTAACATTCAAAACATGTGTTTGTCTCATTCAAGGGGTAATACATGACGAAGAAAGTGTGGCAGTTGAAAAAAAAACACACTTCAGTTGAACCTGGACATAAAAAGTTGGACATATTGTGCATGTGTTGGGCATGTTGAGTTCATCCCCAACATGCCCGGTGGGCATGTTGGTAAAAAGTTAAATTCTAGCCCTGAACTGTGTTTGCTTGCATAATTGATCTGACAGTGCAACACGCACTTCAATCGCCATTTAACAACAATGCAAAGTATGTCTGTTTCGGGGGCAAAAAAAAAAAAAAAAAAAATTCCCTCAAAACGGAATTGGAAAAGGGATGGGCCAATTAGGGCCGAGTTCAGTCTCCCTGGATGTGGCTTGGGTGCTGGTATGTAAAGTTGTCAGGAGTGTTAATTTCGTGCCAAGCCTATTTGCAGCGGCAACGCGACAGATCGCTCACACACATATTATACATGACCGATCGACCAAATTAAAAGCAGTGTGCAGAGCAATTTTGCAGACAGACTACGAAAAAGCAAAGACATGCGCCACAGGTCTATGGTAGAAATTTAAATGTACCTGTTGAAACAAGCGTGATATCTTAATTTTTGATGTATTGTACTTTTTTGCCAAGATTCTGGGCAGCACACATGGTGTAAGCTGTAGTTTGGCATTTCCATGTGGGTGTGTTTCCGTGTAGACCTCCATGTGCATTGTTTCGAGTGACATGTCTTTTAATATTTTGGTCTCCTGCTAGGGTTTCAACCCCCCAGAAATCCGACAAAGCAAAATCAAGTAAAAAAAATCAGCTGCTAAGTTAATGCAGTAGCATTAGAATTTAAAAAGCGGTGTCTAATATTGAAGCAAGTTTGATCATGTACAGCCACCCTAATTATGTTTAATTTCGTTCCTTAAATTCCTTAAACATATATAAATCATAAATACTGTACAAACTTCGTTCAAATGATACCAATAATTGATATAATATTCTGCCCAATGATAGATAAATATAAGAGCATGCACTTTAATCACATGCAGAAATGTAGCTCAAAACATGCTTGGTGGACTTTATCCTGTAATAAAGAAACAATCTGCCACAAAGATCTCAATTATGTATTACAATGAAAACTATTAAATAGCAATATTTTAAAGTGATCAACCTCCGAACCGGAATTATGGGATTAATGCCAGTGAAATTCACGGACACGTTTCGGTGCAACATGCACGCATTGTTCCAGGAACAAAAAGTGAATGCAATTTTTTTTTTCACATGACATGACATATTGGGGTAAATATGATGACTTTACGTCAAAACACTGTATTAAAGACGCATTTTTTTCACCAACAAGCGATTATTTTTCCACACGAACACAACCTATGAAAGACTTGTCCCCTTGGTCCTTGGCACTGATAATTTTGTCACCAGGATTTCCATGAATCAGCATAAATTTCCTCTGACATGACTGGCTTTAAGTTTATTTGTTTGTTTACTTATATGCTTGTTGGCTTGTGTACAGAGTTTAGTTCAAGGATCAAAATTAAATATTTGCAGTGAATATTATCACAAATGCAACATGTATACAAGTGTGCTTTCTAATACCACTTTTACCTGTTCGCTCGATCTTGGTATCATAGCCGTCCGCTAAGCAGTTCTACACTGTATTTGGAAAACTACCCTGTTACAACAAAGGCACCAATCAAACGGGGTTATTTGATGCGTCCATACATTTCCTTTGAATCCATTTGTAAAATAAAATTACAAACTATATAAGTTAAATTGTTCAGTAGACTTATTCCGTTAGCTAACATAAATGATGTATGTGTATGCATAATATAATAATATAAACCTCATCTTAAAAAAACTTGCTCGTGAAATTCTGAAAATCCCAAATTACTTCCTTTATCAAGTTGTGACGTTTTCGATCACCAAACGAAAACAGCAAAACGAGAAAACGCTAATACAAAAACACGAAAATGCGAGTGCGAAAACACGACATAATTGCTATCGTGTTTTCGCGGTCGTGTTTTCGCATTTTCGCCTTCGTGTTTTGTATTTTAGTGTTTTCACATTCGTGTTTTCTTGTTTTCGAACAAGGAAGAAAACAGTAAAACAAGAAAACGAGCAAACGCTAACACGAAACACGAAAATGTGAAAGCGAATACATGACATATTTTCTGTCGTGTTTTCTCGGTTGTGTTTTCCCATTTTCGCCTTCGTGTTTTTTTTGTTTTTGTTTTTTTTTTTGGTGTTTTCGCATTCGTGTTTTCTTGTTTTCGCTGTTCTGTTTTCTTATTTTCTTGTTTTTGCCTACGCATTTTAATAGAGAGAGAAATTTTTTTTTTAGTTGGCACTTTTGCGCCACCATATTGGGAAGAAGTCATCTACGCCTTGCATACAGATTCTTGCACATGTATGTATATAAACATCCCTTCGTCTTTTTAAAATAAGAGTACAGGTGTCGACATTATGCGTCAGTTTGCAGTGTTCCACGTGGGCTACAGAAATATTCATTTATAAATGTTAAATTAGTTAGTTATTATATCCAGCTTGTCTCCAACAAGGCTAACCTAGTCTTCACTGTCTGACTAAGTAATCAAGCAACCAAACAGTCAATGTAACAAATAAAGAAACAAACGAAGAAATAGATAGATAGATAGATAGATAGATAGATAGATAGATAGATAGATAGATAGATAGATAGATAGATAAATAGATAGATAGATAGATAGATAGATAGATAGATAGATAGATAGATAGATAGATAGATAGATAGATAGATAGATAGATAGATAGATAGATAGATAAATAAATAAATAAATAAATAAATAAATAAAATCATTACTAAACGAAAAAAGTGAGGCATTGCATCAACATATTACTGCTACAATACTTATGCTTTTAGTTACACTTAAACGTTATTTGAAGATAGGATAATTGTAGTTAATATATATGAGGTAACTGCTTAAATTGAAGCCCAGCTTCAGAAGTTGAAATCAATCTGGGGTCAATTTGAACCCCTCTGAAGTCCTAGTTAAAGCCCGGAGTCAACAGTAGGGTACATTCAGAAGTTGAGGTCATTATGAAGCCATACTCAATTTGCCTATGAGTTGCAACCCAGGGTGGTGCCTTGTTGAAATGTGACCAGGGCAGAGAAACAGGGGACTCATATTTGTGTTCAAAAACAAGAGCGCAACTTGTGTATTATGGCAGACTTTCTGGACTGGTTTGATCAATTTGAAATGGTAGAACGTCTGATTCACCGAGCACGTACATTTTGTCCGAGAAATGGCCCATTTATTTTGTATGACAATGTTGAAATTTGCCACAGATTTCGACAAAATAAGGATCCTGTACTTATGCTTGCACCGCCACACTTTTTTGTTTGCTTTTTCATGTTTCGCCAACTGTTCTACAGCTGTTCTTTTTCTCGTTGCTTAACGCCAAATTGTCAGTTGCATTTTCACTTTATTCGATCCAATGATGCTTCTTTTTTCAAAATCATGGTACTATCATTTTTTTTTTCAACAATTCCAATCTCCTCTACCACCAATTCGATTAAAATGCTCCTTTCCAAATCAGAAAAAATGGATTTCGCCTTTTTTTCTTTTCCCATGCCTTGGCACTTTCCCTGCGGCAGTGATATGTTGCTGTCACTAGTTTATGTATGAAGTCAGGAACGAAACAAGAAACTCGCACACCTCAACATGGATACTTACACGATAATTAAAAAGAAATGCACCGCTTTACAGCCTACAGGCACACCACGTTCACCTTCAAGGTCCACAAGCTAGAGTCACAGAACGAGGACTAGACCCGAACTTCTGAAAATAAAGCCACTCTCATTGAACCCTGAGGCAAAAGCCATTGTTACCTGTATAAGCTGGTTATCTGACCACAAGTTATCTGTATAACCGCAAGTCACCTGACAAGGACTACTAAAATTGGGCATCAAACGGTAAGCCAAAAACGTTAAGTGAATTATAGTTTTTTCCCAAAATAACTGCTTGAGTCGTAGGCCTACAAAATATTCAAATCATTTTTGATCTGACAGTACCATTGGCAGTCAAACTTCCGGGCATATAAAAGAAGAGTTCATGAAAGTAGCATGTCTCTTTCACATAAGCCTACGCAGCATCATGTCCTGCCCGGAACCTTGGAGTCATTCCAAGGCTAAGCCCAGCGAGGTTAAGGTACATATAAAACGAAAAGTCTAGACTACTATATACATATAAATTACGGTGTTCTTTTCCGGTAATCGTATGGTATGGTAACCTCCATGCTCAATTCTAAAATGAAGAGGAACGTACCTTTTACCGGATCAGCATTATGTTAGGTATAAATGAAAACCCTGTCAGCAAAGACTCATTTGGTTATATGTCCTTCTTCATCGCACAATTTTCTCGGGCAAATAATGCGGGCAGATATGATGAAATAAATTGTTATTTTGTCGCGAAAATATAAACGAAGATGAATATTGTAGAAGATGATGTGTCCCTGATAAGGAAGGTTTTTCGGCGACTTTTCTGCACCCAGAGTAATTATAACTGGCTGGTTAAGCAAGGCTAATTTCACCTCTGCATATCACTTGATATCGGCACAATGACTCTAAACTGGTTATTAGCATGTATAGAACAGGATGCAAACTACACAAGCAAATAATAGGTTAAAGTAATTCAATCACTGGGGCAGATCATGCAATAATAAAACAGTTACAATGTAAGTAGTTTGGATGACTAAATGCAGATAATTATGAGAATAACAATAATAATGAAGAGAGAGAGAGAGAGAGAGAGAGAGAGAGAGAGAGAGAGAGAGAGAGAGAGAGAGAGAGAGAGAGAGTTTTAGTTTCTTCCCTAACTGTAGGCCCGATAGAAGTTGCCAAGCTTCCATTCATGTGTATATGTTATGAAGTGCATGCTGTGATATAAACTTGTCCAAAACCACTTGGCCAATTACTTTGGAATAACATAGAAGCACTTCCAGGTTCCCCAACCTTTCTATTTGTTCAATTATTGACGCTGTGACTGATCGTTATCATCATCATCACGGTGGCTGCAACTAAAACCAAAATGTTTTGTCTGACATCAATGATTAACCTAATAAACAAATATGTTTATGTGACTGCAAATGTGTCCCGAAATGTAGGGATATCTTCAAACAGGCCTTCTAGGCTTACTGCCACGCGGCTTGTGTAAACCCTTTCTTGGTTATTTTATTTTATTTTATTATTTTTTTTTTTTTTGGTTGTTTGTTTGTTTATTTGTTTAAGCTGATGAATATTGTAAAGATAAATGGGAGGGCAGTCATAGCGTCGAGCTAGAACAAGCCAGGTTGTGAAGCAGTCCTGGAGAGGAGTAGAGCAAGGATCTTTTAATTGTCGCTGAGTTCCGGTCGCATCTCTTTTTGGCGGCGCTGTTATGCCGGTTGAAAAATACACCGGCCAGGCACGACCTCCACCAAAACACACAGGGACACGTTGAGTACAGCATGTTGCAGCAGTTCTACAGCAGGGCAACAGTGCCAGAGGACCATGAACTGCGCAGGCAGCTGTGGTACAGAAGTCTGGGCGACATCCAATAAAGGAACACAGTTAAAATTAATGTTGCATCATTAAGCCAAAAGTAGCGAGTACAGTGAATCTCCAAACTAATCCACTGTGCTACATAATAGATAATAGATTTATTCTTTCTCTCAAAAATTACGCATTTCATGCACCCGTACAACTGTGTCAAAGTCACTTTTGAGCAGATCAATGTATCGTTCGCATACTGTTGTCGATGAATCCATATCTTCCCTCGAGACAGCCCGTTTGTGATCTCTTCAACCACTTTTTTCAAACACAAGTCAAGAGACTGACGTTTTCTGGCTCACTACCAATACTTTTGGGTATTTTTTCACAAAACCTGTCTAACATTTCAGGTGGTATTTTGCTTCTGCTGCAAAAAGATCATACACACCTGCCAACTGCACTCTGCAAAAGGCATCTTTCTGAGCCAGTTGCAGGATTTCCTCAGATGTAGCTATAGTTCTTATTTTTTGCCAGATAATACTTCTTGACAAACGATGCATTTGCCCCAGAATGATTTTGTATCAGTGCATGACCTCCTTAAGGAACAGGAGGTGAAAAA
Organism: Hermodice carunculata; assembly: GCA_964020975.1. Taxonomy (NCBI): domain Eukaryota; kingdom Metazoa; phylum Annelida; class Polychaeta; order Eunicida; family Amphinomidae; genus Hermodice; species Hermodice carunculata. The sequence goes on along the minus strand of CAXHWN010001041.1, from coordinate 263,988 downwards.
ACTTCTGCTACAGCTGCTGCATGTATTGACTGTCCTGCACATAATGAAGCCATTGCACTTTTCTCAAAGCAATTTCACAGTCGTTTTATGGGAGTCGCGCATGTGCATGATCTGTGCTACTCGATCAATGAGTTTTTCTCTTTTATGTTTACAGCCTGTTAGCTCTGTAAAGTGTCCATGAATTCATGATCATGGTATCTCATTCTTCGGTCACCACATTTTCTGAAACGTTTTAGGCCATTTTCTGCTGCGTGGTCTTGCGTCTGCTTTGTTTCTCTGCTGCTAACGGAACTGTACAATTTTTGACATATTAAACACTGATTACTGACAATTTATGTGTCTCTGTATCACCTTCTGCAACGCACTGTAACAAGTTCCATCTTTCAGTTTGACACTTGATATCTTGAATTGAATACTGAAGCAACAAGGACATGAACTAAAAAACTAGGACTATTAGCCATCTTTCCTTACAAGCAATTAACCTGTTCAGAAAAACGATCACAACTATGTCTATGATCATATAACTTGTTAACAAGCAACTGAGCCTAATTTTAACACAAACGTATCATCATAGAAATACACCTATCTACTACAATCCAACTGTTAAATATATTTGTCTACAATCCAACAATAAAAACCTTGGCTGGTATAATTGCCATTTATTCAATGGTGTGCAGCTACTTTACCAAAGGCAGTGCCCCCCAAAAAATGCGTTGAGAGAAGAAATAAAAAAGTGAATAAACAGAAAAAAAAGTTGAATAGTACTCATAAAAGTTGAAATGTTATTGCATCTGCCCTATTATTTTAGTTGCAATAACTTGAATATTTACACACACATACAATATATATATATATATATATATATATATATATATATATATATATATATATATATATATATATATATATATATATATATATATATTTATATATGTAATATTATATCATATTGTATTATATTATATTATATTATATCTTATTACATCATATCATATTACATAATATCATATTATATTATAGTTTATTTTCTTTGCTTTGTGATATATGTAAAGCATTTTAACTGAAACCGACCAGAAACATGAAATTTAAAAAATTGTGCAGAATAGAGAGTTTTTACCTTTTTTACAATGTTCTTTCTAATAATTTTATATGTATTAGAAAGTCACAAAGAGCACTCATATTCTTCAAAATTAAACAAAGAATATAACTGGATAACAACATCGAGATTCAATTAAATAAATGGCTTGGGATTTTCAGTAAACTAAACCAGCCTTCAACAAGGGTTTACTTTTTAAGTTTGAATTCTGGTAATTTGTGGCTGGAAGTCAGGGTTAAACGTCACGTTATTTAATCTTTTGTAACTCTTATACCCCCCCAAAGTGGCAACATACCGTATCAAGTTTGCAAGATTTTTTCTCCTTTAAAATGAGGTATAGTGCCAGCTTGTACCGCAAAGTGTCCACAAAAGTTATATTTTGAGCCACAGCCCATTGACTAGAAAATATTCTTGCTGGGGTGTAATCATTTTCAGAAATATGGGTGCTTTGCTTTCTTTTTCCTTTTTCTTTTTTTTTTCCCCTTCTTTTTTATGTTTATTTTGTTTTTTGGGGGGTTTCTTTTTTATGTTTTTTTTTGTTTGTCTGTTTGTTTTTATTATTTGGTTTTTGGTGAAAAAATTGTTGTTTCGGCGATAGTGATTTTTTTGCTTAACTGGTTATATATCTAAATAATCGTAACAAATTACCTTTGATTGTATTTAATTTAATTTCTTCATCATTTGGAAAATACTTTCTGGTCAGTCTAAAAGCATTTATTGCTTTATCCATAAAGTTGTTTGCTAGCTCCCTAAGGTTGTCGTCCATGAACTTGTCAGAGTCTATAACTAAGAAGGCTCCAAATTGTGATACTGAATAGTTTTTTTTTTTTGTTGTTGTTGTTTTTTTTTTTTTTTTGTTTTGTTTTTTTTTTTGTTTTTTTTGTTTTTTGTTTTTTTTTTTTTTTGTTTGTTTTTTTTTTTTTCAGAATTGTGCGGAATTACTTTGTTTTGGTTCTAAGCATAATCATTTCATTCCATGGATCAAAAAAAACGTGAATCGCCACAGAAAGTTTTATGTTATTTAAACCGGCGTAGGAAAGACTGCATGCATTTCAAGTTAAACCACAGTAAATTCGTATCAAATGACAATGATCCATACTTCCCGACTATAAATGCTTCCCGCAAATGTACCATTTATCTTCTTAGGCAAATTTATTGATGGAATGCGGAATGCACAAAGACAGAGGCTACATATGTGAACTTTGTTGTGCTTTTTCTTTCGACCTTGGGTACACAGCAAGGCCGATAAAATCTTAACACAATAGAGATGTCTTCTATGAAGCAGTAAACATGATCTCTTTTGTTTCTGTACTCAGTCACGTAATATAGGTACACTGTATTATCATAAGCAAATACATTGATTGAAACATCATTCAATTTTTCGAAACGTCTTATACCACGCAAAATAACGGGAAAAGTAATGCCTTTTAAATTGAATTGGTCTCAATGCTTGAAATAGTGACACCATCTGTGAGAATTTTCTTTCACAGGGAATGTCTCAGCTAGAACATAACCTAATGAAACATTTATTATCTGTTGTGTTCACACTGATACGTGCCTTCTTATAAATTATGTATTCAGGCAAGAAAAGCTCCGCGGCAGCCGCCATTTGATAGAAGAGTTTTAAACTTAAGTCTCGGTTCCAATTTGCAAGTTAAAACCCATCCAGAACATCTTAGCATAAATGACTCATACAACGTTACTGACTACGGTTCTTTTCTCTCTTTTTGTTTTGTTTTGTTTTTGTTTTTGTTTTTTGTTTTTGTTAATAAACGAGTCAAGAATGTTTTTTTTTCTTTAATTTGCTTAGTTTCCTTTCTGCGAATTATAAGTAACGTATTAACCCCCAGGAAACAGGAGACAATGCACAATATCTAAACACGCCTGCAGTCGATATTACTTACATTGCAATTTCTTGTTGATGAGCGTTTTTATTTCTTATAAAATACAATAACAAACGTAATTATGCTAATTATTTTGGTTTTTATTTTCCTTCGTACAGAAGCTTATGTATTATTTAACAACGTGCTGAAAAGGTGTCTCGGGCATAGAAGATCTTCTGTCGTATGCTTAAAAAGATATTTATCCAGTTTTTGCCGCCACTCATTCTGTTTTTTTTTTTTTTTTTTTTTTTTTTTTTATCAAGTCTTTACGTTTTTGGAGCATATCTATATTTTGCCATCTTTTCACCTTTGTCTTTTGACCATGTTTAACATACATCCTTTGTTTTTGCAGGTCACTTTTCCTTCAAATGATTTTTAAAAAAGAATGTTATTTCTTTGTTTCACCAAAGATTCTTTGCTGTCGTTTTAAATCATGTTTCATCTTTGTCTTTTGACCATGTATAACATACATCCTTTGTTTTTAAAGGCCACGTTGCATTCCATTAATTTTTAAAAATTTTTTTATTTATTTGGTTCACCAAAAATTGTTTGCTTTCGTTCTAAATCATATAGTCGATAAATGTAGTCAATGTAAGAAGGTCAGACGAAAATTGTGGTGGATACGTCTTGGGATCTTCAGTCGAAAACAGAACAAGAATGATGTCTGAGGCCGGCTTTCATTGGCCGGTGCAGTAACTTCGCTGGCGGGGCGTGGCGGACTGTTTCTTTTGAAAATTATAATGTAAATTAAGTTTCTCTTTCTTTGAAATATTCAACGGACGAGGGAATAAAATGTGCGCTTCAAACGGCTATGGCTGGATAGTGTAGGTAAACTTAAACATACAAGATGATTTTTTTTTTCGGCGGTGGGCCGCAGAAAAGGAATATTATATTAGACCCTGAAGTCGTTCCAGGCTTTGAATTAAGTAGCAGCATGCTGCATGACATCTTTGGGCAACCGTGAAATCAGTGGAAGAGAGACTTAAAGGTTGCCTATATAGAGTCAAAAATCATAAACGGGCGTCTTTAAGGACCCAAACATTATTCAGTTTGCCGATTTCCCTCAAGGACACATAGTCCTGGCCTGTGATAAAGGCGTCCGTCTACAAAATCACGCTAAAAGTACCTCTAATATTTCGTATGAAGCCCACAAGAGGGCCGTTTAAGGATAAAATTGTTATCATAGAGAATTCAATGGGGTTCAAGCGTGCATCACTAGCCCGGTAAAACGTTATTAAAATTCATAAATCATTTATTTCGTGTGTAAAAATTATGCAAATCACATACCGTATGAAGCACATATCAAGATCATGCAAGCCATGAGGCACTTCATGATATACCCGTAGTAACGGCCGCTATGTTGAAACAAATGCGAAATTCAAGCTTAGCAACCCTGCCATACGGGAGCACAGTCTGGTGGCTGGCATGGTACAGAGTTCTCGCTCCACCACAACCCTTGCCCGCCCTTGCCATCACTTCTTTTGTTTTTTCGACCCCCTTGTCATTCCCTTTTTTCCCTTACGAGGATGTGTTTACGGGCCTTATTGTCAATATTTGTGTTTTTACATATAAATTTCTGTATTTACTCATTATTATAGGCTTATGTAATGTATTTTTTGGGGGTTATTGCATTATACGCCCGGTGCAGGCTAATTCATACATGCGGCGCCATGTGTGTGACAAATGATCATAAAACATAAAAAAAGAGAAGGCGAAGCTGCCATGAGTAGGCAAGCCCAGAAGTAAGTCAAGGTGCACCATACAATATACTAGATTGACATTAACAGTAGCTGTAGCACACATTCAAATTTGACAAGAAAAGAACATTTGCTTCACAGCAAAACTGCCTGGTACCGTCAAAATGAGAACATTCAGAAATGCTACACTTTGCCATTGTTCAATGTAATATAAACTTGGTGCATTAGCCCCATTTGCATCAATTAAAATGATATAATTTTGGTTCTTGGTTCATTGGATGTGGCCATGTCACAAAGTTACAATCGTAGTTTGAAAGACATTACTTTGTATAACAGTTTTGAAGCTACTTTAGTTTGTGTATTTGCCTAATTTGCATAAATTGAAAGAAGCCTGGAAGTGCAGTTTGTGGTTTATTGGATGAGCCTATGCCAGATACCTATAAATAAGAATGGCACCTCCATGTATAAAAGTTTGGAAATTTATCAAGATTTAAAAAATGTGTATTCATCATATTAGCATAAATTAAAACTGTGCCACTTTGGTTCAGGCCACAGACTACATTTATAAATCCTTCTATTTTTCATATTAGCATTTTCCAGTCTATAAATCAGCATTTTGGTATATTAAAATTTCTTTAACGGTATTTAATAGATAAAAATGTGAGAAAAAAACGGACAAATTTTTGTCATACAATTCCCAGCTCATTATTTCGTGATAATTGAAATACGAAACAACACCTGGATGTCAGCTTTATACAGGTGTATGAACTGTGCTCTGGCCAAGGTCACATCATTGTCCTTCCTCACCATAAAGTTCCCACCTGGCCTGGAAGACAGTGCACCCATATGACCACCAATGAAGCAACTCTGTGATGCAGCAAACCTGACTTTGCTAACTTTATTTAAACAGAAGCTACAGCATGCTGAAAACACCTTATTTTCACAATTACGGACTATCTCCGTTGGGATGCGCAACCAGCCAATCACAACTGTGGTCTGTAACCTTCAGCATTGGACGCCAATTTATACAAGAGTCTTCAAATTCATATCCAGAACAGTTCCTGGTTAATGTCACCATATTTCGCAGTCCAAACTAAATACACTCCATAAGCATACCTGTCCCTGTCAAGAACCAACATAAATATGGAAGTACTATTGCACATATTGCTCACGTTCCTCTGTAGAATTTTGACATATTCATTATTCCAAATATGTTAAAGGGGTACTGTGGTGATAATTTACAATTGTTTAGTTGTTTTATATAATAAATGCAGATCCATACAAGAAAATTCAAACATTCTTCCCAACTGGATAAGTAGATATCAAGTTTGTTTTAGATATGTAAATTGGGGATTGTGATGTCACCTGGACTAACTGCTACTGTTAATGCAATGACAGCTGAGCGCAACTCTCCCAAAAGCATGGAAAGCTGACCAAGTACACATATTCCACTTTTACTATGAAGATTAATATGGAAAGAAAAATGCAGAAATCAATATTAAATGCATTATTTATGATTCCCCTCTGTATATCTGCATACCGAACGTGAAATAATGTGGCCCCTTGAGGATTGTTATGTTTTGTGTGTGTGACACCTTTATGGAGTTCGTGTTGGCATGTCATGTCTAATGGTTTTATGATCTTTTACCCCTTAAGACTGAGAGGGCTAGAAAGACATGTTCACACATAGCAGGCATCGTACCTACTGCATTTATATTCATTTATGCTCCAGACTATATGATATTTGACCAGCGCTCTCTGGGTATTCTTAAGCAATAACATAAATTACAAAAAGAGGAAGAAAAAAGAAAAAAATTCCAACTTTATAATAGTTTTGCGAAATTGCAGTCATAATATGGTTGTGCATCTTGTAGGGTTCTTGACATCTGTATCCTTGTGAATCGGAAATATGGCTCAGTAGGAGAAATTAGGAAAAATTAATAAGTCACTGCGGACCTGTTCTTGCTTATTGTATTGCTAGGCAACAGAATAATGCTTGCCTAATGATGAGGGCACTTGCACCAATTTTGTTACTAAAACAACCGAAAATCATACCTTTTCTGCTACATAAAGGGAAGTGTTCTCTTCTTCCTCTAAAGTTGCTTGTTGCAGGATAGAGAGCAGCACATATCTTACCACTATTACATAGTACTTTTCTCCTATTCCTTGTGGACACATACACACACAGACACACACATGGATAGATAGATAGATAGATAGATAGATAGACAGACAGACAGACAGATAGATAGATAGATAGATAGATAGATAGATAGATAGATAGATAGATAGATAGATAGATAGATAGATAGATAGATAGATAGATAGATAGATAGATAGATAGATAGATAGATAGATAGATAGATAGATAGATAGATAGATAGATAGATAGATAGATAGATAGATAGATAGATACATAGATTGGTTGATTGATTGAGTGATTGACTGATTGATTGATTGAAACAAGGATATGCAATAATTCAGTAATCCTGTTATGACCCTGTCTGGTTAGTACAATACATTACATGAAAACACATCACGATAAAAACGCATATATTGTAACCTGAAATATTACTCACTTTGTGCAGAGAAGAGTCTTGCCTGTGGCTTGGCTTAAGTTAAAATTCACAAAACTTGATTCAAGACGCAAGTAAACCTTGCCACACTGACCAGGTACACATGTGCCTGTTTGGTGAAATCTGATCGCAAAATGAAACACAGAAAAGATTGCAGTGAAGTCGCATATACCTCAGCCCTATATACTATATTGTGCACTGTGTTTCATCCGTAGTGTTAGGTCTAGGGACCCCTCCTTTCCCGCTCAAGCCGACACATGATGGCAGAATATTTGAATTTACTTTTTTTTAACACTTCCTGCTTCGCCGCAGTCTAGCGTAGTCTGGAATTTTTGTGGATTGTTACAGTTGGCTATTTTTCTTTATACACGGAACACTGCACCTTCTCACTCCGTCAAAGGAAAAAGCAGCACTTACACATTCATCATGCTCATGTTCTCTGAGGTTTGACTTTGCATCAATGTGTTATTTCACACACACACACACACACACACACACACACACACACACACACACACACACATATTATCCATAAACGTGCAATATATATATATATATATATATATATATATATATATATATATATATATATATATATATATATATATATATATATATATATATAAGGGAAAAAGAATGATTCCAAATTCATATGTATTATAATATAGTGTGGTGCAGTACAATACAATACACCAAGAACGTTTTCAATGTAATACAATGATAACGTATAACACGTTTTGTTTTAAAAACAGAAGTTCTATTTTTCTGTTTTTGTCTTGATTTACAGAAATTGGTGACTTTTTGCCGGCATTTCTGGATCTCAATACCTGACAGGTCCACATATCTACAGTTTTGCATGAGTGGACACACTCAGATCATAAGAAACCTTGTAAACAGACCTAGCTGAGTGGAACCACTCACTTGGACCTCCTTCATCAGTTCCAAAGCCATCAATGAGTGGTAACACTCATGGCAGCTCATGTAAGAAATAAAAAAAGATGTCCATATGAGGAAAAAACACTCATTAAGACCTGCTCTGTATTTATTTAAACGCTTCGGATGATTGAAAAATACTCGGTTGTCATCACTATAGTTCCAATCAGTTCCAAGCGCGAAAAAGCACTCTGCCTTTGAAATACAACTCTGTACAGAATCCTGCCTAGTTGAGTAATAATTTAACACTGAAACGATTCAAACATGTTATTCATTATCCAAATGAATCAAATGATTTTAAAACACATTTGAGTCTGTTGTCAAAATAAAGATAAACCAACAAAACACAAAACAGAATAAAATTTAAACAAGCAAACAACGGCGAAAATTAAAAAACCAAAAACAAACAAACAAACAAACAAACAAACAAAAATTCGAACAATACATCGCAACGTGTGAAAATACTCCCTTGAATTTGTCCTTGGTTTAAACAGTAGTTCTCCATTTCTTATGAGTGAAGACGCCCAACCAGTTAGTACAGAATTGTAAGTGGCAAAATGAAGATCAATGAAAATATCCATTTGGCACAATGAAAAGTTGATGTTCAGTCTGCACGCAAATGTTGAAATATACTCCATGGTACAAAGCAATATCAATCTGATGAAGATCCCAATTTGAAATTATTGGTGGTTTTATCACTCAATGAATTCAAGAATAAACTACGGCAATATATTGGAGGGGGGGGGGGGGGTAAGGGTACGGTGTATTTCTAAACTGCCGGGCATATTATTTTCCAAGTACTAACATATACTAGAGGCCTCCAATTTTTCGTGACGGCCACTACGTCAGAATATTCTTATGTTCTGTGCTCTGTCTTGGGGCAAAATAGTTCACTCTACCAGCACAATGGGACCCCATCCACATGACCTGCAATACATTCAAGCTTCATTTACAAACAGCATCCAAACAACTTAAACTCTCAGTGCAGCAGCTAAATTAGGCTTTTTCCTTTTTTTAGCATAGTTATTCTTGTTACAATTCATTTCCAATGACACAGAATACACATAAATGCGCAGATGACTGGATGGAACCTTCAAAGGTCCAAATGACATTGACCTTTGACCTGTAGAGGTCATATGTAAATTACAAAAATAAGCAGCTTATGATTGCTACAATTTGACCCAACCTTCATCAAAATTGGATAAAAATTGACCGAGTTATGGCTAGATAAAATTTTAAAGGTCCAAATGAGCCTGACCTTTGACCTTTAGAAGTCACATGTAAATTACAAAAATGTGCAGTGTTAAAATAGCTACGATTTGAGTCCAACATGATCAGAATTGCATACAAATTGACTGAGCTATGGGTAGATAAAACTTCAATGGTCCAAATGACGTATATCTTTGACATTTAGAGGTCATACATAAATTACAAAAATATGCAGTGTTACAATAGTTAAAATGTGAGCCCACCATGATCAACATAGGATAAAAATTGACCGAGCTGTGACTGGATGAAAATTTCAAAGGGTCCAAATGACCTTGACGTTTGACCTTTAGAGGTCACATGCAAATTACAAAAAATGTGCAGTGTCACAAACATATTAATTGAAGTTGGATTGGTAACCTGTGCCTATTATAGTTTTGAAGATATTTAAGATTCAAGTTTTCAAATGGGCCTCATTTGCATAATTTTCAAAACCGCTGAGCCTCTTTACAAAAACTCAAGATGGTAGTATATACACGCCAAGTTTTTTTACATGTAACACTTTTCAAATAAAATATCATACAAATTTGCCTGTAAAGAAGAAAGAAAGAAAGAAAGAAAGAAAGAAAGAAAGAAAGAAAGAAAGAAAGAAAGAAAGAAAGAAAGAAAGAAAGAAAGAAAGAAAGTAATTATGTCTGTGTTGGCACACAGATATAAATAAGATTGTTGAGGAAGATGCTCTCTCTGGCAGGGATTTGTTCTGTGATTACCCCCTTCTTATCCGTTTGTTTATGTGTTCTTGCTCTGAAGTTCGTGTCAGCCAGTGGTTCCCAATAGGGTGTCATGTTATCGGCATGGAACGTTGATTCACATGTGTTTGCGCACATGCACATCACAAAATAATAGCAGTTTGATTAAGCCTGGTGAAAATGACACTCTTCCGCATTGCAATAAGTCAGCATCACACCACGAGTCATACGACTAGCCATAAATTTTCCCTTCCTTTGCAAGATTTTTCCACTGAAACAAGACCCCACTGCTTATTGAAAGTGTAGTCTTATAAAGGCAATAAAACAGCACACATGTTAGCAGTAGCATAAACGTCCCCAACTCCCTGACACATTATATAGAGATGCGTAAGATCTCGTTCCTAGGTCATGCACGGCTACACACAAGCTAGTTCACTGGTGACCACAGAGCACTGCCCAGTTCTATGTTATATGAGGAAAAGTTTACAGGCATAACTAGGAAAGATGATTTGCTGCATAGCAAATCAGTGTGTGTGTGTGTGTGTGTGTGTGTGTGTGTCCTCAAAGCATATTGGTATGGCAATTTACAACTAGCCCATAACACAGCAGTAGAAGTTGGAATGGCATTCCTATCTATTATAGGTTTGAAGTTATTCAAGATTTAAACTTAATTATGGTGCTAATTAGCATAATGTAAATTGCTTTTATTTTTAATTCATTAGGTGCGCAATGGTCAAAAACACCCAACTAGAAGTTGGAATGACATCTCTATATGTTATAGTGTTGAAGATATTCATGATTGAAGATTGCCAGTACTGCTACTTGGCATATTTGAAGTGATACAACTTTTGCATAAGATTAATTACATGCGCAATGGTCAACAGCCTCTAGTAAAAGTTGAAATGACATCTCTATCTATAATAGTTTTGAAGATACTCAAGTTTTAACATTCCAAATACTGGGAATGAGCAAATCTAAATGGCTACAACTGTTGCTTTAGATTCATTACATGCGCAATGGTTAATAACCCCCAAGTAAAAATTGGAATAACATCTCTACATATTATACTTTTGAAGATATTCAAGATTTAAAATGTCAAATGCCCCTGATTTGCAAAATTTTAAACATCTTCATTTCTTTGTATAAAACGGTCATATTCGTTGCATGGAGGAATAATCATGCCAAGTTTGGAGTTTCTATGTACAATAGTGTTCGAGAAAAGTGTGGGACAAATTAGCTGGTAAAGACAGAAAGAAAAAAAGAAAGCAAGAAAGAAAGAAAGAAAGAAATAAAAAAAGAAAGAAAGAAAGAAAGAAAGAAAGAAAGAAAGAAAGAAAGAAAGAAAGAAAGAAAGAAAAAGTGTGTGTCCACACACACACTTTAACCAGATTCGTGGTAATAGGGTACTGAGAGATCCGACAGATGTTGAACACAGCTACAGATGAACAAAGTAGATCTCTATTTATATGCACACACACACACACACACACACACACACACACAGGAGCAAGCAAGCCTGGCAAGATCTATGAAGTTACCCAGCCATTGAATAAAATGCGGCATGATGTATGCAAAAATATGCCATGAGACTTGAATTAGTAATATTATATTATACATACAGGAATGCCATCATTCTTGGCGGTGCGATACTGCACATAAACGTACGTCTTCTGCAAAGTGGTCAGGCCAGTACATGTGATGTGTGTGTGTGTGTGTGTGTGTGTGTGTGTGTGTGTGTGTGTGTGTGTGCGCGCGCGTGCGCATATATTTCTGCAGGGTAATTATTCCACAATGGACCCAGTGGTAATTTCTTTTAGCATTCAAGTCTCTTGGATCTGATCAATATTGACAAAGGCCAAAGCCATATGGCAGGCGGTCTTGATCTTGCGATATCGCCAAATAAGATATATTAAGCAACATCGCTGAACCATTCAGCGATATCGCTAAAAGATTCCCTGATATCGCCAAATATGTGAATCGATGCACGTTGGGTAATTGCACTGTCCCTGTATAGTGAATGGCGCAAAGGAACAAGCATTTGTACCTAGACAGCATTCAGTGTCTTTGCACCATTATACTAAACCCATTGAAAATGCCGGACAAGACAATCATTGCTCCAACGAGCCCTTTCGGCAGGATGAAATAAGCTCTAAATCGGCAGCCATATTGGAGAAAAACAAGATAAGGGGTGGAAATACAGTTATCAATACTGCTATATATATAATTTAGCAATATCATTAATCATTAGATGATTTCAAGAATCGTTTGGAGATGTCACTAAATCATGGTTCAGATGTAAAGATGTCTAGAACGACTCCAAATACAGGCGGCTGTTTGTCACGAAAACCAACTGTAGAGCTTGATAAAGTACTACTTACTGATGCAAAGACAGTTTAAGTGTATATTTTGGGTTCAGTATAAGCATAAACTAGATAAATGCGAAGATCAATGTCCTTGCTTAATAGTTGAATAAACACAGTGATAATCAAATGGTCGGATTTTATGCTGGTTCATCTATTTCTTTTATGAAACAAATGATAAAACTGTAAAAATGGTTACACAGTGATAATGAAATGGCCCAAGATATGCAATAAATTTGGCAGTTTTTTTTTTTTTTTTTTTTTTGATAATATTGTTAGGGACCAAACTAAACCATTTCAAGGTTTTACCATTTGTTTTAGAAGAGAAATAAACATAAACAGCAAAAAACCAGGCCATTTCATTATCACTGTGTTTCTTTTTGACAATTAGGCCGGAACAAGTGTTGCTCTTTGCACGTATCGATAATTTATGATAATACTAACCGAAAACGATATACTTTAGCTGTCTTTGCCTCAGAAAGCAGTACTTTATCACGCTCTAAAGTTGGTTTTCTTCAAAAACAGTTGCATGTATTTAGAGCCTTTAGTTGTTTAGTGATATCGCTAAATGATTTAGAGATATCACCTAATCGTTTAGCGATATCGCTAAATCATTTAGCGATATCACTAAACGATTTAGTGGCATCGCCAAACAATTTGGATTTTATTGCTCAATATTTATCGACACAACATTTTCAATGATTTGGCGATGTTGCTACATGATTTACTGATATCGCCAAATACTGTATAATGATAAATTTTCGCGAGGGAAAAAGGACTAAGTGTTCAAACAACTTGCCTTATAAGGCACTAGGACAATGTTTGGTTAGGCTAAGTAGGTCAGGGTACCTTTGAATTTTTATAAAATAAAGGATCGGAGCTAAATGGGCATAGCATTTTAGGCAAAAAGTTCTGTTTCAAATCAAATAACACTTGTATGACCCCCCCCCCCTCCCGCCTCTATTCTTCTACTTTTACAAGTGTAAAAACTTCCAAAATGGTTTTATGATTCAGGTCATGTCCATGGATATCGCATGTTTGAAATATATTTTGAATAAGGTAGGACGGAGTTAGAAACGTGTGATGATTTCTGGTTGAAAGAAAATTATGGATAGGACCTCTCAGGGGTTATATTGGCAGTATCTTGAAGTTCTAAAATATCCGTAACGAACAAATTTTAGCACTTATTTTAAGCATCTCAAATCGCACAATATATTTGGAATTGTCATTTTGAAACGTTGTAGACAGCTTATTAACCAGTGAATATGTTGAAGATGGTAATATATCTCTATGGATATTGTCAAGATGGCACCTGGCATAAACAATATGATTCACAGAGTTTCACACTGAAACACATGTATATTTGCCCATAGTGGTACCGACGACACATTGAAAAGTCTGTTCAAACTGACAAATACTTGAAAGATTACATCCAAACATTATAGTGAGCTTTGTCACAATTGCGACTGCACATTTTAGGAAAAATATATATGTGCTACAGATACCTGGATGGGTCTACAGGTGAACATTCTGCAGAACGTCAAGATACACATCTCCATGACGTTTCAGGCTTAAACGAAAGGCTAAAGACTCACGGCCAGTCACATATGTTTGTGTTCACCTTTGACTGAACTCAGCGTTAGCTCTGACATAGAGGAGTTCAGAAGTCCAGGCTTGACTCAGGGTTAACCCTGGAGTTGTGTGACACCAGCTGGTTTGCTGACGCGTCACTTAAGTGCAGGTTACACAACTTGGGGTTGACATCAGATTCATTTAATTCTCATCGTTAATTCTTTCCCCTGGTCTGCATCGAATGACAAGTTGTCCCTCCCCTTTTCGTCATTCTGGTAGTGTGCACCAATGCAAATGTAAAAGCATGAATATATTTCTTGATATTTGCGTAAAGCATGGTTGGAAAAGTTACGATTCAACAGTGGAAAAAAAAACACTTAAATTTGTAATTTGTCGAGGAAAACAAAGATACAATTGAACACAAAAAGCTATGCCGGAATGGTGGAAAAACGGGACAAGTAAGGGACACAATAACAAGCAAATTCAATGCCAGACATGGCGGGTCAAAAAGCACAACGAAATTAGTTGATATCATTTGGAAGAAAAAAGCATAAAAAAAGACAAAGCAAGAGTTGGGTGATTGACAAAAAGAGGAAAAAACAGAAAGAAGAACGCAGTCTGTTTGAATGTCATCAATATCTCAAAATGTGGTCAACCTTCTTCCAAAACAAATTTTCAATCTCAATAATGAATTGATGATGACACAGACTTACACGGTGACACTGCCTCAGTCAGAGGAAATGAGGCGATTACAGCTAATTTTTTAAAAATATATATTCACATATGTATACACAGATTGCAACACTGATGAGAAATGCGAGGTCAAGTAAGCATTTGCACTCGCCGTCACACAAACTTTTAATTTTAATGATACATAATATTTGATGTATGTACGTATATATATATATATATATATATATATATATATATATATATATATATATATATATATATATATATATATATACATATATATATAAATATATATATATATGTGTGTGTGTGTGTGTGTGTATGTATGTATGTATGCGTGTGTGTGTGTGTGTGTGTGTGTGTGTGTGTGTGTGTGTGTCTTTTTTACAAAATAATAATCATGGCGTTAAACCAAGCAGAAGGCAGGCTCAGTGACAGCTAAGGCTTAACACAGCATCTGACATGTGCAAATGGAAAGAAAAGTCAACCCCAGGTTCAAACCAGAGTTACCTCAACACCAACGTAGCATTGACGTCTGCATCCGGCCATCAAAGCGTAACTAAACCCCAACTGTTATTGCAGAAACTGCCTGCTGGCACTCATACACAATTTTTTGTTCCAAGAGAAAGAGAAAAAGATGTCCAAATTTAGAGAGCGCATGATGATCCAACAACAAAGTTTATATGGTGGATTACATGGAATCCCTCTTGTTGAGAAACTCTGGTTCTACATATGGCACGTCAGTGTAGCCACAGATATATTGAATATGTCAAATGTCTAACATGTTCTACTATACATTCACGATTAGCAGCGATCTGGACTGAGACTATTCAGGGAAGTGCACAGTGGTTGTGGTCTTACTCCCACAACTCAGCAGCTCAACTGGTACAGGTCTTACTATTGATGTCAAGCTTTAGCCTTGATATTTTTGGCCAACGCCCTGTGAAAAGGAATTTTAAGGTATACAGTCTGGAACGTGCCTCTCAGGAATCAAGTTTAAGGAGGACAGCAGGTGTAGTCCCCCCATCAACCATGCTGATACCCGTCACTTTCTCCGATTGTCTAACAGTGGGCAAATGGTAATTATGGTCCTGCCCGATGTTTGTTTTCTCTCTATTGATCTCTTTATTAAGTTTTGCCTTGCGCCATGCAGTTTTATTAATATACTAACGAGCACAACAAACAACGGTTCGTCGTACAGTAGCTATATTTGTGTGTCTAGCTTTGCCGAAGTGAACAATATCAGCACGGACATCAAAATGATAGGCACTAGCCTGCAAATATTATAAAAGGACCGTCTTGAACTGTAAATATATACTGCCCCATATATAGGTTCAGTACTACTGAGTGTGATACTCTTATGCTTGTTTCTCACTTGATTTGCAATATACCAGTTTAGTCAAATTTATATACTCTAGATAAAATCTTAGGGAAGGACAATTTACAGGAGCCTGGGGGCGATCTCTGCAAAAAAAATAATAATAATGAAAAAAAAATATATTATTGCTAATCTTTATAGACCAACAAGAGATCTCATGGATAACTGTAATTTTTTTAGAGAATTTTCACAACCTTTTTCAAATTTAGAAACCGGAAATTTTGAAGTAGCAATCTGTGGTGACTACAACATAGTCTTACTCAATGTTAATGGATGCCCTACTTATCACACGTTTTTCGAAGTCCTGATATTTCATAGCCTTTGTCTGAAAGTAATGCTTTCCACAAGATTTTTAAACAACATAGGAACCTTTATAGATAATATTCTTTGTAGATTAAGTGACGTAGCCCTGAAAACTACAAGGAGTATTATGGTAGAAAATGTTCTGAACACCAACAAAGGACACATGGACAGAGGCATGGACCAATTCACAAACAGATGCAGGCGATAGCAATACCCCGCCCTCTCCAGGCCTTATATGAGCTGAAAGGTGAAAACGGATAGTAATTTATCCAACTTATTAATATTGGGTATGAAATGGTTTCAGCTCAAGAGAAGAAAAAGGATACTTGGTTCCTGATTTAGATATCTGCAAGGCATTTCATTGAAGGATTGACTTTGGGCTCCCGGCCTTAAATGTGCTGTAAGGTGATAACAGACAGCACAGTTGACCAACCTATTAATATTGTGTATAAAATAATTTCAGCTCGAGACAACAATAAGGATACACGGCTACTGAATTAGATATCTGTAAGGCATTTCACAAGGATTGGCTTTAGGCTCTTATTGAAAAACGTAAACAAAATTCGTGATCCACTTTTGTCCTAGATTCGATCTTCTCTGTAAAAAAAAAGAAAGAAAAAAAAAAAAAAGGACAAACAGTAGTTTTGGACATTACATATTCTGATTTTGTAAGGATAAAGTCGGGTGTACCCCAAGGTTGTATTCTAATGACTATTATTCTTTTTGGTGTTTACTTATGGTCTAGATGACGATATTGCACGTCAAATTTAATTATTTGCCAATGACATTTCTAAATTGGACATTGTTAAAAAAATCGACTTCATCGGAGTGAGTCAGAATTCAAAATTATTTGTTTTTTTCAAGAAGGGACATTAGTAAAGTGAAAAGAAATAGATTACACTCCCAAAAAAGTTATCACTGATAGATCAAATAATACAATCACCTGAGGACTTTGGGGTCATGCTGTGACTCCACCACTGTACCCTTCCAAGGTACAGACTCTTACAAAGACTCATTGCAAGCCTTCAGAACCTTTCAGAGCTCTGACAGGATCTGGAGAAAGCAACGAGGCAATACCGCTATTAACTCCTCCCCCCACCCCCCACCATTCAGTCATTGTCACTGGCGAGAAAGACCAGACAAACAAGTCACTGGCAAAGGATGAGGTCAGTGGCACTGTCCAGGTCCAACTCAGATGTATGCAACCAAATTGTTTCAAACCCTGAGTGTGGGGAAACATCTCTGGCTACAGAGATTGCACTACCGCCATTGCCACCACCACTGAAGACCCCAGAATTTGCCAGGGGTGTGAAAGAAAATATACCAGTAATATTGAAACTATCAGATGTAATGCCTACAAAGTCCATTCTCAACTTGACCTCCTCCCCAGATGCTTCAGACTGGATGTGAATCAGCTCCTTGCCTGATGTGACGTCCTCAGACACTGAAATGACAATGACATCTATCAGCAAAGGACTGACCCCTTCGCTATACACAGGACAGGGTAAGAGAGATAATGCCCCTAACGACTGAGTGTGGGTGATCAGGCTGGTTTTGGGGAACTGGGGGGGGGGGGGGGGAGTGCTCTTCCATAGTCAATACCATGACCCCTGCCTGCAGGTCGCTCTTTTCCTCCATGCTGCCTCTCCTGCATAGATAAGCTAGGCCAATTTATTTCATGACCTGACAGGCTGTGGCCAAAGATTATGCATGAGCACTTCCTGCTTCTTCTTTGGAGGCCAGCCAATGGAGGCCCTCAATGTCAAGTGGGACTCTGGACATGATAAAGCTACTTCAAATGAATACAAGCAGCCAGCCCATGAAATACATTACACAAGTAATACGTGAGTGATCTCAATAACTAGTTCATTAATCCATGTGGAGTGAGTCAGAATACAAAATTTATTCCATCTCATCAGTAACTGTATGTTGCAAGTTTGGGATAACTAAATGACTGGAAAACACTGCAATGCCTGAGTGATGCCATTTTATTTTATCACCTAAGTGTGTAATCCCTGCACCCAAAGCCTTTCACCCATCAAAGATGCCGAGAGGGTACAAAGAATTTTATTTTCTTATTTTCTGTCATTCGGTGAAGACTGACAATATAGGTTCTAATTTGTAATTGTGTTGCTTCATTACGTCAACTTAAGTAATAGCTTCACAAGATAAATTAAGTAAATTACCTGGGTTTTTTTCCGGAACAATTCTCAACAGCCCCTGAGGAAGTTGGATTCTGCCAGCACCAGAAAGTCTATGTCACCTGTCACCCCTTACATATTACACAATCACTCACCCCCACATTGCTACAGTCGACATGACCACCAGAGTAATGTGTTCTCACCATAAATGAATGTGGTGGGGATTTAGTTTTACTGGGGAGTTCAGCAAATAGGTGAAATGCAACATGCCCCTTCCTTGAAACCATTAGTCAGCAACATATGCAAACTATGACAAAAAGTTTGTTTCTCCAGTATCACTGATCCACAGTTGCAAAATAGCTAGCATTCCAACATCTGCATTGTAATCTGTTAATGTGGCAGTACATGTGGCAGTCACTTTGCCACTGTGGCTTGTTGCAGTGCAAGGGGGTATTGGCTCAGTTCAAAATCCATGAAAATGTTCAATTGGCTGGCAATATTGGTGATAGTTTCCTGTTTGCTCGTAGTGTCTATGCTGTCTATTTTTTCACAATTGAACGCTTTTCGTTCTGTATGAGGAGCGTTTGGCTTGTGCTTAGAGCAGAGAAGTCCACTTTTGTGGCATATCGGGATTCATGTCCCGCCGTAAGATTTAACCCAGAGAGTTGACTATCATGATATTCTCATAAGAGCAAATCAGGACTAGAAATCCATGATGGGAGTAAGAAGCCATGACCTGATTCACATATTTCCAGAGGAAATAAAATGAACAGTTTTCGTTCTCATGATACACACATAGTGATCATAGACATATTTCCTTCTCAAGTTTGAAACAGGGTCAGAGAAACACACAGGAAGAATATAAAGTTTTTAACATGGTTAAGTCAACCAAGTTTTAGTAAAAATGCGCCAAATCGCCAATTTATGGTTCAAAATGGTAATAACATATTTCTGTGGCCAAATTGTGCCGCACAACTGGACACACTTGTTACCAAAAAATGTTTCTTGTATGCTACACTTTGGACATTTACTTACCTTGGGGGGGGGGGGGGTTGAAATGCACTCAGTTCTCTATCAAACCAGGATAAAATTTACATTGAACTATTCAAAAGAGGTCATGGATTTCCACTCAAATGACGTAGGGTATATGTGTTTGTACCATCTTTTAAAACTGTCCACAAGGATTGGTGATTGGTCATGTCAGCTTGAAATCTTCCAAGTACGATTTCAAATCTAATGGTAGTCTTTGTAGTACACACAGAGGGTCTGGTGGACTTGTGACACATTGTGAGTTCAAAATCAAGGAACGTTTTCTTTAACTTTTTGGTAGACAGGTCTATTTGGTGTCCACTTCAAAGGCAGGTTCGTAAATATGCTCCTGGCTCCAAATAGGGACCCGGTGGGTTTCATATGGTATGCTCTAGGTATTAGTGTGGATTCTAAATTGTCATATGGACTGTTATTTAACATTAATGAGATAACTAATAGTATGGCCATGTAGTCAAATAGTTGAGACAAGCAATACCCACAATTAAAAAGTTCAACCAAACAGTTGTCAGTTGAGAGATTCAAAAGTTACCAAAACATCAACATTAATTTTGCAATACCAATGTGAAGAATCAAGTTTCACTCCTCAGTAGACAGAGACAGTCACTTATAAATAGCAGGGGGTAATTTAAACTGGTCCTTCTTTAAAAGCTCCTTCATATATTACATACCTCAGTATTTCGAAAACATATAGATCTAACCATCTGAAACCCAAATTTTGCCACTTGTGTCTAAAGTAAAAAGAGACGTACTAGGCCTATCACTTTTTAGTTCCCCGACTCCTCATACAGCTATTTTCCAGCAAAAGAAGAACGTAGGCCTACATCGCTTTTTTGTGATAGTTATGAATCTTGGACATTATACACACAATCTACCCCCATTATAAATATGAGTCAGAGAGCGAGGCTCACAGAACCAGATAGTCAATCAAGTATTATTTAAAAAGTTAAGAAAAACTTCACCCATATTTATAAATTTCAACCTAACAAGGACAGCAAAGTTATTCAAGACTTACCAAAACATCTACATTCATCTATAAACACCAATGTGAAAAATTCACTCCTGACTTGAGGCAGACAGCCAACCTTAAACTGCAAAAGACAGGTTTAAAGTTGTGTCCTCTACATTTGAAATACGTTTGATTAACTATGGACTTTACTGTTTCCAAAACATAAGGCATCACCTCTTAAACCCCAAATATTATCATTATTATACAAGAGCCCTAGAAATGAGATAACAGCCAGAAAGGTGTTAAAATTGTATCTGGTAATGGGCACTATAAAGGGCCACTAGCAACAGGAGGATCGATGTCAGTCCATATTGCCACACCATGTACACAGCTCTCTTAATTCGACACAGGCAGGAACTTTGTAAGGTTTACAATGAAAAAAATGGCGCCAGGTCAGCAATGCAGAGGTGGTGTCTCTGTTTGAAGAAAAATGACGATGGGAGAGAAATGCTGGCTCTGTAAGACCAAGATTTTCAGATGAGAGGGATGACTGTTACCAGGTGCATGGTGCATTTTCAACCACATTAGTGCACGTTTTTTTCTCTCTCCCTTATCAGAGACAGGGACATACAAGCTAAATGTGGCCTCTCCTAAACATCCAAATGTACCGATTTTCTGACGAATCGAAGTAGTAGGAATAATCTGTGACATATTAAGAATAGTAATGCATTAATAGATTGCTATGTTATCGGCTCTAAAAATGTATCACCAAGAGAATGTATCCCATCATGAGACTAATATAGGTGTGTCACATTTGACAACTGTAAAAAATAAAACTGAAATTGTGGGACCCACCCAATACCAAAAGCAATAATCTTCACAGCGCGAATCTTTGCAAGTTGCTTACCAGATGCCGCCTTGTGTGCTGTCAACTGCTGTAATTGTGCTTTGAGTATGCAACGTCACTGAAATGATCACATCATGTTGACGATGAGCAGACCTGGTTCCGAAATAAAGGGTATTTTTTGCACAGTCCTTATGACCGTTACTGGACATTATCATCATCATCATTGTCATTATCATTATCATTAATATTAGTATTATTATTACTAAACTAGTCAAAATTAATAACCCTCCGCTTAAATAATTTAATGGTGTACCCATACTTTTTTAGGTAATTTAAAGATACGCACATGTATGTGTAGCATAATCCTTTGATGACATCATGTGTAAAGGTGGGCAGAGTTGGAGCCCATGGTTGACTGCACATGGGCTCAATGTGACACAAAGTCAAAAACTGCACTTCGCAGAAAGAATCATGAGTGGTCTGTCCTGTCCCTGTTAGGGCCCTCCTGACCATTGATTTTTCTCACCATACCTGTGTAATGTGGCTAGAAATTGTGCCAATCAAGGGTATAAAGGCATGGGGTTTTTTCTGTCAGTTATCAAGCCGTTGAAAGTTGCAGAGCTGTCGCACAGGCAATGAGTGTGAACCACAAATCCATCAATGAGTTGTTGAGAAAATACCGAAACACAGATGATGCTGCAGATTTGCCACACCCAGGAAGGCCAAAGCTGACCACCTGGCAACAAGACCATTTCATCGTCAATGCAGCACTGAGGAGTAGGAGCTGCACAGGTCCTGATATTCAGAGCCAGCTGGAGAGAGCCAATCCTCACCAAAGACGCATGTCCACCCAGACTGTTCGTAAAAGACTGCATGCTGCTGGTTTAAGGTCCTGGAGCATGGGGAAAAAACCGCTTTTTACCCCACGTCACAAGGTTGCTCGGTTGCAGTGGACAAGAGAACATGTCCGTACAACACATGCAGGATGGAGCAATGTTCTCTTCACTGATGATTGTTGCTTTTCCCTCTACAGAAGTGATGGACGTGTTCGTGCATGGAGACGGCAAGGGGAGAGACACGCTGCTTGTTGTGTTAAGCCCACAGTTGCATACGGAGGGGGCAGCATCATGGTCTGGGCAGGCATCTCTGCTAATGACAAGACAGACCTCGTCATCATGCAAGGAACAATGACAAGCAGACGGTACATAATGGATGTCCTGGAACCCCATGTTGTTCCATATGCGGGTGCCATTGGAGACAACTTCATGCTGATGCACGACAATGCCAGGCCACATGTTCCAGCGGTGGTTCGGGATTACCTGGATAGTGAGAGTGTTGAGGGGATGGAATGGCCAGCATGCACACCTGACCTTAACCCGATTGAGCACCTGTGGAGCCATATGAAAAGAAATGTGTACCAGAAGATGGGTCCTAACTCACACTTCGCAGATCTAAGGCGTAATCTTCCGGAGTAATGGGACAGTATACCTCAGGCACCTGTGAGAAAGCTCATCTATAGCAGGTGCTTTATGTGACACAGTGATAAGTCAATTTCTGCTCTATTGAACTCAGAAAATGACTTAACTTTAAATACAGTCTGTGATAACTTTTTTTTATGCAACCAAGCACCATCTGTGATAACTTCTGATGGGACTCTGCACTCAGTTCATATGCATGTTTGAGCGCTCTACAGGTACTCTTGCGAACTTGTGATTCAGACTTTGTCTGCTTATTAACACTGTGCAATGAAGCGTAACTTCATTTGATCAGGATTTCCTCTACAGATCTACTCTAAAGTGTATACAGAATAAAAGAAACATTGAATATATTCGAAATATGTGTGTGTGTGTGTGTGTGTGTGTATTTTTTTTTTTCTTATATAAGAATTTTTGTTAGTGGAGGGTTATTAATTTTGCCTAGTTTATTATTATCATCATTATTATAATTGGTTGCTCGGGGAACTTAGTAAAAATGAATGGACTAAATGTAAAAACAGAATCCTCAGATTTATAAATTTCACAACACTGAGGAAGCCTTTGATTAAAATATCAATAAATTGTATGAGTTTCAGCTTTGTTTGCACTAATTAGCACCATATTACTGCTTGGGTACCAAAGTCTGTGGAATATAATTTTGTAAAGACATACTTACGATTGCAATCAAATTGCCCTTCAAACAGGGAACATATACAACAGCTGCACTCACCGCATTAAACAAATCATACAAGTGCATCTTTTCTATATCAAAACAAACGTGTAGATATTCCTAAGTGCAAGTAAATTTTGTAATTGGTTGGATTCACAAGAAAAAAGCAACATTCCGTTATGATGAAGCATCAACACTATCAAGACACTATCTTTCTGGGATGAAAAATAAGTTTTTTTTCGTTGTTTATGTGGTGATATATTCCATCAAAATTCTTTTGTGTTTCACCAGAACCACTGCTGCATTTGCAAGAGCATCATTAAGATAGCTTACACCCAGACATGCTTGATGTAATTATGTAATTGTGTCATTTTTAGCTATGCAATCACTGTGTAAACTATAGCAACCTGCAGGATCTGGTCATGATGGTATTTGTGTGGAATGTTTAAACTATACTGTTGAATTGTTGTCAGCATCAATGCTTTTATCTCCATTGTTTTTTTTTTTTAGACAGCTGCTAAATATACTGCTTAAATTGTATTTGATGTAACTGTTAAATCCATAACATGCGTCGTCTACAGAAATCTGAGAGTTTAGCAACATCGGGCATTCAGTCAATAGATCACATGCTACAGTAGAGGAAAATGTTGAAAATAGAGTGGGAAATTGTGTTTGTCCCACATAAAAAAAAAGTTCTGTTTACGTAAGAATCAGGGTGGTTTAGTTAATCGACTTTGTACACTTTTCAAAGTAAAGAGGCTCCCAGTCTTACTCACCACATATAGCTTGTAACTGAAACAAAAAATATATGGTTTACCAAAACATGACAGAGACATAAGACTGCAGGCGACCACATTTTTACTTCTACTGGTATATTGAGTAATTACAGATACATTTATCGTTGTTCAGACGGCCATTACAGATTCTTATCCCAGCAATAAAAAAAAAAAAAAAAAAAAAAAAAAAAAAGACTGCACGCATATGGCGGTTGGGCCTACAAGTATCTCTTGATTGTCTTTGAAGGATGTAATGCAAAAGGATTGTCCATGTCACACAATAAAGCTCAAAGAAGTTCGTTAGAACCTTCGACAATAATGAGAAAATTACGCAAAGTACATGTCCTACCATTTAAAGAACTACAGAAATTAACGAAACCATCTATGAAGTATGTGCTGCCTTGAACTTTATAATACCAACATAATTAGTGTCGGATACAAAGCAAGTTAAAGGTTCAGGTGGAATATGAATACACCGATATATAAGTTCCTATCCACACCCAAACATTTTTTTACCAGAGTCAGCCAAACAGATATCATTGATGATGCGGCCCGGAAGTTTATATCTCTTCTAGCAAATTGCAAAACCCACGCGTTCAGATATTAACTGGTAAGTCCCCAAGTTTTATAGTTTCCTGGGGTACTACTTTCTTTAAAAATGAATATTCTTATACTCAACTATCGTTAAGTTTATCACTAATGTCTCGAATATCATATGATATTTAAGTAACTACATCCATTGATCACTTCCTTGTCGTTTTGTTAAATTTCCTGCTCGGACGTGCCTACAAGGTTGCGTTGTGTTGGATTCCTATTTTGAATAACAGGACTTGACTTCAGTCCAGCATATCGTTTGTTGTAGCTGCAAAGTAAAGGTAGTCTTTTCTCATGTGAAAGTCTGTATTAACTATATAACGTACAGCGGCTGCCCTGTGACAGACGTCCCTCACAAATGCTTTCATATCCACTTTTCAGTGTCGCAGTGCAACATTCATTGTGAAGCACGTGGAAGGGCAGACATAAAGATGGTAGAACAAGGGAAACTGGCGAGAGCACACTGAACAGTTTCATATATTTCGCTGTTTGCAAAGCTCATTGGCTCTTGTTGGTGAGCATTTTAATCCCAGCCTAGAATGAAATATATTTTCGATCACATCCGTTATATTGGACAAGTTTATTTAGGTGACTTTTAATTCTCTGGATTGTACACGACTGTAGCAAACTGAAGTTGGGTGCCCTTTTCATTCTGCTTTTTGGTCCCGAGTTTTTTTTCATTTGAGTTCCCAATGTCAAGAGTCTCTAGCACACAAGACTTAAGTTCTATTAATTTCGTTGGTCTTCAGTGTGTTAAGAGTTTGGTCTCTAATTGAGAATTCCGACGCCTTGTCCAAATTGATATACTTTGGTTGAAGTACGTATTTGATTCCGTCCAACTAGTACCAGTAACAATAATACCAACACTGTGTATGTCTGTCTACTAGTCTCTTGTCTATTGTGAAGCTTACATTGGGAAGAACACTTGCATTCACATGTGTATGCATGCTCCTAGGGCTACAGTGGTGGGGGAAATTATATTGCTGTTTTTAGAGGTGCAAAGCAGTTTTGTTAGTGAATCATCAGTTCCCTGTGCTGCAAAGGAATCTGAGTTTCTCGAAGACTGACAGTTTGCAATACAGTGATGGCCTGTGAGGCTTGTTTACCTGCCATAGGTGCACTGGTTGCATGGGCAGTGTTACCAGAGGGAGTAAGCAGGTCCAAACTTGTAGGGATGGATATTCTACTATGTGCAGTTTGTTGGGTTGAGTCCTCATTGGAACCACATTTAAGTCTAGCCCCATTTTGCTCTGTGTTGTTTTCTTGGGCTTGAATTGTGGCCACTGACTGAAACAGTTCTTTAAAATCAATGTTTGCCTCTATTTGTGTAAACCTTCCTTCAATGTCCACTATCCCAGTGTCACTTATTGTTGTATATAAACACACCTTCATGTTTTACGTCTTTGTACATGGGTCTTGCAATCTTTGTGGCAATGCCGTACATACGCACTTGTATTCCATTATTTACTTTGGTGACATGTTTTATTATGAATCATTGCAGAATCTCGAATCTTTATTAAAATCAAAAAGTAATAAACATCAGATGCAGATATTTGAGGTAGATTGTGCAAATTTACATTTTAAATAGCAAGGGAAATGGCATAGGAGAAGGTAAAAAAGGATAAAGTAAGTAAATAATTAAGAGTGAATTGCATTTTATCTCTTTTTTCACATTACACTACCATTGAAGAGAACCCAGCAGACTAAAATAAATTAAAAATGTAAATTTCTGAATGGTTGATGTAGTGAGAGTCGCAAATGATCTACCGCACCAGGGAGCTAGGGACTAATATTGGTCTATGGATGATTGGGAAAATAAGCTTTGTAGCGTATAAACACCTTGTTATTTCAGCCACTAGCATGTCTAAACGAAGTTCTATGGACGTCATGCCCATTTTAACCTGAAATAAGAAATTGTGCATCTTAAATATATGAATTTCAAACCATCGTGGCGTGTGCCCTTTCAAAGCATGTACCATCCACGGTGTAGTTTTTGCACTAGCAGATGGAATCCCATAACACAGCAATGATTGGTTTATCCCTTGCACATGTGGGGGATATTGGAGCTGGATCCTTACACAGCTAAGCCGGCATCGGTAAAATGTTTTTCCTTATCACTTCAATTCTTGTTTTGTCCTTCCCCCTTGCTATCTAAAAAAAGTGTTTTTTCTTTTCTTCTTTTTTTTACTGCTGTATCTTACTTTTTCCTTTTTTCTTTCTTTCTGTAATCCATTCTTTCTTTCCTTCTGTCTTTCCTTCCATCTTTCCTTTCAGCTTTCTTTCCTTTTTTAACAATATGGTCCTGACGAGAACAGTGATCAGTTAAAATGCAGTTGAAAAGAATATAAAGGACAAATTTATAAGAAAAGGCGCTAAATGAAAATGTATGGAAAAAATTGCACCGTCGTAGAATTCACATATCTTTTAACATATTCAGTGAAGTTCATTTCCATATTGGCTCTCTAAAATGTAGAGAATTTATTTTACTGGTCGTAATTTTACACAGTTTGTAACTCTACACTACCTCCTTGTAGGTCAGTAATGTGCACCAAGTTAAAACATTTGTTTTACTCAAAAAAAAAGTAAATGCATCTGGTCAGCTTATAATCCTTTATGTTTTATACAAAACACAAGGTCTAGATAGTAACAGAATGCGACGCTGGGAAATAGCTCCTTCTGTTGCCATACGAAAGCAGTTATAGGCACCAACCATCATCATAACAAAAAGAGCAAATTGCTTTTAGCCCCTTTAATTTCTAAAGTGGTGGACCTCTACCCTTCCGGGATACAGGGGCTAATTTGTCTTGACATTTTCAAACTTTTTTCCATCAGCACTAAAACAGCATAGAAGGTGCCATCGCCAAAAATGTCTGCCTACAGCAAAATATTTCCATTTTAGATATACTATGCATAAATCTCTACCATGATGCAAGTTTAATTTGCATGATGAATCAGCGAAGATTTAAATAATGCTTCTCTTTTTTTATTTGACATTTCTCTAGCATATTATTTTGCTGATAGTACGTTCTGATTATATATATATATATATATATATATATATATATATATATATATATATATATATATATATATATATATATGTATATGTATATATATATATATATATATATATATATATATATATATATATATATATATATATATATATATATATATATATATATATATATATATATATATAATACTGCTCATCTTATGAACACAACTACTACATTTAAATTATTTGAAATGTCTATATGGCCTTTCCGATCCAATACCTCAGAATAAAATGTGACCGGCAAGACAGATTTCCTAATGCTTGTTTCCGCCAAAACAATCTCCTAAAAATTGATTGGCCAACGCACAAAGTATTATGAGCACAAAAATATGTCCATCTATATGGAAATTAAACGCACAATAGCCTTGGAATACAGAATTAGTATCATGAACCAAAAGCTTAATAGACCAGAATGATGTAGATCAAAGAAAACAATAGGTTTTTCAGTTACACAGGCTTTCATACATGGGTGTTTCAGGCCTTTCCTTTGTGACATTTTGGTAAATTCCTATGGACACAGATTCTGGGTGAAGACTGTCGTACACGTGTGTTCCTGTCTCAACTCCATGCCTCCCATCTCCGACATGACATGCAACTTGAGATTCTGCCGATGCCAGATTAGTTTCATCATGTATATCCTTCCCTTTCTCTGCTTTCGATTCGCAGTTGCTGTTTTTGCCTACTTCTTCACACATTTCCTCTGATGTGCTGTAAAGAAATGTATCATGTAAACAAACAAACTTAAAATTCCGGAGACTGAAAACGTCTGGGCTGACTATACACACTTCATATATATATATGTATATATATATATATATATATATATATATATATATATATATATATATATATATATATATATATATATATATATATATATATATATATATATGTATGTATATATATGTATATATATATATATGTGTGTATATGAGTGTTTGTGCGTGTATTTGTATGTATGTATATTTGTCTACATGTACAAATGTGTGTGTATATATATATATATATATGTATATATATACATATATATATATATATATATACATATATATATATATATATATATATATATATATATATACGTGCATATGTATTTATGTATGTATGTGCGTGTTCGGTGCAATGACCAATTATAATCACCCAAAAATCCTTTTGCTTGCCCTGCCCCTGCCCCTCCCCCCCCCCAAAATGATGAAAATAAAAATAAACAGCAAAATGGAAATCTCACGAGGCGTCTTAAATAGAAAGATTTCCCAGGTTTATAAGGTAATATTTACATAGAGAACATAGAAACACTGTTTTCCAAATATAAGAAAACAACATCATTATCACATATTTTGAATATTTTTATCTTCTATCATATCTTCGAACTCTAAACATAATGTTCTTCAAGTGGTCAACTATTCGTTGATCTGTTTATTCAGAACCTTTTTTCAGCCATTCTATAAAAGGACTATAGATCCATCACCCACTGTTTGTAAGGATTACTAAAAATCACCGAAATTTTGCAGAATCGCTTCCCCACATTCTTTTTGACATTGGATCATGGGTAATGTGAGGTATAGGTAAGCCTTAAGTTATGGAATTATTCAATTTACAGCACAACAGAAAGTAGCCCAGATTTTTGCTCTGCTGATTCCTCAATCGGTTTTCTGATCCAAAACCGCCTGTCAAAATCACTCCAAATTTTGCAGAAATGTACCTTCAGTGAACATATACTAGGCTTCTTCAAATGGTTACTTGCTGGGGAGTTTTTAATGACTCTGCTATGTACACAATGTGGTCACATGTGGACAAAGCAACAAAGAGAGAATTGCAAACATGCACCAATTAGGGATCCACATCATTACCATGTCAAAATTTGAATCCAATATTCCAAAACCCATACCAATTTCGTCCAAAGGCAGTGAATTACATTTGGACCAGAATCCCGTTTTGCAGAGAATGAAACACAAATGTCGAATTAAGCCATGGAACTAGATTATGGATTTTGCACATATGACTTGAAATGCACTGTTCGTATCAAAGAAACCATCATCAAATATGATAATGGCGTCCAAATCATTTCATTGATAAAACCACACATGAAGCAAATATATATATATATATATATATATATATATATATATATATATATATATATATATATATATATATATATACATATATGTGTGTGTGTGTGTGTGTGTGTGTGTGTATTCGTGCCTGTCTGTGTGAATATAGTGTTTACAATGTTTTTCATGTGATGAATACAATCGTCTTACTGTGTTGAACATTTCCATATATTTACAACAATTTGGCGTAGAATAATCACTTGTAGCGCTGTGATGTTTAATGAATTATATCATTTTGCAGAAGTCATTGTCAGTTGATACTAGTAAGCAAGTTGTCACCAAAACAGGGTTTTCAGTTCTGTGTATCAACCGGATGCAACAGCAAATTAATTTGCACGGACATACGAATTTGCAAAAAAACTAAAATAAATAAAAAACGTTTCGATTTAGTGTTTCTATTTCTGAAAAGAAAGATTCAATATTTAAACTGACTTTACACTTAAAATAAGAGGGAGTCTTGTGGTGGTTATTTCTGCCAATACCAATAACACATTTAGATTTTCAACCTCACTGTATAATAATCAGATTTGTTTGCTGTCGTCACACATATAAGTGCTATGTATTATGTTTTAGTTCTCAAATATAGTTTTAACTATTAAGGACAGTGAATAATAGTTTGCAAGCACGTCTATATAGGACTATGGTATGGTATTTTCAACCGTGTAGGGATGCCTTTTAATATACTGGCGTACGGAGATTTCTTTGCAATGTTTCCGGAAAGTAGCCAAAGTGTATGATTTTGTTGACAAGATGACTGTGTATGTGGGTTAGCATTTAATTTCCACTTTGAAACACTTTGTATAGTATGCCACACAAGCCCGTGTTACGCGCTTTTAGTTTTGGTGGAACGAAGATCTGGTGAATGCTCCTAAATCCAAAACCTAGAATTCTGATGTAATAACAAGTACAAATTACACATGGGGTATTCTACAACTGGTGGAATCACTGCCTCATTAAGATCTCTACCATGCACTGTGCTGTCACTTTATTAATACCGCATATTTGGTTCCAGGTTTTTACATGAAAAAATAGCTATACAAGTGCGTAGGAATCCATACTTCGTGTACACATACCAAATGACCCATTGCCCAGTTTTTATTGGATGTATTTATTAAAGTGCCATATATGGCAAAATTTGTAAATACACATGTGTGAGAAATATCATGACTACTGATCCTCAAATATTGAGGATGCACACTGGTAACTGCTGGACACGTAAACGAACACATGTTCACCTTCTTCCCTTTTAGCAAACAATAACTTAGATGCCACCCACTTTAGTTGAGCATAGTATTCTTACTTGGTTGACGGTCTTTTGCCAGCTTGGTTGTGCCCTCTTAGCTTTTTATTCAAAACAAACGTTATAAGAAAGACCAGCGGAACGAAACAACCTCCCGCAATGAAGCTGCCAATAACAGCTCCAATCCATTTACCAGCTATCCCATCCAGGGACTTCCCTGAAACAACAAATATGGACATCTTAATGAAAATTTGAATAACTGACATTTCTTTGTGTGAAAATAATGAAGAAAGGATTTGCCCTGGTTTAAAGTTTTGAAAGTTGTGCCAAGCTGTACAATTTGCAATGTTGCATGCGCAAGATTGGCAAACGTATGATAATATATATATATATATATATATATATATATATATATATATATATATATATATATATATATATATATATATATATATATATATAAATCTAGCGCACAAATATTTTTGGTTAAATATTGCAAAGATCTGTTCACAGATAGAGAACATATAGACTTGTGCAAATTCAGATATGAAAAGGTTAAAAAGTAACACCATGCACTGGTCTTCGTGTGTGATTTGACACAACAAGTGAACATGGTGCTCATTCAGGGTTGTTCGGTGGTGGACCTTTTTTTTCGGGAACAAAACTATATGTATATGGCTGATAAATTTTATTGACAAATGCACAAAGTAAACCCATGGAATTTGTACTTTGATGTGAATTGTCGGTGAGAAAATGGGCTACTTTTAAGAAGCAAATTGAGTTAGTTGGAATGTAATGCTAACTGTACTGTTCCAACTTATCATTGTCCTTTTACAAGTGACAAAAAATGCATTTGAAGTGGTGTACTTTTATCAAGAATAACAGCCACTGTTGTGGTGTATGTCAAGCATGGGCCTAGATCTTACTTCTTTACACCTGTAATGTTGGTTCAATCTGGTTATGCAGATAACTCTAACCTGTTAACATTCAAAATAGCATTGTAATGTTAGTGATATTTAAAATGGAGCTTTTATTCGGCAATTTATTTAGCAATAATGTTTCCATTAATTTATTTTAGTGCACAATAATGACAAGCTCGACCTACACACAAATGTCAACCAATTCCTTTTTAGATGTGATACCAATAGAATTTGTAAATATGTCACTGATACGGTCAAAACAGTAACATGAGACATAACTGCAGTAAAGCCACATTCAGGATGCCAAGAAGGGCTGTGTTTTTATGTGTCACATAAAATAAGCTAAACTATCCAAAAACATTGATTTGTACCAGATGGAACACAGCAGGTGGTTGTGAAGACTTGTGCGGTGTATTCCTAGTTCGATTTCTTTGCTGAATTCCCCGTCACTTAAAAAAGCAAGTAGTACATCAATTTCCCGCACCGTGGAAGCTAGCAATGGCGAACTCATCATTTTTTTAAAACAATTAACCGTGTAACGAGAATATGGCAAATTATACTCTTCGATGCATCAAAATGATAAACAAGTTGGACTTTGTCGATTATAGAGAGAGACCAGTTAATAAAAGAGCCACGATTAAACAGCCTTACTCACCCTCATCACATATGTTTCCTTTGTAACCCTCCATGCATTCACACCTATATGATCCAAATGTGTTCATGCATGTTCCGCCATTTTTACAGGGCTCATCTGAGCATTCGTTTTTATCTACGAAAAGGACGAAATGTTATATGTTATATGTTGGTTTACACATACTTTTCATAGCAATATATAGAGTACAAAATAAGGTAAAAGGGATGTATGTGCTTTGTTGTAGAAAACTACTCACGAGGAGGGTAAGGCCTTTTATTAGCCACAACTACTTGCATACTATATAAGATTTATATTAGTATGTCGTATTTTGTGGCAAGAAATTATTAGTATGCGGCCAAAGAATCTTCAGAAAACGATCATCGTATATGTGAGTTATTGTATTTCGTACTTCATTCTTAAATAATGTTCACATTTAATGCCATATTAAATATAAATAGAAACCTCTCTCAGTATTACTGCAGAGAACTTCGTTGGCCAATTTTTTCAATTGAGGCGTCAGCAAAAACATTAGACTTATTCAATACAAAAGACATAAACTTAAATCTTTAAAAGGGTGAACTGACTACAAAATGTATTCTTCTGTTCAGATCATAACAAGGGGTCCAGGAGCTAAATGCTCTGCTGATCACCATCATGACAAAATCATTTTCTGACATGTATTCCCCCAAAGCCTTGGAAAATTATTCAAGTTAGCCATATTATGCAGTACCAAACTTCCACATCATACATATTTGCGGTACACTTGCTATTATTCGCCTTATTGTTAATCAAAAAATTGAACTAAACGTCCTTTACTTAGGTGTTTCATGGGCTTTTAAGTAGGTCACAATGACCAATCTTTGGGTCAAAGTAAACCAAAAATTGGGTCACCAAGTAGAGTTTTATGTGCAATGTTCTCAAGCGCAATTTTAATCTGGAGACACAATTATCTTTCCTCTTGACGTGCAAGGTACACCTAGCCATTACAAAATCAGCTCGTCCAACTTATCAGGTCTGGCGACCTTACACAAAATGCCCAAGGTAACTGATCCTACATAATTTATTACTGTTGGACATGATATATATATGTATATATATATATATATATATATATATATATATATATATATATATATATATATATATATATATATATATATATATATATATATATATATATATATATATATATATATATATATATATATATATATATATATACTCTTTAAATTTGGCTTGTTTAATAAATTTAGTTCTTCAGATACAAAGGTTTGTTTCTGTCCAGGCAATTTAACTTGTAATTTCCATCAATTACAGGGTGCGCCACTAGTGGCAAATGCAGCTGTCATTTTGACCTCTTTACATACTCACAAAGTTTAATGAATATCCATAAACTTTCAGAATTCTGGACCGGTAACAGGAATTTCAAATTGTGACCCATATATTTCATAAAACTATAGGTGAGTCACCAAAATTGGCGCCGACATAGATTCTCATGCCACTCATAAGTATCAAAATATATATGGGCCTAACTGAAAAACTGGAGGGCAGAAAGTCCACAAGATGAACCCTATTTTCCAACTGGTCATTTGACCTTGACTTCTAAGTCGGATACAAAACTTGTCAAGGTGTGTGCTCTGCACCCAGCTTTCCATTATGGTCTGAGTAAGGAAACCTGTTCGAGTTATACAAGAAAACTAAAAACTTGGACAAGCGCCAAAGTCCATAATCATTGATTCAGGGTGAAAACAAAAGTAGGGTACCAAATAAAGTTTTATGTACATTGTAATAAAGTGCAATTTTGATCTTGCAGGCTTAATTCTCTTGGCCATTGATGTCCAAACTACACCTTGCCACTACAAATTTACCTCAGTCAACTTTACTGGCGTGAAGACTTTATAGATCAAGGTCATTGATAAAACATAACATTCTGGTGTAAGACATGGCCTATATATCTTATAATTGGGCATGCCTGATTCAATGGCTTTTCTAGATATAAAATTTTCTATCTTTAAACACAAATCCGTCAAACTATAGGTAACGCCACAAGTGTTATATGCAGCTGAGATTTTGAACTCCTCAACAATCCAATCAAATACTATGAAGATGTCGGACGGACGGACAAATTTGAGTAAAACTATGTGCTCTTAAATTGCTGGTGAGCATACCTATAAAATTATTGAGAAACTTCTTCATTGAATAGTCAACAAAGACCGAGGTTGGCCAAAAAGTGTAGTTGTTCCACCGATATGTTTTAATTCCAACATTCTAGAAAATGTATAGCAGTCTATAGCCTTACTTCCAAAGCACTTATGCAGATCGGTTCGCCAGCTAGGTGATCCAAGTACGTTATTATATGAATAACCTTCTGCATAAAACGGGTGAACATTGATTTATGTTTGCAGATAATTCATACAATGAATAAACAGTATGAGGTGTCTTAGCCACTACTCCATCGATAAAGAAGCGGTGAAATTCTTCAGAAATAATTCACATTATGTTTACCTGACTGGCATCTTGTTCCATTAAAACCATTCTTACACAGACAGGTGTACAATAAGACCTCGTCTGTACAGATGCCGCCATGTTGACATGGGTAACTTGAACATTCATCTATTTGTTCTGTAAAACAATGCAACGGCACATCAGTATAGTTTATGTTTTATAAATGTTATCAGTTGTGTTTTGCACAATAATGATAATAATAATAATAATAATAATAATAATAATAATAATAATAATAATGATAATAATAATAATAATAATAATAATAATAATAATAATAATAATAATAATAATAATAGTAATAATAACAACAATAATAATAATAATAACAATAACAACAATAATGATAATAATAACAATAATAATAATAATAATAATAATAATAATAATAATAATAATAATAATAATAATAACAAGAAGTAAATAAATAGATAGATAAACAGACAGACAGACAGACAAATCATCAAGCAAACAAACAAACAACCAAACAAACAAACAAACAAACAAACAAACAAACAAACAAATAAATAAATAAATAAATAAATAAATAAATAAATAAATAAATAAATAAATAAATAAATAAATAAATAGTAAAATAAAAGAAAATTACAGCAGTTCAAGACGTGCCTGCTTTACGTTAATGATTTTTTAGCTACCACTCCCTGCGCAAACTTACATGAAAGTTACCTAACTTAGGTTTTTGAGGCGATAAATAATTTATACATTTTTTTTTCAATAACTTGGAGTACGCATCAAATCAAACAACCATATTGATGGCGGAATATTTCCATGAAGTTATGGATTCGAATTTTTTTTCTTTTCCAAATCGGGAAAAAATATGTCTATTAATTGCCTGAGGTACATTGGAAGAACAATTATGAAAAAAGGGGAAAAATTACCATCTGTAAGTGCGGTAAAGTTATTTATCAGTTTTTAGGATGATGCAGCGAATAGAACTGTATTCTTCGCTGGTTATCCTCTCGAAATAATGCAGTTTACCATTATCGCCATAAGAGAAAGAAAAGGGTACCGTACCGTTAGGTCGTCCAGAAAATACAGCTTTAAGATCATCCCGCTATGTTTAGTTAACAATTAATTATACTTATTCAAAAGGATTGCCGTTTGAGCCATGATGGCGGTCCTCTTATTTTTCAGTCAGTTTGAAATATCATTGTTTCAACAGTTCTAAAATAACGAAAGTATCAACCTGCATCCTTGTGCTTAATTCTACATTTAGTGTCAAAGAAGTTTACCATGTTGAGGAAAAGAAAACAAGAGGGCTGTGTGAACAGCCCATGCTCAGCTGATCTTGACATTCATCACACTTGCAGCTCTATAAACTTGCTTTATAGAAGAACACTTACATGTGCAACATCAAGGTTCAAGCAGTTCTCAAGTTATAATGAAGAGTAAAATTCATGTTTGTTGCACTATGACCCCAGAAACGAGGTCAAGATCATTCATGTATTGTCTAAACATGACCTTCATACAGAAGCATTAACATGTGCAGCATCACGGTAATAACTCAAAACAGATCTCAAGTTATCAAGTAAACAGTAAATTACGTGTCAGTTGTCCTGTGAATAAGCATTACAATGCCCATTGACCTACATAGTAATCAATAGGAAGCTGCATTGACCGATAAGTACCTGAATTGAAAAAAAAATCATGAAAAAACGGGAATCCAAAGCAGCGCCACCTAGTAAACAACTTTGTTTGACCCTTCCTCAAGAACATATCCATCACATTTTAAGCTTAATCTGAGTGACGACTCTGAGAGCAAGTGAAAAATAGCAAAACCATACAAAAAATCATGAAACATTGCGCCGCCACCTGGTGAACAAATTTGGAACTATGTGTGCCTGGGAGTGTCTTTGTACGATATCAAAGCAATTAGGCGAGACGAGAAGAGTGTTTTAGGTTTGCCCCAAAAAAGGACAAAAATAAAATCATAAAAAAACCCAAAATCAATAGAGCGTGACCATTTAAACAAACTTGGTAGTGACCTATCCAAGGCACATCCCCACCAAGTTTGAAATTTGAAGTAGATATGGCCAAAATTATTTAAAGTTATAACCATTACAAGAAATTACCAAATTAAATTTTCCTATCAAAATTCATTGGAACATAACCATTGGAACAAACCTGGTAGACACCCACCCAAGGTACATCCCCACCAAGTTTGAAGTAAATCAGGATCGCCGTTTTGGAGCAGAAGTCGAAAATGTGAATGATCATTAGAATGCCCATTGACTACCATAGTAATCACTAGGAAAGCTGCAATGACCTTTAAGTAACCGAATGGAAAAAAATCGTTAAAAATCCGAAATCCGTAGCATTCTCACATAGTGACAACTTTATTTAACCCTTGCGCAAGGAACATATCCACCATGTTTGTGACGGTTCTGGAGAAGAAGTCAAAAACAGCTATAACACCAAAAAATCATAAAAAATTAGAAAGAAATTGCAGCGCCACCTGTTGAACAAATTAAGAACAGAGAGTCGCCAGGTGTCCTCTTGTGTGATATCAGAGAAATTGGATAAGTAGTTTCGGAGAAGATTTTTCCAAAAACAAAACAAACAAAAAAATCCTTTAAAAATTAAAAAATCCCTTGTGCATGACCACTTGAACAAACTTGGTAGACATTCACCCAAGGCACATCCCCGCCAAGTTTGAAGTGGATCTAGCAAACGGTTTCAGAGAGGAAGGCAAAGATGTGAATTGTTGACGGCTAATGGATGGACAGGTGTACGACGGACGGAGGACCAGAAGATAATTGGAAAAATAAAACCTTCGCTACTTTTTTTTTTTTTTTTTGATGAAAAGGCGCTTAAGGGAAGAAATTAAGACAGCACTGACAGGACACTTAAATCTGTGCTCAGTGCATTTTAAGATCAAATCAAGGTCGCACCTTTAATACATTCAAGTTTGTTACCCCGTAGCTTTACAAATGGATAATATACTGGCATACAATGAGCTTTTAATTAGCCTTACAATAGGTTGGCGTAACTCCTATCATATCTAAATTGTGCGTCCAAACAGGTTTTGCCAAAAAATAGGTAAATAGAGTTTAGGGTAACTTGTTTTCAAATATAATATGTAATTTTTGTGGTGCTAACTCTAAACACAAAAACAAAACCAAAAAATTAAATAAAGCAACACAAACAAACAAGAAAAAGTAACCACAATAACAAAGATTAAAGAAAAACACAAGACCTTTATTTATCAAACCTAGTTGATGGCGTTCTTAACTGAAAAGCAAACGTGTTTAATTATCAACCAGCTGCCTCCATCTGCAAATGCTTAATGCTTGGGAGATGTTACTTGTATTGTCACCTCAATGGAGCATCCCTCATAAAATTTGAGCTTTACTATTGTCTAAACTACATCCCTTCTTGGATGTTTAAGACCTTTTTGCTGATTGGATAAATTGCTCTGTTATATCCTATTTGACCTAGCGTTTTATGACGTATCTAATGGAAATGCATTACCTCTGTTGGTTTTTTTATGTAACATCACCAGCATATAAATCGATATATCCATTGGCCTTCCCATGTCAATCATTGTCAAAAGTGGCAAAGCTAAAGGAAACCCCATTGGGACTGTCCTATTAGGATGTAACAAGGGAGCTGTGTGAAGTGCCCATGCTCAGCTGACCTAGACAGTCATCACACCTGTGGCGCGGTGAACTTGAGATAGGATCAAGGTCATCCATGTACTGAGTAAGCCTGACCTCCATGGAGGAACACTATGCAACATCAACTCCATCATGGAAAGTCCACAAATCATTGGAGTATGACTAATTGCACAAAATAGGTAGAGATTTATCAAATATACATCCCTACTAAGTTAGACACAAATCTAGCCAAAATTATTACCGTTATAACCAGTACAAGAAATTCCCATGTAAAACCTTTCCACCAAAATTGAAGTCAATCTAACTGACAGTTTCCATTTGGAAGTCCAAGATGTGAATAAACTTTAGAATGCTCATTGACTCACATGGTAATTAAAAGGAAAGGTGCATTTAATGCAAAATACCCGACTTGAAATAAAAAATAATAATTTGATCCTCTCACACGGAACCTATGCACCAATGTTACACTTAATCTGATTGACAGTTATGGAGAAAATTTTGACAACAGAGAAAACACACACACAAACAAATGGAATGAAGTTGCACGGCAACTGGTTAACAAATTAGGAACCAGGAGTGTCCCTGTGTGATATCAAAGCAATCACGTGAGAACTTTTAAAGAAGGGGATATTTTTTAAGATTTGCCATAAAAGTCATAAAAAGTCCTAAACTTCACTGCACCATCACCATTTGAAAAAATCTAGGAGAGACCAATCCAAGATACATTGCCATGAAGTTTGAAGTGAATCTGCTTAACGGTTTCTCCAAAGAAGTCGAAATTGTAAATTAGCATTAGAATACCCATTGACGTCAATGTTAATCAATAGAAAAGGTGCATTTTACTTATAAGTACCCGTACTGAAAAAAAGGAGGGGGGGGGGTCAGAAATCCACAGCAGTACCACATGGCAAACAGCACTTTTTTTCCATTCTATAAGGAACATATCCACCACGTTTAAGCTTATTCTGAGTGACGGTTCTGAAGAAGAGTCGAAAATAGCAAAAAAAAAAAAACAAAAAAAAAAAAACAAAAAAAACAAAAAAACAAAAAAACAGACAAAAAAATCATAAAAATATATGAAAAGAAATTGCAGTGTCACCTGGCGTAAAAATGAAAACTATGATTCTTTAGAATTGTCTCTGTGTGATATCAAAGCATTCAGCTAAGTGATTTTGGAGAAGATTTTTTTAAAGATCTGCTTAAAAAGAGAGCCCCCATAAAGATTTTTGAAAAAATCTTTGGAGCATGAGCATTGGAATAACCTGGAAGAGACTCACCCAAGGTACATTTCCACCACGTTTGAAGTCAGTCTGGCAAACGACTTTGGAGAAGCAGTCGACAACGTGAATTAGCATTAAAATGCTCGTCGACTTGCATAGTAATCAATAAGACAGGTGTATTTACCGGTAAGTACCCGAATTGAAAGAAAAAAAAAAGTTAATATCAGAAATCCACAGCAGTGCCATTTAGTAAATAACTTTGTTTGAACCTTCCCCGAGGAATATATCCTAAGTTTAACCTTGAAATGAGCAACGGTTCTTGGGGTAGTGAAAATAGCAAAACACATATATCAGAACAAAATTAAAAAAAAAAAAAAGAATAAAGTTGCAGTGCCACCTGGTGAACAAAATAAGAACTACGAGTCTCTATTCGTGTCCCTGTCTGATAATAAAGTAATGTAGTTAACAGTTTTTGAGGAGAGGAAGATTTATTTTAAGATTTGCCCCCCCCCCCCCCCCCGCCCGAAAAAAAAATGCTGCATGACCATTTGTACAAAAATAGTATATATGCACTCAAGGTATATTGGCACCAAGTTTGAAGTCAATTTGGCAAATGGTTTTGGAGAATAAGTAAAAAAATGGGAATTATCGTTAGAATGTCCATTAACTCACATGGCAATCAATAGGGAAGGCACATTTACTGATAAGTACCAGAATTGCAATATCATTAGAAATAAGAAGTCCACAGTGTTGCCAACTTGTGCACCAATTTGTTTCACCATTACACAAAATGGATATCCACCACGTCTAAGCTTAATCTGAGTCACAGATCTAAAGAAAAGGTCGGAAACAGCGAAAATGTACAAAAATATCAGCAAAATACAGAATAGTTACAGCGCCACCTGGTGAGTAAATTAGGAACTGGAGGTTTCTAGCAGAATGACCTTCGGCTTACACAGTAGTCAATAGGAAAGGTGCATTTACCCATAAGTACCCGAATTGTAAAAATAATTAAAAATCAGGAATTCAATAGGAGTACCACTTTAGTGACTAACTATGTTTGAACTGTGCATAGAGAATTTCCCCACCAAATTTAAGCTGGATCTGAGTAAGGGTTCCCGAAGGGTCGAAAATAGCGAAAGCACACACACACAAAAAAAAATACAAAATTGAATAAAGTTGCAGTGCCACCTCGTAAACAATACAATAACTACAAGTATTCGTGATACCAAAGTAATCTGGTGACCACTTTTGGTGATTATTTTACCCCCCCCCCCCCCCCCCACTTCCACACGCACACACGAAAAAAAAAAGGAATCATAACACTTGAAAAAACAGAAACAAAAAAGGCAAAAAAAAAATAAATAAAAAAACAACAACTTAACAGACAAAAAGAAAAAAAACATTGTACAAACCTGGTAAAGATCCACACAAGATACCGTGCCAGCAATGTTGAATTCAATCTGCCTTATGGTTGTGGCGAAGAAGTGAAAATGTGAATTAGCATTAGAATGCCTATTGATTAACATGGTAATCAATCGAAAAGGTGCATTTTACCGATAGGCATCTGATTTCAAAATGAATCAATAAATAATCATCAGAAATTCACAGCTGTGCCACTTAGTGAACAACACTGTTTGACCATTCCACAAAGAACAGGAGAGGAAGTCGAAAATAGCAAAAAAAAAAAAAAACATTAAAAATAGAATAAACATGCAGCGCAACCTGGTGAACAGATTAAGAACCAGGAGTCTAGGAATTGTTAAAATGTGTCCTAAAAATCATAAAAAAAGTGGATTGTGTGAACAGCCAATGCTCAGCCGACTCATCACACTTGGGAATCTGTGAACTAAGAAAAGACAAAGTAGGTCGGCATTTATCAAAGGTACATCCCTACGAAGTGTGTACAAATCTTGCCAAAATTGTCGAAATTAGAAGCATTACAAGATATAATCTTGTTAAACTTTCCCATTTAAACTTGTTTAAAGATTTTTCCAATATATATATATATATATATATATATATATATCGTGAAAATTCTAAAAGCCTCTGTAGCATGCCCATTTGAAGAAACGTGGTAAAGACCGCCCAGGGTAGGCTGTCAGTAAGTTTGAAAAAATCTTTCCGACATTTTTTTCTGAGAAGTCCAAAATATGAATTTGGATTAGAATGCACATCGATTTACATAGTAACCAATAGGAAAGATGCTTCAACCGATACGTACAAGAATTGAAGGCAAAAATTAGAATGCCCATTGAGTTACAAAGTAATTAATAGTAAAAAAGCATTTACAGATAAGTAGCTCAACTAAAAAAAAAAAAAAAAAAAAAAAAAAAAAAATTAATAAATCCATAGAAGTGCCACCTGAACAACTTTCTTAGATCTTTTCACAAGGAACATATCCAATAAGTGCCAGCTGAATCTGAGTGACGGCCCCGGAGAAGAAGTGGTATATAGCATAAACGCCTTATAAAACAATCCAAAAGATAATCAAATTGTAGAACAAAAATGCAGCGCCACCTCGTGAACAAATTTAGAACTAGGAGTCTCTAGAAGTGTTCTTGTGTAATATCAAGGCAGTCAGGTAATTGGTTTTGGATAGGAAGATTTTTTAAGGTTCCCCCCGAACCCCACCCCCCCCCCCAAAAAAAAAACAACAAAAAAACAGAAACTGATCCAAAATTTAAAAGACTACTGGAGCACAACCATGTGAACAAATTTGGAAGAGACCCACTGATGGTACATGACATATATACAAAGAGCAATAAACATGCCCCCACCCCCACCCCAAAATAATAATAATAATAATAATAATAATAATAATAATAATAATAATAATAATAATAATAATAATAATAATAATAATAATAATAATAATAATAATAATAATAATGAAAACCCAAATGGAGTATCAATGAAAATATTAAAGAAAAGTGATGTTTGATTTTGCTTGTTAAATGTGACATTGCTATCAGTAGCAAGCACAAAGCATACAATGCCACCGTTGTTTCAGTGTATAGGCTGTCAATAAGCAAAATGCCGCATTATGGTGGTGGTTGGGGGGAGGGTGAGCATATAGGCTGTAAAAAGGGTAAATATGGTTAACAGTATATATATATATATATATATATATATACGATCTTGGCTGACTTACATGTACACAGTCCCTGATCTGGGAAAACTACGAACATATTACTTCATCTATATTAGCATAAATACAAAGAACTGCCGTGTCGATTAAGGCATTCACACATACCAGTCTATATTGAGCCATTCGTTTTAAGAACAGGGATTTGGTACAGTCAGTATGGCTGTTTCATACTTTTGGCTAGGTGATTTGTGCCAAAGGTTGCTGGTTCCAAGATCCGGCCGTTTCGTAGTCCCAAAACATATATAATGTATATTGTCCGTTTTGTTATACATTGAAGTAATGTTCGTGTATAATAGAAGATCATATAGGTATGCATTTTAAGTTAAAAACCTTGATCACAACTTCA
Organism: Hermodice carunculata; assembly: GCA_964020975.1. Classification (NCBI taxonomy): domain Eukaryota; kingdom Metazoa; phylum Annelida; class Polychaeta; order Eunicida; family Amphinomidae; genus Hermodice; species Hermodice carunculata. The sequence continues at coordinate 220,217 of CAXHWN010001041.1, read as the reverse complement.
CCATTTTGTATACGAGTACAACATTGGCCGAAATACTAATTTCTGGCCACTTTCAAGACCAAAGGCACCATGACTTTACCAAAAGCGCCGAGGTTTTACAACAATGAAAGAAAATATGGGGGACAATATATATTTCGGAATGTTTGTGCCAACAATAACAAATTTTGACCAAATGTTTGGCCGGCGAACGTCAAGAAGGCAACAGCTGGGCCACATGTAACATAAGGGTCCATAAAATTATTAGCACAGTTGTCGCTTTGAACATGGAGAGAAGAGCAAAATTCAAAACCTACAGGATTTTGATTTACTTCTCTGACAGACCAATATGACATAGGTAAATGACATGGTGAACAACTGCTGCAGTTCCGTGCCAAGGTCAGCCACTACACTCAAGGAAAACAGGCCTCAAGGTTCTTGATTTCAGCCTGATATTATTTTACCAGGAGGGTCCCATTAAAGTCGTCCTACTGTTTCTTTATTGAATCATTCACTTGAACTTCACATGCATTGCACAAGGTTTATACGCTATACGTTTACCATGAAACAAATCTCTTTGTCACTGCCCATTATGATTCATTATTCAACTTCATATTTGTACTCTGAAAATTTAATTACTCATATTCCAATCAGATGGGATATATATTTAGAAGTTACTTTAACTAAAATTTCATAGATGCATTGTTATGCACATAACACGCCATGAATAACAGATCTTACATTGTGTGACCTTGCTTGATTTTTATATTTCCAGCAAAGTCTGTTGACATCTTCCCCATGGACGTGCACCACTCCACTGCGGATATGCTTGACAACTGAGAATGTTCTTGCCATTTCTAATGTCCTATCCTGGCACACATTTGTAGGTAACAGAATCCCACGATATATAGGTTGCATCATTCTTGTTAGAGAAAGTGACTTTACCTGGATCTTCGGGTCGATCTTGCAGATAGGAAACTACAATATTTTATTTGGGCCTTTTCGTCCAGACCCACTTTCTAGTAGTCTTTCCCTATTCGGCTGTCCAAACTTTTCACTCTCCATAAGCTAACCTGTCATTGTCTGACCTATATACATATGGAATTACTATTGCCCATATTGCACACGTTCTTCTGTTGAATATCGACATAGGCTGTATTAGCCCATATATATTAAAGGGTCTTCGGCGGGAACTACACAGAACATGTTCCGGAGCCTATACCCTCTGAGTACTGGCTCCTTGTCCAAGCTAGATATTAAGCAAAGACAACCCTCATAATAATGAATAAATATGAACGTGGCAAATGGCGAATTAGCTAAATAAATGGAGTTTTCACATATTAATGCAGAACTTCAATATGAATGTAGAATGTCTATCAAGCCAAAACAATATACTCAATGGTACAGAACAAGTTCTGATAAACTGGATAGGACACATTAGTCCAACCACTTGCCAGTGTAAAACTGAGGTAGAAACAAACTGTGACTATAATAGAACAACCCCGGTGATTACAAAATAAAATTACAGCCAGACACCTACATTACCCAGCAAATTCGTAACAAGTATTGTAACAATAGACATCCTGTTCCATAAATGTAAAACAAACACCAAGATGACACCTACTCCTCACTATGAAAGTCTCTAGGAAATCAAGTTCTATTTAGTTGTAAACCCTTAGTTTATGTTTGATATGTTATGCAAAACCATGACCATGGTCATTGTTACATGAAGCAATCGAGTCAGGTAATTAAGCTGACATACCTTATATTTACTTGTAAGTGTAGATTAAACAGACTTGTGTCTAAGTAGGAACCATCTGTGAATATATATCCAGTTTTGTGTGTCTGGTGTATTAAATGGTAAATCTCAACACTAACAAATATTGTATGCGTAATATACACACTTATACTTGTTCACAAAGTGGTAAACGACAGTTTATTCCAGTTGAATTCCACATGTAGGCCTTCTCTTTGTACATGTCACACACAAAAGTTTTCTACACTTTGTCCGGGTAAATATATATGGCACCCTTGTAGGTTCTCCTCCCCAATGAACAACGAGTGCCAGGTGTCTGTGTTTTGGGCACCCACTTGGATGTGTATGGTCTCCTAAAATTTTTATTCCAGTGCATGTCTGCTTATTGTGAACGTACTTCATATTCAGTGTCGCCGTACTAAATCCTTTTGTAATGAAACATATTCACAGTATTATTGAAGCCTTCCACATGTGCAGTGTTTTTTCCAAATACGAAATCTTCCGCTCCTTTGTATAGGGTTGATGAAGTGATTGCAGTTTTTAGATCCTCTGCTTTCTTGCCTGTGATAGATGTATGAGATGGCTCCTCGGTTGGTTCTCATTTACAGCGAGCTGTACCAGACAGTCCATATGATTTTCTTTGTAATGTTCTACACAGTTCACCAGCTTAGATCTCAAAAGTTCAGCATTATCCTGGCAACGCTGTATTGCCCACTGTGCATGTGTCCCAATAGGTTCTTCTTTACCTTCAAGTTGTGTGTGCCATTTAAGACTCTGCTATTTCTTGGGCCCCGAACCCACTTCAGCTACGTTTTTCTTGAGCCCCTTTATCCCATGCCAAGAATCATTCTGATTCACAGCTGTCCTATTTTGTCGCACATACTAATTTATGTTGAGATTTCTGTCTTATATGTGAGTTCACACATCAACATCCTTACTGGCAAGGTATTCATAAATTTTTCCGCCCCTATTTTCTCATGTTGCTGGGTGACCATATCGTTTTCATTTTCATTCACATGGATATGACATAAAACTTTATTTGTCTGATCCCAAATTACAACAACACTGCTATCTTTTGCGTTCTTGCGATGGCCATGTCTTGCATCAGTTTTTATGTCAATCCTATACCATTTATCCTTATTTGCACATTTACTTTCCAAATTCCCATCTGATGGGGTGGGGGCGGGCAGCTTTCTCCAAGTCTATCACAGCATTCACTAGACTATCTTTCTCATTATTGGAATTTGTACTGTCTGTTTCCATGTCTTCTTCTATTTTAGGAAAGGAATACATGCCAACTACCTCAAGCAGAACAGTTTCTGTACTATCTTTATATTGTTTGTCAATACATGGTTGCACTCGCTTAGGAAGTCGAACCTCTGTCTTTTGCTTATAAAGCCAACTCTAGCTCCTGTCACAAACCTAGCCTAGTGGCTTGGTCTCATGCCACTGGCCACCAGACCATGATTAACATTGACCAAGTAGATTTGGTCAGGAAGCTTTGGTGAAGAGGAATACCAGTAGCTATGGTGTTTGTGGACAATGCTGTCATATCGCAATTTCAGCAGCTTCACAAGTCCACTTTTGTGGCATCGAAAAAAGACAGCTTGGATGGGCAATGTTGCGCATGATTCTCTGCAAGCTCCACTAATTTTGATGCAGATATTTTGGATGTAACAAACAAATCATCTCAGGTTTGGCTACTGTTCAGGCATTGATGCACATCTATCTCAGGCTTCCCTTCAGGTGTAGTGTGGGTCTGTCCTTGGAGCCAGTGGTCCAATAGTTTATTCAAAACATCTAAATAGTTGACCGGCCTTTTCAATTCATTTGTCAGGTGATGATTTATATCTTTCATCTTCCCCATTAGCAGTTTTTTTCTTGTCTTGGTTTCCTGGTATTTCTATCCAGAAGCAGTCTGCTTTAGCTGGACATGGTCTCCTCGTATTGGAAGTCTCACTTGCCATTTTGTACTAGATTGTGACCAGTTGAATTACGAAGAGAAAAAAAGTAGCCTATACAGTAACTGACACGTGTAGTTGAAGACTTGCTATGGCTACATCTCAGCAACAAAGATGCCTTCATGTGTATATGCTAATTGGATGCACGTTCTGGCTGACCTCATGATGTTCATTGGAAAGAATGTGGAATATTTATCAAAGGATGTTAGAGTAACTCCCCATAACCAGCAAATAGGTTGAAATAATCTAGGCATTGGGTTTTGGCATTAGAAAACTTTCAACAGATTGATTTTTTTTTCAATTGGAAATGATCAATAACACAAAAATTTGTTTGAAAAAATCACCATGTGTTTTTAAATATACTGAAATTCAATCCACTAATAACAAAAACGTTTTCTCCCTGCACCCTCTTTGGAGGATCAAGTTCTTGGAGAAACATGGTACATGTATAACTTATATATGCAGGTCAAAGTCTTCTTTTATCTAAATACGTGAATGTATAGAATGCTGACCATATAACATCACCAAATTGATCAACTTGTGCTTGGAGCACATGGTGTACATTCAATCTCCATAGCATCAGTATTATGGCTGAAACAAACAATGAAGAAAAATCAACCTTGTCTCTCAGAGTGACAGAAGAACAGAAACTGATTATATATGCTATGTGGGCTCATAATGACTGGGAAGTGGAAGCGGAAGATGCGTCACAGCCAAGAAATGTTGTACCAAGTGCAACACCGGGATAGAAAAAAAAACATAGACAAGGGACAAGAGTCACAGAATGACTATGCCAGTGCCATTGGTGATTTTTATATTCCACCACAAAAAGGGAAGGCTGAATGTGTGTACTCTTTGTGTCGGCCTTGTGTTACCAGTGAATGCTTCCGACAGTTATGGTACTGTGTACAAATTAGTGGCATAAAAAGACACTCAGGATTTTTTTTCTACCTTAACTTTTGTGGGCTTGAGATTAAAATAACGATTTACTTGGAACCTTGCAGTGCCTATATTTGACAGATTTAGACTGTGTGCAGACAATTGGTGGTATTATTATTGTGTTAATTTATAAAATGTGAAATACATCAGGGGGACCTGCTATCCATACTTTTTGCATCATACCTCCATCCATGCTAAGGATAAACTCTTTATCTGTAATGGAGACTTGCGGAGCACATGGCCACTGATGCTGTGTTTATGTCAACATGTGCTTGCGACTAGATGCAGGATGCCAGATGTGGTTGCCATGGGCAACTGCCAATCACATTCAATTTCCAACAGACGGATCAAAATTTTTGCTGCAAAGTTCGTTTCTATTATCACGTACATGATAAAGATAACAGAAAAAGGGAGCACATTTGACATTCATACACTGATATGCCAAAAATTATCAAGTTGCATCGCTTATTTACTGAGCATATTTGAAAAATGTCCCAGATTGAGCCAGGGCTCTGACCGGCACTGGTGCTTTACCCACTGTGAGGAGGCCTGCCACTGCTGCCTTTTGTAGTCTACCCTCCTGCTGTAACGATTAAACGCGTAGCGTTACATGTAAATAAGACCATACACAGTATTGCTATGCACCTAAACATCCACGAGTATCTGGATTCTTCCAACCGTACTTACACATTGGTAAATATTATTGCACACCAAAGTATTTGCAATTTAATATAAAACCTTCTTATTTTCTGATCTTACAGTTTGCGTTGAATTTACATTTTACAGTTTGACGAGTAACGTTAAATGTACGTGCAACTCTACAGCCTACTTCAAAGCACCCTTTCATCTCTCTCTCTGTCTGTCTGTATGTCTGTCTGTCTGTCTGTCTGTCTCTGTCTGTCTCTGTCTGTCTCTCCTCCCCTCTAACATTCATTCATCCATCCACCAATACATCCATGCATTATATGTAAAGCAAAGTTTGCAATCAGTTTATCCCTAAAATACTAGTTACTTTATTCATTAACATTTACGTTTGTATTTTTAGGCCATTTATTGGTACAAGCATGTATGCCAGCACAAGCAAAAAAAAAAAAAAAATAACAAAGTACACTGGGTTCAGACCTGATTTTTTTTTTTTTTTTTTTTTTTTTTTGTATATTTTCATTTTAATTTAGTCCTATGCCTACATCTCAAGGTTTGACACTTCACGTGTAATTGGAGGAAAACGTGCACCCTATTTACACGCATCTTTCCTTTTTCATCTCTATGCATTCACCCATATTCAATAAATTTTGTTTTGCATATCTCTCTGTATTTGTCACTTGCATAGCCATCTTTCTATCCACCCATAAATCCGTGAAAAACAAAATACACTCAGTTCCACACTAAAATTTAAATTATTCATTTGCTTATATTTAGTTTTGTATTTACATTTAAGAGTATGAAGCCACCGTTTAAAGGTAACTGCTACATCTCCATTACCGTGTAGCCCTCTGTATAAGTATTGTCTATCCATCCATCAACCTATACATGCATACGCGCATGCATAGTTCATATGTATATCAAAGCACACTCAGTTCAGTACTGAAATACTGGTATTTTGGCCATTTACATTTAGTGGTGTATTCAAGCTTGGCCCTCAATATGAATGCAACCACAAAAAATCTTATTTCTTTATAACCACCAATCTATTTGCATCGGTCATCCATCCTTTCATTCATATGTGGCCTCATATATATCATATGCAGGTCAAAGTACATTCAGTTCGTTAACAAAATGTTAGTGCTCTATTGCAATAAACTAATTCCGCCATTCTAATCTGGCAAAGGGTCTGTTCACTGTCAAAATTGGGAACCAGCGCCGCCACATGGTTCAAGATTATATTCAACTTTATGTCAATATGGGGCAAGAAACCATACACCATACTGCCATGACCTATTAATAGATCTGCATCTAGAAACTTCGACCAGTGAAACGATCCATCCATGGATACATTCATCAAAACACTGTCAGTTTTATAACAAAACGCAGGTATTTTCTTTATTTACAGTTATTGTTGTATGCATATTTGACGCTTTCCGAACATTTGGTTAATATAGTATTATAGGTATTATAAAACTATTACATAAGGAAGGTAATAGAGGAAATTTGGGAAACTATAGGGGTGGCAGACTAACATCCAATGTACATAAAGTGTTTGCATCTGTAGCTGAGCGTCAAATTATGAAGCATTTTGAAAGTAATGATGCTTTGGGAAAACTGCATGGTGCATATCGGAAAGACCGAAGGATGTAAGATCAAGTGTTTGTATTGAAACGGGTGTGCAGTTTAAGAAACGATAAAAACGAAAAACATGGCTACCTTTCCTCGACATAAGTACAGCATTTAACACTGTCAATAGAGACCGATTGTTTCCCTCACTCTGGAAAATTGTATTGAAGGTTAGGCATGGTGCCTCGTTTACAATCTGTGTGTTAACGTTGAAAATACGGTAATTTTTGGTCCATATGAGAATGAATGGTTCGAGGTTATCAATGGCGTGAAACAAGGATGCAGAATGTCACCAAAGTTCTTCTCAATAGTAATGACAGATTGGGAAAGAATGTTCTTTAATAGAAACCTTGGCATTTCATTCCGAAACAAACTCCTACCAGCTCTTTTCTATGTAGAAGAGTTTGTACTCCTGGCAGACAGTGAAGCTAAATTACAGAAAATGCTTTATATTGGACATTGTTTTACTGAGACGTCGGGGATGAAGTTTAATGGCAATAAATAAAAAAAAAATGTGTATGGTCGCTGGCAAGAGCATTGATAAAGAAAAAAAAGGTGGAAGCCAGATAACTTGAACATTTGTGAATGTGAAACCTATTAGGGGGCTGACTGTAAAACTCAGCATGTATAGCATCGTGGTAGGTAAAATATTGTGGTTAGCCCCCCAAAGCTATACATTTTCTTTTAGATATTTATCTAATGTTGATTATGTGAAGAATAATCGCAATTTTCTCCTTATCTCAGGCAATAGGCGATATATTACAAAGAGGTCTACTTCACAAGTTTTCTGAGTCTACAAACCATAATATTTAGTATAAAATTCTATTAAATTATAAAAATTTGATTTACTATAAAACTTTGAAGTTATGTCTATGAAATGTTTTTTTTTTTTTCTTTTCTTTTCTTTTCTTTAAAAGCAAATGAAACGATTTTTTTTACATTTATAAAAAGGCACAGTTTCAACTTTCCACTTTCTGTAATTGAACATTGAAAAAAAAATACAAAATATGAAAATATCTACAAACGCCACATACTGTTCCCAGGCAAGAATGTGTATTTTCAAGAGCTTTTTATTTCATCAAATTGGCTAAACCATTTGTAAGCCATCTGTTGAAAACCTCTGAGAAGCTGGGTTAAAACTAGAATTGTGAGAAAATGCAATTTAGGTCCAATTGGCTCTCTTGCAGCAGTAAACTGGCCATTGTGGAAAATGTACTCACTTTCTCTGATTGATACTTGTCTTGTGAGAAGTACTCTTATAATGCTATACTTTTGATGAGGTTTCATGAAAACACATGTTTTAAATCTATGTTTAAAAAGAAATTATTCATGTTTTTCCAGGATGAGATCACAAAGATGTAGTTTTCAAATAGCTGGTTTCAGTTGCTAAAATAAGAGTTTAGGAGTGCCCATTTTTCTCTACCTAGCCCACCGGTACACTACATTCTCCCTAGCCCACTGGCCCATTGTTCCCCCCAACCTATGAGCAGCTTGATCACTTCCCATTGCCTAGCAAACCCAAGTCTGATTGACAGCTTATTAACATTTGGGCATATTGCAGATTGGTACCTTATCTTTCCTATTCTGAAAAAAAAACCTTGATTTTCTAAAATTTATACTGCAAAATAGGTTTAACATTAAACATTGATAATCATGTACACAGATTTTTCAGCATAATCCATAACACAGCAACTTTGTCAAACTATAGAACCTTGAAGAGATCTTCAGTTGGAGAAAAGTATTTATTTACCATGAAATATTTCGAAAGTGCACGTTTAAAACTTAAAGCAAGAACCAGATGTCTTGGAATTCAAGAGGATCTTTTAAGATGGAAAAAAGTCACAGATAGTGACTGTTTAGTCTGTCACAATGGTCGTGAAAATCTGCACATTTTATGTTTTTTGTGCCCAAACCTAGCCTTAGTTCGGCACGAAAATTGTAAATGGTTAGAAAATGAATTATCAAGGGGTAACAAAAGGTACATCTGGGAAATTTTAGCTGCGTCTTCCCTAAACTCTAAATTGTCTCTCCTGCCTGGTGATCTTGCATTCGATCACGGGGATGAAGTGGATGGCTTTTTGATGCACCAAGGAAAAGATATATAACAGAGGCCTGGAAGGTGAGAAGAGCGTTTGCGGAAGGGACCCCATGGATATATTGTATTTGTGTCTTTTTGTCCAAAACCACTTCCTAATAGTCATTACCCTATTCCTTAGCATATATGTAGACACATGTATGTCTTTATCTAGCCTGATTTGTATTACATTGTAAATAGATGGAGTCAAACTAGCAGAGCCGGTGTCTGCTGTGGGATACTAATTACGGCTACATGGCTTTGCCACCCTTCAACCTGCTGGGGTTCCCCTCAATATAAACTGACATCTACATAAGTATGCAATGATGGTGTATTTTTACTTTTTAAATTAATTTGTATATAAAAACAATGGTGCAGCCTCTCTTCAATAATAATAACCCTGAAAGCTTTATGTTCTATATTGTATATATGGAACATATATAGTGCACTTGTCCTTACGCTTTCGGAAGTTCTGTCCCAATGAGTGGTTTATCTTTAGTTTCGGTGCAGAGGACACAAATCACGAATGATTAGTTATCAATACTTTAGTTTTAACGTATACATATTATCTCTGTCAATAAGGATGACGGTTTACTTGTGCATATATATTGGACGCATCGTGGAATTTACGCCATTCCATCGGTGCCCTATTCGACATATAACGTTAAATGTAAATGCAACAATCTACTGGATTTCCCCGCAGCTGTCCACCCATCTGTACCTGGATACGTCTAGCCGCACCCCCATACATCCGTCCAGGCATGCATTAATGCACACCAAGGTACATATACCCTAAATTCATTGTTACACACTTACACTTTGTTTGTTTACATCTGGTGGTGTATGTACAAGTAACGATTTAACGCCTAGTATTAAATGAAAATGCAGTCATACACTCTACCCCCATGCACGCGTCCACCCATCTGTTTCTGGATAAATCCATCCATAAATCCATAAACCCGTTCACAGATACATCCATCTTTACATCCATATATCCTTCCATCTATGCATCCATCCATACACACATATATACAGACAAACATGTCTCCAAATTTAAAACCAAAACTCGGATAATATCCAAAGAACAATAAGGGTATTTCCTGTTTCTAACTGTTGCTATTCATTTCACGGCGGTGCTATAATATGCCGGTATGCCACGCATCAAACAATAGTATATGTTTTCAACCGGTATCAAAAATCCATTAGGTTATATAATATGCATTTTCAGCAGATGACTAATAATGCTATGTATTATTTTTTTTAACCGCAAAAAGGTAGACCTCTTTATTGTAAAGTGACCACATTTAGCAGAAAGCACCCGTCAAAAGGAACAGGCTGTCAATTTTGAAATTGATTGGGGTGCTCTTTTGCGACTTAAAAAGGATACGAGACAAATGAAATCGGTGACGTATTTGATGGGCACTTCAAACTGAAATTTTGTTCCAGCAACATCCATCAATGCATGCATCCATCCATCTATCCATCCATCCATCCATCCTTACATACATACATACATACATACATACATACATACATACATACATACATACATACGTACGTACGTACGTACGTACGTACGTACTTACGTCCGTAAATACATACATGCAAAGTGGGACCATCATTCTGAAAAAAGGATCACAAGAAAGTACTCCCTGGTGCCAACTTCAGAAACAACATGTTTAAATCCGCAGAGGTGGTAGTTTCAAGCCCTCGTTGTGTAAATTAAACATCAAGAAGTTGAATCTGCCAACTCAAGATTAAGGTAAATAATTAAGCCCCCGAGTTCAAATATATTTTTAAACCTATTTGTAAACCACCGTTTTTGTGTAAATTTTCAAGATTAAAAATATAGTATTCCGTACCTAAAACCACCAGGTTTCCAATATTTCTAACAAAATTAAGATATTTATAAAACAGAAGTCACGTATCACAAACATCGTATTGTACAATGCAGATCAATAACGGATAGAATTTGAAAAAAATGAGTAGAGTCGATGTTATCTGCATTAGTGTTTTCAGGGATAATGGAAATATATGACGAAAAAATAGAGAATGTACAATCAAAATCATATCCAAAAAAGGATGCACTGTCCTAAATCATTGAACTCAAATTAAAATAGTCAATGATTTTTGCCTGTTTCATGTATAATTTTAATGTACTCAGAATTAGGTAAATATATTTTACCTTACTCAATATGGGTATTTTGTTTAAATCTCCTTTAGCGCCGTCTAGCTGCCATATTAAAATCATATTCTGGTTTCCAACGTTCGTTTTAAGAAACATCCCGATGTAACAAAATACTTAAACTTTTCACTGATTTTTTTTTCAGACAGTTGTCCTTTGAAAAACTAGAGGGCTGTGTGAACAGTATATTTACGTACCTTCACTGCGACAGAGTTACCAAAAACGTTAAATATTATGAATTAAAAGAACCATCACAGATAAGTTTGCTTGATATCCTATATGGATAATAAACTCAATATATTTCTTGCTGCCCACCTTATTACTCCATCTCTAACCTTTACTTTTCAATAAATCCCTTCACATGGGCATTGCTCCTCCTGACTGGAAACTGGCCCGAGTCTGGCCGATCTTTACGGACAAAGGCTCCGAACACGAAATTTTGAATTATAGGCCAATATCTGTGTTATGTCATATAAGCCACATTTTTGATAAACATGTCCAATTGAAATTGCTTATTATTATTCAAACCAGTGTAATCTCACAGCCGACAAACAGTCAGCATTCATCGAATAGAATATCACCCCACTCAAACTGTACTTCATTGAATGGTAGATTGATCTGATCTTAGGAAAATAGCTCTTTGTTGTATGTACACAAGTATGAAGATGATGTTGAAGCTTCAGTTATTGTATTCCATCCTTGTGACGAGTAACAGCAGATACATATATACGTGTACTTCTCATGGGGTTCCAAGGGTAAAAGCCCAGAGCTCACAGCTCTACATCAGTACCAATATGACCCAAATGTACTTCCAAATTATAAACCAATAGAGTGTCAGATACATCAATTAGGACTCATTACATCTGATGGGGAGGAGGGGTTTATACTATATATAAGTGTACAATAATTATGAGTGACATAGGGTTGAGTAATTTCTTGAAGGAAATAGTTGCTCACGCTAGTCTTTAAACATAAAAAAATCTGTGGTGTACTGGACAATCCTAGCAGTATCAAAAATCAACATCCAGCATCCTGTAAGCTGGTCATTTGGGTGCTTCATGAGGAGAGTCAAGTACAAGTGAAGTGAAAAGACCATCAGTATTAAAGTGAGTAAAAGCGGAATGAAATTATAATGTAATAAACAGAAACAGTATGAGTGTGCACGAAAGGAAATCTGATCAGATACTCGCACATAAGACTTGCATTGAGAAACTTTAATGATTTACTTTGTTGTATATAAAAATGAAAATGAAATGAAATGTTTTGACATTTTCTTCCATCGTGCTGTATAAAGTGGGTAAATATGGTATAGATGGGATTGAACTGGGTTAGTTTAAATCCTGTTTGTCCGACCGTGCACAAGTTGTAAATTGCAATGGGCATAAGTCTACTCAGCTTTACGTAAATATTGGTGTCCCTCGAGGATCTTTGGTTGGACCTGTTCGTTTCCTACTATGCATGAAAGACTTTAGCCCATGCTTCTCATCAACTGTATGTCACTTATTTGCAGATGACACAACAGTGTACGGTAAAGCCAAAACTCTTCAAGAAGCAGAATCCAACATGAAAGCTGAATCATATATATCTGACAGGTTCACATGATACACACTTTCTCCCAATGTCCCCAAATCATTGGCAATAACTTTTGGTCAGTAACAAGGCAAGAAAGTTACAAATTTATATGTTTACAATCAGGTTCTTACACAAGACCCTTTATCAAAAATTACTGGGTGTGATAATATACAACAAGTTAAACTGGTCACAACATGTAACTTACTTGGTACCTAAAACAAGTCCTAATGTATCCCTCATATATCCCCTAAAGCATAAACTGTAACCCGAGTTGTCGAATAACGTCTATAAGAGTATAATACAACTTCTGTTTCATTACTTTGACACAGTCTGGGGAGACTTTTCCCAAGTCCAAACTTATTCTACATGGTCTAAAAAATAGAGTGGCTAGGATTATCGCTGGTGGTTTTGATTTTACCCACAGTGACACTTTATTTATTAAAAACTTAGGCTGGGCCAAATTACCTGAACGCCGTCAATTTCATATTTCAACTTCAATGTACAAAACCCTAAATGAGATGGCTCAAAATTACCTTCAAACCAAATTTGTTGAGAGAAATACAGTTCACTCCCTAAATACTAAAAGTAGCCTGATTAGCGACCTCATTATCCCCCGACCACGCACTGAGAAATTAAAGCAATCCTTTCGTTACAAAGGACCGCTTACATGGAATAGTCTCCTCTCATCCACTCGACAAGCCGATGACTTATGAGACGTTAAAACAAAATATCTTTCCCAGACAAAAGAACCATAGTCATACATGTTCAAGTTTTCAGCTCTGTGTCTTGGTATCTGTATTTAAACATGTTCTTTAAGTTTTTTTATCGTTCATATATATATGTATATACATATATATATATATATATATATATACATATATATATATATATATATATATATATATATATATATATATATATATATATATATATATATATATATATTTCTTTTTCTTAATTTGTATTGTATTTTGCTGCACTATGTTTGGAAATACTGTTTATTGTAGCCTGGGGCCTGGGTCCGATGGAAGAAAAGTTTTAAGTTGAACGGGCACCCAGTATAAATATTTTTCGAAAATAAATAAATAAATGAACAAACAAACAATCAGACAATCAAACTAACCAAACAAGCAACCATCCAACAAAATTACAAATAAATAAATAAATAAATAAACAAACAAACAAACAAATAAATAAATAAATAAATAAATAAATAGATAGATAGATAGATAGATAGATAGATAGATAGATAGATAGATAGATAGATAGATAGATAGATAGATAGATAGATAGATAGATAGATAGATAGATAGATAGATAGATGAATGAATGAATGAATAAATAAATAAATAAATAAATAAATAAATAAATAAATAAATAAATAAATAAATAAATAAATAAATAAATAAATAAATAAATAAATAAATAAATAAATAAATAAATAAATAAATAAATAAATAAATAAATAAATAAATAAATAAATAAATAAATAAATAAATAAATAAATAAATAAATAAATAAATAAATAAATAAATAAACAAATAAATACCAGTCTGGGCTAAACTGACCTAGGCGTGTTCACAAAATCAAAATTGCAACTGGATAGACCTGTGTTGAGCTTTAGCTAACTACTTGGCAGTTAGAAGTATTTCTAAGATATGCATAAAAAGAAAGAAAAAATCACTAAAACGTGAAATAGCATTAGAAAGCACCTTGATCTACATAGCTATCAGCAGGAAAGGTGCATTTAATGATAAGTGCCAGAATAGAATAATTCGTTTAAAAACGAGGGATCCACAGCAGTGCCATATAGTGAACAACTTTGTTTTGCCTTTTCACAAGGAACATATCCACCCACTGTCAGCTTAATCTGAATAACATTTCTGGAGAAGTCAAAGATTATGAAAGCACAAAAAAACTTCACAGAATCGTGGAAAAAAGCAGCGCAACTTGGTGTAAAAAGGTAGAACTAGGGGCCTCGGCAGTGTTCCTGTGTGTTAAAAGCAATTGGATGAGCGGTTTTGGAAAAGATAAGATTTGCCCCCCCCCCCCCCCAAAAAAATAATAAAAGAAAAAAAATCAAGACATCATGTCAACGGGACCATTTGAACAAACTTGGTACAAAATCAGTCAAAGTACATTGCCACCAAGTTTGAAGTAACTCTGGCTGACAGTTTTGGAGAAAAAGTCGAATCCTTTTTTATTAGAATGCATAGTAATCAATGCATTTATCGGTAAGTATCATTATTGAAGGGAAAAAAACGATGGAAATCAGTCTAAAATTACAAAAAAACATACAAAAATCAAGACAAATAGAAAATATTGCAGTGCCATCTAGTGAACAAACTAGGAGCTTAGAGTCTCTAAAAGTGTTCCTGTGTAACATCAAAGCAATCGGATGAGCGGTTTTGCAGTATAAGACGGTCCAAGATTTGTCCCTAAATACAACATAAAAATCGTAAAAAATGAAAAAAATCACTTGAGCATGACCATTTCTACAAACTTGGTCGAGATCAACCCACCGTACATTGCTGTCAAGTTTGAAGTGAATCTTGCTGACGGTTTTGGAGAAGAAGTCGAAATTTTGAATTTGCATTAGAATGTTCCTTGACTTAGATAGTGATCAATAGGAAAGGTGCATTTACCTAAAAAAACCTTAATTGAAAAAAAAATCGTTAAAAATCTGGAGTCCACAGGAGTGCCACCTAGTGAATTCATTTCTTTGACCTTTTCACAAGGAACATATCCAGCGAGTTTCAGCTTAGTCTGGTTTACGTTTCTGGAGATGAAGGCCAAAAAAGCGAAAACACAGAACAAAACGTAAGAAAAGTCGAAAAAATGCAGCCCCACTTAGTGAAGAAATTGCAAACTATCAGTCTCTACCAACATCCCTGTGTGATATCAAAGCAATTGGGTGAGCAGTTTCGGAAACGAAGATTTTTTAAGATTCTCCCCTAAATACAAAGCAAAAGCCTCATAAAAAATCACTAAAGCATAACCACTTGAGCAAACTTGTTAGAAACCCATGCAAAGTACATTGTCAGCACATTTTGAAGTCAATGTAGGTGGACGACTGAGCCTCCTAGCAAGTCAGCTGAGCTAAAAATACATAGTTTTGTTATCATGTCAGATATCCTTTCCTTTCGCCAGTTTTAGAGATGAAAGTACCCCCAGGAGGGCAGTACTGCCCCACAGTGTACATGCATACATACACATATACATGCATGCATGCAAGCATGCATACATACATACATACATACATACATACATACATACATACATACATACATACATACATACATACATACATACATACATACTTTCAGGAGTTAGTCCAACTGAAAATGAAGACGAATTTAAATTTTGCGACTGCAAACAGAATCTAACGACACTTACTTCCACACGTTGGGCGTGTACCACTCCACTCCTTATTTGCTTGACACATGCGGGTGGAGTTGCCTTTTTTCATTTCGTATCCTGGTTTGCATTTGTAGGTAACAGTGTCCCCAAATCTATAAGTTGTGTCACTCCTATTAGCAAAGGCAACTATACCCGGATCTGGACAGTCGACCTCTGAGGTAGGAAATTACAATATCCATTAACCACGAGATAATGCTACTTTTTAACGTGTTTCAGAATAAGATCAAACAAAACGGCTGTGTGAACAGCCGATGTTCAGCTGAGCAAGAGATTCATCACTCTTGTGGTTCTGTGAACATGGGGTAGGACAAAATGGGTGTACGATAATCAGAGGTTCATCCAAGTCTGAGGCAAATGGGGCCAAAATATTAAGTTATAACTATTGTTAGAAATTGACGCTAAATTTGAAGTCAATCCAAACGTCACTTTCTTCGGAGAAGTCCAAAATGTGAATTAGCGATAGAATGTCCATTGACTGACATAGTTGTCAATAGGAAAGGTGCATTCACCAATAAGTACCCGAATTAAAACAATCGTTAAAATCAGGAATCCGCAGCAGTGCGACCCAGTTAACAACTTTGTTTGACCCTTCCACAAGAACCATATCCTCTACGTTTCAGCTTAATCTGATGAATCATTCTGGAGAAGTCGAAAAAAATGAAAACACACAAAAACCTCATAAAAGAAAAAAAAAATAGAAATAAAATGCAGCATCGCCTGGTGAACACATTCAAAACTAGGAGTACCAAGGAGTGTGCCTGTGTGATATAAAAGCAATTGGGCGAGAAGATTCGGGGATTTTTTAAGATCTGCCTGCAAAAAAGAACAAAAACTAAAACTAACAAAAAACACACAAAAAACAACAATAAAAAAAAAAACTAAGAAAAAAAAAAAAGAAAAAGAAAATCAAAACAAATCCAAAAATGACTGCAGCTTGACCATTTGAACAAACTTGGCAGAAAACCACCCAAAGGACGCCCCCACAAGGTTTGAAGTGAATCTTGCAGACGATTTTTTGAGAAGAAGTCGAAATTGTGATGTATGGACTGACGACGGACGGACAGACGACGGACCCTCATGAAAGCTCAGCTGACTGACAAGTTAGCTGAGCTTGGTGTCAGTGAGGAGTGTGAGCCTTTCAAACTATCTGATAGATATTCACCCAAGGTACATACCCGTCAAGGTATTTTTCCAATTGGTGAATAGTTTCGGACAAACAGGGAAAACTGCATATAGCACACATGCATATAAGCGGCTGTAACTACGGTAACTTGTTTTCTCAAAGACACATTTAAAAAAATCTTCAGCGTGACTCCCAAACAGTGAACCGATCTGATACAATTTCATTTAACTGGCAATCCTCTTAAGCTTGAAAACTGCATATAGTACGCATGCATGTAAGCTGATGTAACTACGGTAACTTGTTTTCTCAAAGATACATTAAAAAAGACAAAAAAAAAAAAAGAAAAAAAAAGAAAAAATCTTTAGCGTGACTCCCAAGAGTGAACCGATTTGATGCAATTTCATTCAACTGACAATTCTGATAAGCTTAAAAAGAACCCAACTACTGGATCTGAAGAAGTCAAATAATACAAAGCCACATAAAAATCGTACATGTTTAACCGCTGCGCAACCTTTGGAACAATGTAAAGGATATGGGTACTCCAGGGGCCTCCTATGTAACTTTAAAGCATTTGGTGAAGGGTTTTCAGTCAAGTTCAAATAGACTATCTCCATAATAGAGTAAACAATATTTAAAAACAAACAATATAATGATGCATGGCCATTTCAACGAGCTTGGTAGAGACTGTCCCTAGGTACATCTACTCCAAGTTTGAAGTTGATGACTGATCCTTTTGGGAAAAAAGGCTTGAAAAAATAAGCTGTGGATGGTGGAAAACAGGCGACAGACGAACAACAGACGGAAGAACAAATGACTCACACCGTCTGACTGACAGGTAGGCTCAGCTTTTATTTATGCTTCCGGCGCGCATATTCGATGTCTTTCTACCTTCATAATCTATTACATGCTATCCCTTATCAGGGTGACTCACTTTAAATACCTCAACAGGACTTTCATATGTAGTAATATGTCCAATCCGAAGAACTTTAACCACAAAATCGTGTCAATGTTACCACACCGACACTAATAATGAAATATAAATCAATTAAATATAACGAAAGTCTCAACATTATGATTTAATTTCGCAAGTATGTATCAGATGTAAAATATGGTTAAAAGAGGAGTAGGAGGACACTTCTTATGACATTCAAATGCAATACATACTATTATGTTTCAAGTTATAGACCTTCCATCTCTTTTATTTTATAATTGAGATTCAGAGCGTCCTCTAGCGGAGTTTATTGTAGTCTCTCTCTCTCTCTCTCTCTCTCTCTCTCTCTCTCTCTCTCTCTCTCTCTCTCTCTTACACACACACATATGTATATATATATATATACATGCATATACAGGTACATACACACACACATATATATATATATAGAGAGAGAGAGAGAGAGAGAGACAGAGAGAGAGAGAGACAGAGAGAGAGAGAGAGAGAGAGAGAGAGAGAGAGAGAGAGAGATGTATATATTCATGCGCACATATATGCCTTACACACTTTGCTTTTTTTTTTAATTGCTTTCCTCTTTTTTTGCATCAGGTTATACCCGCACGAAAGAAATGACCTACTTCCACATTTTGGCTCTTTCCCACTCCATTGTTTGTCAGCTTGACAAGTGCGCTCCACATCACCGGCTATTAGCCTGTACCCTTCAGTACAGGTATAGACCACTCTATCATGGTACAAATAGGAATTCCCAGTCCTCTGCCCATGGCCGATGTTACCAGGTTCCCCACATGATATCTCTTGCAATTTATTGAAGCAAGTAAGCATTTGTTATTACTTACATTCTTGTAACGTCCATGAGCAAAGGAATCACTTAAGCAAGATATGAACATGCGTTGGTGTATACAACAGATTAAATAAATCACATCAAGATATATCCATTAGTAATAAAATAAAATAACGGCCAACAAAGAGACGAAAATTATGCCTTAGCTCATGAAAATAGAACGTGTTATTATAAACCAATCTAATGGATCTGCAAGAAGTGGCACAGTTGATCAATCTCTGCCGTAATGCGATATACATTCCTTTGTGTTTTGTTTAAAAATAAACCTTTATCAATATTTTAACAGAATACCTTGGCACACGATACAGCCAAATGTGGCCCCACAGTAAACCGTCCTATCATTCTATTACTGATTGCGTTAACTTTATATTTAATCACAAAAAGTAGGGGGAATTATGGGATCACATTTCCCCTGGACCCATTTTAAAAATTGATTGACGATAAGGGAAAAAATACTATCACTGTTAAATGATACTAAGAGTAGGTACTTGGCTGTACTCGTGGGTGTTATGGTGATGACAATTTATTTACTGTCCCGTACTCATATTTTTCTGGTTAATACCATTCCCCTGCAAGAAAATGACGAGCAAAATTCATGCATTATCAACCATTCATCATGTTCACATAAGCTTCACAGCGGAGTCTGTCGTTTTTAGGCTTTACTCCATTTAGGCTTTACTCCATCAACTGCTCTGCAGTGACCCTGCACAGTATTCATTGAACTCAATGACCCGGCACACACTGAATGAAAGCAATGGCCTGCTCAAATGAAGAAAACAGCAACACACATTTTCATAACACATACCCCTCCTTGGAGTAGGAAAATTATATGGAAAATGATCACATATGGACATTTTTTCTTCCCAGTTGTCAATGTTACTTCTTAGGTATTCTAACATTCAATACACAGTGATTTCCAACAAGAAACATCTACTCTTTTTACAAAGTAGCATTAACATTCACATAGATTAATCATACCATATCTTCCATTGTTTCACTGTAATAAACACACACATGGTTCTCATTGACATCGTTACGCTGTTTATACAAATCTCATCTGACTGAGGAACAGTTTTGCTGTCAACAATACAAACTCCTTTGCATCACAATTGGAATAATTTTCTGTTCAATCAATTAAACATTGATTGTGTACATATATCCATACATTTTTTTTTTTTCATTCAAACTGAACTTGGTACATAATTGCATTTTCAAGATATTTGCATACGTATGAATACATATATATGTGTATATTCACGCACAAACCACCTGGGGTACTTTAATCCACAAATCAAACACATAAGCAGCAGACACAGATTTTTTATATCAATTGGAAAAATGATGTCTCCAATCACTGAATATAAAGTTATGCAAATGTCTGCATACATATTCTTTCCCAGTGACATTTTTACACAACTTATGAACAGTATTATTGTTACAATACTCTGATAATCTGAACACCTTCATGTGCATAATACTTATACAGTCTTCACCCAATCCCTATCTTATCCATACAATCATCCACCCTTGGGATCAGGCAAACAGGTATCTCAGTGTTTGACTTAGTCATAGAGTTCACCTTTCTACAATAAATACAAACTTGCATTGAACCATCAAGTTTTTGGGACCAATACAACATGACTACTCCAGCTACTTTGGCTTGGTTCTATAGTATCATTTGTCAGCATGTAATTTATTTCTTCTCGAACGGCAGCCAATCTCAGAGGATTCATCCGATTAGGTTGTTGCCTTATTGGACCAGCATCACCTACATACACATCGCGACACAATATTGTGGAGCAACCAGGCTAGTCTGACAATAAAGGTTCAAACTCATGAATAAGTTTTTTTTTTAGGTCAGCTTGCTGTGCAGGCTCCAAATGACTGATCTTACTATTAAGATTGCGTAATATGTCAGAGTTCTGCATTTTACACTGGAAATAAAACCTAAGTTTTCATTCGAGAATAGATCGTTCTCATCATAACCAGTATCATTTCCATCATTCTTCAAAGTAGTGGCACTGACAATTCTTACTGGTGTTCCTCTTTTATGGTATTATTTTAAGATGTTGATGTGATTAAGCGGTTTAGCTTTCCTCCTATCTGGTGAAGATATTATAAAATCCATATCAATCATGTTTCTTTCAAACAGATAAGGACCACTGAATATTGTCTGAATTGAATGCCCTTGCATAGGCAAAAGGACCAACATCTTGTCTCCTGGTTTAAAATGTCTTGCCCTTGCTTTCTATTCATACTATGTTTTCATCTTACCCTGTGCATTCATCAGATTTGATTGGGCCACCTCACATGCTTTTCTCAAATTTTCTTTGAATTTGGACACATACCCCAAGACAGGTTCATCTTGTATCTCCACCAACCATGTCTCTTTCATAAGCCTTAGTGAACCTCTCACAGTATGCGTATATATCAGTTGAAATGGACTGAACCCCAGTGATTCATTTGGTATCTCTCTGGTGGCAAATAATAACATATGCAAACATTTATCCCATTCATTTTCGTTTTCAAAACAACATGTTCTCATCATATTCTTCAGTGTTTGATGATACCTTTCTAGAGGCCCTTGTGTTTTTGAATGGTAGGCTGAAGATTTAATCTGTAAAATGCCTTAGTGATGGGCAACCTCCTGAAACACTGCCTACATGAAATTTGAACCTAAGTCAATTGTATCTGTGTGGGCAGTCCTACTCTAGTGAAAGATTTCATTAAAGCATCAATGATCGTCGGAGCTTTAATGTTTTTCAATGGGATGGCCTCAGGATACCTAGGGGCTGAATCCATGATAGTAAGGAAAAACTTATTTCCCGCCTTTGTTTTCGGAAGTGGTCCCATACAACCTATAATAACCCTGCTAAATGTTTCTTCAAGAATTGGGATACTAATCAAAGGAGCAGGTTTTATTTCTAGGTTGGGTTTCCGACCGCTTGACATGTATGACATGTCTTGCAAAATTCTGCCACATCCCAATATAATATGGGCCAAAGGAAGTGATGTAATATTCCATCTTGAGGCTTGCTAATACCCAAGAGGCCCGCCATAGGCACATCATGAGCTGTCTTTAAAACTTTTGACCTATATGAGCTATATGATGGAGGAACCACTATTTGATGAATGATTCTCCATTCTTCATCAGTGGAAGCATCTGGAGGTCTCCAATTCCTCACCAACACTCCTGACTTCATATAATAAGAGAACAGGTCTTTTTGTGCCTCTCCTCCAGTTAAAGCTGTATTTGCTAATTTTCTTAACTGAAGGTCAGCCTTTTGCTCCCTGATCAGCCTATCT
The DNA here is from genome assembly GCA_964020975.1 of Hermodice carunculata. Classification (NCBI taxonomy): domain Eukaryota; kingdom Metazoa; phylum Annelida; class Polychaeta; order Eunicida; family Amphinomidae; genus Hermodice; species Hermodice carunculata. The sequence continues at coordinate 197,841 of CAXHWN010001041.1, read as the reverse complement.
TGATTCAAATGAGGCATTTGACTAAGATGATCATTTTCGTTTACCTGGTCAGAGAGGTTGCAATAATGGCTTACCTTCATGGCTTACTTGGTCGTTTAGGCTACCTGCAAAGAATGTCTCTGCTAGCCCTCGACATTCATCATCCTTGTCACTGGCTTCTTGTTTAGAAGCTTGAAGAGACATGGACCTTGTCACAATACAGGCGGGAAAAATGCCCGGAAATTCATGCTCAAGATGCTCTGTGTCCTCTGTCGTGACTGGCTCATCCGTTAAATATGGTACTGGTTTACCTTTCACATTATCCCTGCTTTATCATTCCCTAGAAGGAAGGTCATTCCTTCAATCGGGAGACTAGATACAATACCTATAAACACTGGTCCAATTTTGAAATCAGACTTCAGATATACTTTGTGAAGTGGGACTGTTATGTAATTTCCTTCAACACCCTGAAGTAATACACTGGCTTTTTGATAAGTTCTATCCGACAAAGGTAGAGCATCTCCCAACAGTAACAACTGGGCAGTACCAGTGTCCCTTAGAATCATAAGTGCCTTCTGGTCAAGAGCATTTTCTTTCTGTGACACCAGCCCTTCCAAGTTGAAACTTTCATAGCCATCCAATATGGAGTCAGCTACCCCAACAGGTGGGTTTTCAAATTTAGCATGGAGATTATCAGAATGTCCATCAGACATTTTTAGAGGTGGGGGCCTCTTTATGCTGGCTACACCAATTGGTTTCCCACTAATATTTGTCTTTCTGTGGAGTAAAAAACACTCAGACTTGACATGACCCCTTTCATGGCAGTAGCTGCATGTGGGTCCACTAAAGACCTTCTGCCCTGTTTTCTGATTAGCAGGTTTATCATACTGAGGACAATTATTGAGCTTTTGTTCTTCTGATTTTTGAAGGTGGAGAGGTTCCCCATTCCCTCTGGTTTCTTTCTTAATTTAGATCTGAACTGACCCCACTTGGGTTTTCCAAGGAAACTTTTATTTGTCAACTCATAGTTATCAGCCAGAACTGCAGCTTCATGTAAGTTATCTGCCTTACGTCCATGCAGGTAGGTCTTTTAATTTCTTTCCCAATGCAACCTTTAAAGTAATCTACCAAAATATGTTCCCTTAATTTGTCAAAATTATTTTTCTATTTTCCTGGAGGAAAACCATCTGTCAAACAGATTATCTTTCTTTCTAGCAAATTCAACATAAGTTTCACCTTGTTGCTTTTGGCTGTCCACGAATTTTTGTCTGTAAGCCTGAGGTACTAACTCATATGCTTTTAGAACAGTATCTTTCAACACATCATACTCAGAACTTTGTTCTATGGAGAGGGATGAATAAACTTCTTTTGCTTTTCTAATAAACACACTGTGTAACAGAAAAGGCCACGCCCTTCTAGGCCATTCTAGCGTTTCAGCTATTTTCTCAAAAGACAGAAAAAAAATTGACGCTTCTTTTTCTTCAAATTTTGGCACTAATCCTGCATTCTTGGCTACGTCAAAAGATCCTGACGGTGCTGATTATCTGATTTAGAATGCCTAAGTTCAAGCTCTTGCGGCTTTAAGTCATGTTCTCTAGCGTCCCTTGCTTCCTGTGCTTTTCTTTCATGAGCATATCTTGCTTCCTGTGATGCCTCTCTTGGAGCATGTGCTAAGTTTAGCTCATGCTCTCTTGCTACTCTTTCAATCTCAAGCTTTAATCTAGCTGATTCCAGCTGAATTGCCAAACTTTTATCTTCTGATCCCTAAGCCTCAAGGGAACCTTCTTTAACCAAATGTGAAATTATCATTTGTTTCACAGGTATTTTCCTGATACCTAATGGTGTTTCTAAACCTAAGTATGTTGTCCCAATTTCCAAGTCTGACGATTTATCAAAATCTTTGAGTATGATGTCCTCATTAGCAAGAAAAGCCCTTGGATCTATTGGTATGTTGTCCTATTGTCTGTGTATTGACCAACAGCTATGTTTATAAATATCAGGTATCCTTTGTTGAGTTCAAACAGTAAGATTCAGTATTGAATAACTTCTGGAATATTCCAGATGATTGAACTGTTATATTCTTATTGCTAAATAATTCAATGTTTTGTCAGGACTTTGATCCGTTTTTCATGGATTGATCCCGGATGAGCCCCACAATTTGACATGATACCCACCCCTTGAATATTACCAGAACTCAACAAAGAATGACAACAATTGTATAAAGTTTACAATAACAATCAGTATATAGTAAATAAACTTATGTCTACTGGTATTTCAACAGTCAAAGAGTCCTATGTGCATTTTAATTCCTGGTGAGATTATCCACAGGTACTGCCCCAGAGTTCCAAGTCCTATGACAGGTGTCAAATGATGTGGTACAAATCCCACAGAAGTCCGGTTTGGGTCAAATGTGGAACTGAAAGATGTGGTGCGGATCCACTCCCACAGAGGTACAGTGTGGTTCCAATATGGTACAATATACCAGTCCACTCATTGTCAAGGTCTACACTCAAAGTGCAAAGTGTAAATGGGTAGCACCAAATACACAAGTCCACTCAATACACGGACCACACTCTGCAGATACAATGTAAACAATGGCTCACAGTCTGAATGGCTTGATGACAACCCACAGCTTCTGTCAGATCCTTCGGAATTCTCTCTATTTTCTACTCTTCTCCTCTGCTGTTTTCCTGTCTCAGTCAGGAAATTATTTGCTTTATATACACCCAAGGAAAATTCTACTTTATTCCAGAGTGTTCTAATTGGTCACACATCACTGTGCTTTTGGAGATCTGCCTGGATCACCTCGCATGATTGTAGGTCAGCATTCTAGTTGAATCCACATGCTTACCAATTACATGTGAGTCACCTACAAACAAGTCAATTGCTCTGCAGTGACCCTGCACAGTATTCATTGAACTCAATGACCCGGCACACACTGAATGAAAACAGTGACCTGTCCAAATGAAAACAAACAGCCACAAAAATTTTCATAACACATTCTTCATTCATTTTACTTTGTTTTATGTTGTTTTACCCCTGCTTATAATTTGTCAACAATCAATAAAATGAATCAGAAAGCTCTAATTCACTCACTTCCACACGTTGGTTGTTGCCCACTCCAATGTTTAGAAGATTGACACATGCGCTCGGAGTGGCCACTTTGAATTTCGTATCCAGGTACACAGGTGTACGCCACTTTGTCTGCATACAGATATGACGAACCAGAGACAGTAGCATGTACAACATGACCAGGGTCACCACATGACACCCCTGCAGAAGAAGTTGTCACACATAAATATATACCAGACCTGCCATAATCGATTGTAAATTGACCGTGCATGTATGTTTGAGAAAGTAACAATGGTGCATCGGTATGCAGAATGCACCAAGAAAAGCTGTTGCTCAGGAGTTTTGCCCTCCCACAGACGCTGGTGGCATGTTAGTATCGAATGGAAGTTCGCTTTACAAAGAAAATGAATTTTGCTATCATTTTGTCAATCCACAGCATATCAACAATTGTCTAAATTTGTAATGAAAGACTAATCTGAGCAACTTAAAGAAACAAGTTTAAATAATTTTACAGGTTATTTGCTACTTGCAAAAAAAAACAAAGATAAGTATTTACTTGATCATATAAGCCTATTTCGGAAAAAAAGTAAGAAAAGCTAAGTGGAAGTTTTATGACGAAACAAAGTGAGGCTACTCATTTGTGAAAAAAGGATTCTTATTATTCTGTGATAGGCAGTGCATTTATAATTTCTTGGCTGTAAATGAAAATTGGTAATACATATTAGGTCACATCTTTTACATGCTGTCTATTAACAATCACGTAATGTCCATCCAAACTACCATCTCTTTCACTGTCGTCACTGTGAAGCGTCGGATAGAAACTACTGATACTTGTCCCTACTTTTGCAGGTGGGCTTTGTGCCGCTCCAAGTTTTCTCCCACGTACAGGTCAGCTTCTCATCACCAGCTTTTATTTCATAACCGGTAAAACAAGAGTAGGCCACTGTGTCGGCATAGAGATATGACCGGCCTGACTTGATGCCGTATGGTACGTCACCAGGATCACCGCATGATACCTCTAAAGGGGTAAAATACGATAGTTGGACAGAGAGATTCAGTTATATATATATATGTATATATATATATATATATATATATATATATATATATATATATATATATATATATATTGTACATATGTATATATATATATTTATATATATATATATATGTGTGTGTATATATATATACATATATATATATACATATAATGTACATACATATACATATATATATACATATATACATACATATACACATACATATACATATATATATATACATATATACATACATATATATATATATATATATATATATATATATATACATATATATATATATATATATATATATATATATATATATATATATATATATATATATATATATATACATACATAATTGCAAAATATAATGCAGCCGTGAACTCTCAGAATAAACATTACCAAAAGAAGTTGCAACTTCATACAGTGTGTGGTTTGCATTCCCAGATTCCTTCTGGGCATTCCAACTGTCCCTGCATTTTTGGACGCAATCTGCGATGCATATATATGTCTTTTTTCAAGATCTACCATGATGTATGTTCATTTATCCCGTACTTAGGGCCATATTACTTTCAAAATGGACTTAATACAGACTACGTAGTCTGACTGACCATACTACGTGGTTATGCACCAGACTACGTTGTGTTGCACTACTTTCTTTCCATTCTTGTGTTCATTCCCTTATATGGCATGGATCTGACCATACTAAGTGGCTATGCACCAGACTACGTTGACTGTTCACTTTGTTTATGAACTTAATGTATTCATACACCAGAAGCAAAATAAAATGAGGTCGCGTATGTCTACATTGGGAAGCTTGTGTCTGTTATCTTTTATTTAATTATTAATAGTAGTTTTTTTTTTTTAATTTACAATGAAAAATGAAAATTGATAGTACTTAAGTACGGGATAAAAAGAAAACTAGGCTCGTCCGGAGTCTGCTTCACCAGACTACCTTCGTGACATCCGCATCACACGCGCCCTTCGGGCTTGTGTGATGCGGATGTCTACTCAGGTAGTCTGGTGTAGCAGACTCCGGACTCACCTAGTTTTCTCATTTTACTGTTTTGTACCATAGAAGAACGTCTTTTCCATTTTTTGTCTCCTTAGAACATTTGGAAACTGTGTGTAAAAAATTTGTTTTAGAATTTTTGAAAAAGGAAAGCCGAAATCGTTGAACTACCCAACATTTTCAAACTCAAACTTCAAACTCACTGTATTTGGCTGTTTGAATTGAATGCGATCGTGAAATACGGATCCGCCACATTGCAGGACAAGGGTTTGCAACATGTCTTGGTTGAAAAGACTGTTGGCCGATTGGGAAAGATATGGTTCCAGTTATGCATACAAACACCACAATAGAATCAAGGTAAAATTAGTAGGCTAGCGGCAAATGCTTCAAAAGTGCCCAAAAAATAGGTGCAACCCCAACCAAAAGTATAACAAAACACAACCTATATCAAAATGTGCGTACTTGTCTCCTCTTTACAGAAAAATAGGTTGTGGAGTCCAAAAAGCGTTTTTTGGTATGTTTACACGCCCGTTTCTATGGCAACCTCTATTTTTTTGGAAAATGACTACTTTTTACTAATTTTTTAATATCTGCCTTAATTTTGTAGATAAGCACTCCAAAGTTCATCAGAAGGTAGCACTAACCTTACTCTTTCAACAGGCATGAAGCTTTTTAAAAATTATTTGAATAACATCATTTTTATAATAATTATGTGCAAAATTTTGTCATCTATTTGGCAATATAAATACCTCTATTTGTTGATGTTGTTCGCCGCAGTTGCCAAATTACCAAAAACGGAGGTAAATGTTAAAATGATGAAGGTAATATACTTCCAGGGTTATACTGATACCAAATTTACCGGAGTATATGAAGTGGACACCATTACATGTATGCAAATTAGGCTTCAGATGTTGGGGTTTTTGAAGCCATTCTGGAGATGTATATCACATATTATGTGCTTTACCAATGCAAAAAGTTACATTTCCTTGAAAACTGCTTCAAACCATATAGAACATAGAATCCCAATCGTTTTGTCAACATTTTTTGTTCACAGCTTTACTGAAATTATTATGGGTCCGCCACGGGGGGGGGGGGGGGGCATTATGTTTATGGGTTGTCTGGTCTGGCTAGCTTGTGCAAAAGTGCTTTCTCCAGAACGCATTGTTGGAATTTGAGCAAATTTAGCATTATATTACCGAAAAAGAAAAAAATGAAGTGAAGACAATTTAGAAACCCTATCATTAAATGTATGCAAATGAGGTCATCTTCAAATTAGGATTTTATAATTTATGTGTTGTGTTGTAGAGGCACCAGAAAGCACAAATCTAGGCACATTTCTGTGATTGTCTCATTATCAGTGTTTTTGAGAATGACTGTGCATATTGTCAAAATGCGTTGCATGATTGAAAATATGCACATGATGAACTGGATTATTTTCTAAAATGAAGCTTGGACCTGGTAAGAACACCCCACGTTTTAATGTATTTGCAGGTTAGATAATTTTGTACCGTGAACCTAAAATCATTAACCTGGAACCGCCATTCAAGAAGCCACCCCCAGCCAAGCTAAATCACAATACCCGTTTTATGTAGCAAAGCTCTCCACACAGGAAAAGGGATTGATTTCAAAACTACTTTGGAAAAGCTACGATATATGATTGCTTCCACCACAGACCGATCAGCTGCTCAACTACCGCCCACTGAGGATGCATTTGAGCAACATGTGAAAAGGGCACAATACCAATGTGCCATCTGGTGCCACAATGGCATTGATCAATTACATACAGCTCTTAAAGCACTATCATTTCGAGACATAAAAAAAAATTAATGAATATTTGGGTCTTACTGATTCAGAACACACATTTCCGCAAAGTTTTTGTGAAACTGTGTACGCTTACACAACAACTATTCGAAAACCAGATTCTAATTAGAAAAAATTAGATCAAATGTTTTGCAGCATTCCTTTCAAACACAAAATTATTGATTCACTAAACATTCAGTCCCTTTTCAAATTGAAATTTGTTCGTAACATGATTCCCAAGGATTGCAAAATAAAAGACCCCCCACCCTCCCATCATTTCCTATAAATATGGCAACAATATTGGACAAAGTATCATGAATTATAAGCAATTTCTGGCTTCAATTACTCTTGAAGATATCGCAGCGAATCAAAATTGTGATGGTATGTCTAACAGTAAATATTCACATTTTGTTGATGCATACCACAAACATGTATTTACAGGTAATTTAGATATCGTACAAAATTCAAGTTTAAAAGAAATTATGAAAAAAGGTACAAAATTTAGGATATGCCCCAAGTTGAACATTGACAGTATTTTTTCAGGATACATGTGATGTATTTGATTCCTACTGTATGAGATGGGCAAAGAAAGAAAAACAGAATTTCAAAAAATTTAAAGGACGGTTATCAAACTTGAAAAAAGTCTCTAGAAAAAGAATTTATTGTTACAAATCCCACATTAAGAATTTCAATACGGTTAATCTAAAACAACCTGAAGTTTGAAAAGCAGTCAAAGAACTACAAGAAAGTTTTGTAGTCACTGCGGAATAGGGTAATGACTACTAGGAAGTGGTTTTGGACAAAAAGGCACCAGTACAACAGTCACATTCCTAACCCTAAAGTGTGGGATCCCAATGGTAACGGCTGGGAAATGTCTAATGATGGCTACCTCAAGCCTTCGATGTATACCAATGAGCTAGCCCCACTGGAAGTCCGCAACCTGACTCATATGTATTGTACCGATATTGAGTGTACTGTCCCAAGAAAGTACCATTGCCTCCAGACAGGACTTAAATGCACAGAATTATGTGCATGCCTTGGACATGAGTGTGCAAATGACACTTTTGACACTGAAACAGACAGTGATGATGAAGAAGATGATGATTGAATCTTGGCGTAGAATCTCCAAACCGTGACCATCATTGATCAGCTTTTTATATTTAGTGTGTACATGTACTTATACTGTCTTCCTTTACTAAAAGGCATCTTGAATTATAGTTTGATGCCAGAGATACATTAGTTTTGTTGCAGGACTCCAAGGGATGGTTCACTGTAAATTACGTGTAGGTGTGAATACATGGTACAAAGCACTATCTTACTTTATCAGTTGTATTGGCAATTGTTATCACGGTTCCCTAAGCGAAGATGACATATGGTAGCCATATTAGCATATTAATTAATATGCATATGGTATACTCATATGAACATGATAAATAAAACTTGTATGAGTACTGTTCCTAATAATTTTGCCTTTTTTTAAATAAACGAAACTATATCTTAGTAAATATAGTATCTTATCCGTCGCACAATACTTAATTTCGATGTAAATTTCATATATTTGCATAAATTAACATATGATAATTAGGCACTTTGAGCAAACTCTGTATTTTTTTACTATATTTGAGCAATTGAGCACATTTTGATGTTTATTTAGCCTTTCCACAAGCAGTATCACCAAAGTTATTATTTTTAAGGACAAATTTTAGTTGTCTCAGAAATGGCATAGGTTGTTATGGAAACGGGCAGAAATATATATAATAAAACGCTTTTCAGATTCCACAACCTATTTTTTCATGAAGAGGACATATATACCTATAAGAAAATATAGGTTGTAACTTGTTATACCACGGGTTGGGGTATGACCCCCGAAGGGCCCTCTATGCCGCAGGTCTATAGTCTTTTGCAATAATGAAAAAAGTGAAAGTAAAATACTTCCCAGTGATAAAGTGTTGTGACACCTATAGAAATTCGCAACAGAGTTCCTTGCAGTACCTTACCCGTTTTGATTTAATCATAAACGTACAAATCCTGTGGATACAGTTTAAGACAACTTTCAACAAATAAAATTGAATAACCAATGAAAAATGTCACCCCCCTCCCCGCAAAAAAAAAAAAAAAAAAAGGCAAACAAACAAACAAACTAACCTTCAGTTGGAAAAGTCTGTCCTGAAGCACAAAACGAATGTTGCACACTTTCTCAGACAAAAGTACTAGGGTCATATTTTACACTTCTTGGGTTTTCAAGGCTGGTATGTCTGCCATTGCTGTACTTAAGAATTTTTGGTGATTGCAGCTTTACGACGAACCAGGCTTTTTTTTTCCTTCCCGGCCAAGAGTCTACTTACCCCTTAAAATGTCCGCTAGCAGCGTATCCGTAGTACACATAACGTTCAACTTTGAGAGGATTTGCTGGCAAAACAGCCTGACGGAAGGACCCCCTGAAGTCTAATGGAACCTCTTTTTAGCAGGGGTTAGAATCTTTTTAGTGGGGAAACACCTTGTTTAATCACAATGTACTTGTTCTGAATGCATGCACGGCAGACCTGATGCACACGCCAATTGCCATATGTCAAAGATTATCGACTTTCTTACTTCTGCATTCAATGTCAGTACCACTCCATGATCCGTCAACACCACAAGTTCTCCTTTGGTTCCCAGAAACCACGTAATAACCTCTAAAGCACGTGTATGTGACAGTTGAGCCATGCTTATATGTTGTCAGTAAGGCAAAAGTTGCAGAGGCAATGGTTGGTGGTTGGCTACAAATAACCTCTGAAAGTAGATTAAAAAACACGGTTCAAAGAACGCAGTACCCTTCGGCCACCTTCAATCTCTTTTGCCGCAAATGAATAGGAATAATGTCCCATAGTATCATGTATAGTGTATGATCAGAAAGCTGCTGGTAGCCTGTAGTGTAAGAGATCACGGCCATTTTGCCACGTATCAAATAATTTCACAAATGGAGATCTTGTCATAAATTCAACAAATATTACTATTGTGCACTTGACCTTTGACCTCGAAAGCATCAGATCAAATATAGAGGTATAACCTTGACTTTCAATAGCCTTCTAGATCACCCTATGTTGCTTCTTTTGTTTTAAAATTTAGATTTCTAGAAGCACAATGTCACACCACAAACTTATGACCCGTCAGTGACCTTGAAAATTTGGTCAAGGTCATTTATGCGTGCACACAAAGCGATCCTTATGGTGGTGTACTATCATATGCAATTTGAAACTCCTGTCTGAAAAGCTTCTGAAGTTATAGTTGTAAACAAAATTTTAATGAACATGTCACTGTGACCCACATACTTGACCTAATGACCTACTTTTGATTTGTGACACATTTTTTTGTCATGATACATGTGTGTATAAAATTTGATGTAACTGACTTAAATACTTCCTTACTTATACCAATACCACCATTGTGCACTTGACCTTTGACCTCAAAAAGTACGTCAAACATAGAGCTATGACCTTGATTTTCAATAGGCTTTAAATCTCTCTATGAAATGTCTTGTGTGTAAGCTTTAGACTGTTAGATGCAGGCTTTCGATAGTTAGAGTGGTAATGTCGCTCAACACATGTGACCATTGTGTGACCTTGAGAATTACGTCAATGTCAATTATGCTTGCACACAAAGTAGGCCATATAGAAGTGTACTATCTTGTGCAATTTGAAAGTCCTGTCTTAAGCATTTCTGAAGATATGGTGGTAAAACCTTGGGACGGACAGACGGACAGACGGAAGGACAGACGGATGGACGGCGCCGGGTACGTCAATACCTGTCGGCCTGATAATGCCGAAGGGTAAAAATGATATGTATAAATCATTTGAGGCTTCTGAATAAAAGGAAAAAAAAGGCAAAGGCAGAAAGAAAAGTAAATATTAGAAAAGGAAGAAACACATACATCAAATAAAGGAACTGTAAAAAGGCATGGGGACATATAAAACAAAATGTAGAACTGATAATATTGAACGAAGAAATATAATCAAATATGTCAATTTGATGTTACAAGGTCACAATGAAAAACTCCAAAAGAAGAACTATACGTACTTTTCCATACATTTTCAAGTGTAACCATGGGCTTATAAGCCAACACAACTCTGACATAAGTCCCTATATCAGATTTACTGCTGTCCCTATAGTAACAATGCTTACCATGACCTATACCTTTCCCGATTTGTCCATAAATTGATTTTTCATTGACAATAAAGAAATGCAAACGGTACCATGTGGTCAAATAATTTGTTGAGTGCAGCTACATACTTGAGGTGACCATTTGAACAAAGTCAGTAGACCCTTATATCACGTATTTTCCCACAAAGTTTTGCAATGAATCTGTCGGACTGTTCAGAAGGCAGCAATGTGATTAGCTATATCAATCTTCTTACACTTGCATAGTAATCAACAGGAATGCATGTATTACATTAAGTACCAGAATTTAAAAATTCATATCAAAACAAGAGATCCATAGAAACGACAAGTACGGATTTTCGGTCGGGTGTTTTTTTTTTTTTTTTTTTTTTTTGTTTTTTTTGTTTTTGTTTTTGTTTTTTTTTTGTTTTTGTTTTTGTTTTTTGTTTTTTGTTTTTGTTTTTGTTTTTTTTTGTTTGTTTGTTTGTTTGTTTTGTTTTGTTTTGTTTTGAGTCTCTTCTACAAGGACCATTATCTCCAAATTTCAGCATATTCCTGAGAAACGGTTCTATAAAAGAAGCTCAAAAAAAGCAGAAACAGTAAAAAAAATCGCGAAAAAACACAGAAGAAAATCGCAAAGCCACCTGTTCATGTATTCCAAAAGTTTCCCTGTCCAAACACTTTGCCAAACGGTTTCAAATACGGTTTTTACATAAAAACGAGGGGGAGAAACGAAACAGTATATTTCAACCAAGCTTCCGCAATCTGTTAGGGAGACGCTTACACAAAAACTTATTAGCAAAATGACTGTGACAGTATTGTGCTCATCTTACATACCAAGATTGAAGTGGTCTTATGTTCCTTAGAATGATGTTATCCATCATCACTGTTCTTGACATGTGCACATCCACGCACCGAATTTTCCATTTTTGTTTTCATTAAATCAACAATTTGAAAAAAATGAACAAATTGGGCAATGATTGCACCAACATGAACTGAACACATTCGGCGGAGATCAAGTCCATAGACATTCCCGATAAGTTTGAAGGAAATCCGACAAATGCTTCGGGAAATAAAGGCGACGAAGAAAAACAAAAAGGAACAAAAATTATTTAAAGCAAAAACAACAACAACAACAACAACAAAAACACTAATATCAGTAATGCTAATAATAAGAAAAGAAGGAGATAATCACAGCGTCACCTTGTGAACAAATTGAGCTCTAAAGGCCTTTTAATGCAATTGCACAAATAGTTGCTGAGCGGTTTCGCCAAGGAAGATGTTCAGATGGTCAGCTGACTTAGCTATCCGCTGAGGTTATCTTATGGTTTTACGTCTGGCGTCATCGACATGGGCGCAAGCGTGCATCAGTCAACAACCAACATTGCCAATTCTTCCTCCAAACCGTTGGCCAAATTAATTTTAAGTTGTTGTGGATGTACCTTGGTTGCATGTCTACCAAGTTTGTTTAAATGGTTACGGTCGAGTGATTTTATGGTTTTAAACGGATTTATTGTAAAATTGTGTGCAAAATGATTAAAAATATTCTTCTCCAACACAATAAAGCCAATTGTTTTGAAATTGCAAAGGAACACTTACAGAGACACGCTTTTCGAAGGGTTTAAGAAATTTGTCCATTTAGTGATGATATTCCTTTTTTTAAATATCTTTTCATGATTTTTTTTTATAACGGTACTTAAGAGTCAATGCATACATGCCAACTGATTACAAAGCAAGTAAATGGGAATTGCATAGTAATTGTTTTGTGAGCACCGAACGGCCGGGTCTCGGACCAGCAACCTTTGGCACAAATTACCTGGCCGAAAATGGTAACCACACACACCAACTTCACCAAATCCCCATTCAAAAAAAAAAAAAAAAAAAAAAAAAAAAAAAAAAAAAAAAAAAAAAAATGGTTAACTGAAGGCTGAAAGGCATACGTCACATTTTACGTATTCTGCAAAACTGTTAACCAGATTCAGTTTTAACCTTTTGAGAATGTATCTTGAGTGGGTGTCAAACAACATTTTTTTAAAAGCCACGCTCATTTGATTTTGGGTATTTTTTCATGATTTTGTTTGTTTTCTTGGGATTGTGTGTGTGTGTGTGTGTGTGTGTGTGTGTGTGTGTGTCTGTGTCTCTCTGTGTGTGTGTGTGTGTGTGTGTAATTTTTTTCTCTCTTATTATTTATTTTTTGGGGGTGGGTGGGTGATTTTTTTCTTGCTTTTTCTTTTGCTCTTTTGTTTGTTTGTTTGTTTACCTATTTGTGTGTGTGTGTGTGTGTGTGTGTGTGTTTTTTCTTGTGTTTCGGGATTTTTTTTTCAGTTTGTTCATTCCCAATAAGTTTGAAGAGGATCCACTCCATGGCTTTGCAGAAGAAGTCAAAAAAAGCAAAGAAAAAAATGTTGAAAAGAGAAAATAATCGCAGCGCAACCTGTTGTATGAATGTAAGTAAGAGGTTTTGAAGAACAGCACTTTTAAACATTTCAGTGAAAAATGAATTTGAAATTTGTAAAATATCTTAAAATTATAACACTCAGCAGCCATTTTGTTTGCACATTCAGATCCTGGAAAGATTTATTTCTGAAGTCCTGCTGCCGCATGAGCATTGAAAACAAATGGGTAGAGATCCAAATAAGATATTTCGCCTTCAGATTTGAAGTGAATGATTTTGACGGTTGTGGAAAACAAGCCGATTTTGTAGATTTTCACTTCGATCCGGATTGACTTACCTGGTTATCAATATTAATTTACGAATTAACTGACAGTTACGCAAATTGAACAGAAAAATAAAACCCAAACAAACATTAAAATGAGGGGTCCAAAGAATCATTACCTGGTGAAAAGTTTAGTTTAACTCGCCCTCAAGCTGGATATCCACACAGTTACAGAACTATCTAATTTACGGCTGTGGAGATGAAGTCAAAAAGAGCAAAAACACACAGCATTTAGGGAAAAAATATTCAAAAATGAAGCGTCCTGTGTTGTAAAAATTAATATCTGGGGGTGCCCAGAAATGTCTTAATGCAGTTCCAAAGTGGCTGAGCAGAATTGGACAGAGGGATTTAAAAAGATTTTTACAACAAATTGACAACAACAGCAGAAATCTCCAAAACACCAACGGTAGTATAGCGTGACCGTTTGAAAAAAAAACAAACAAACAAACTTACATCTCCATCAACTCTGAATAGATTTTGACTGGAGGTTTCAAGGAAGTAAAAAACGTGAATTTGCATTGCAATCCTCATTGACTTATATAGTTATTAAGAGGAATGCATGTACCAGCTGACAGATACCCAAATAAAAAAAATTGAGAAATAAATAAAAAGTAACAAATGAAATAAAAATAAATAATAAAAAAGTCGTTCACGGACATCCCATATAAGCCTGAAGAGGATCCATCTTACGGTCGGGGGGGGGGGGGGAGGGGATCCATTAAGGTCACTACGCACAAACGTTCAAATAGGAAGAAAAAATGCAGCGCCACCTGTTGGATAAATTAAAGTCTATGGGCCCCCGAATGATTTAAAACAATTGGCTAGGTGGTATTGACGAACAAGATTTTTTTAAGGATAAAACTGAAAAAAATTAGAACTAAAATTTGTGAACAAAAAAAAATCATCATTATATTATTTTTAGCCGGGTATGACCTAAAGTACAAGGTAATGTGGTTTTCTCGTGTGCAGAAGAAGTTGACAATGTGAATTTGTACTGCAAACCCCATTGACTTGAATTGGTAATCAATATGAATTCATATATTAGCTAACACGCCTCCGACATTTTTAGATAGATAGATGGATAGATAGATAGATAGATAGATAGATAGATAGATAGATAGATAGATAGATAGATAGATAGATAGATAGATAGATAAATAGATAGATAGATAGATAGATAGATAGATAGATAGATAGATAGATAGATAGATAGATAGATAGATAGATAGATAGATAGATAGATAGATAGATAGATAGATAGATGGGGTGATAGATAGATAGGTGCAGTGATGGATAGATAGATAGCTAGATACAGATAGATAGATAGATAGATAGATAGATAGATAGATAGATAGATAGATAGATAGATAGATAGATAGATAGATACATAGATAGATAGACAGATGAAAAGCAAAACAAACATTCAAAATAAATAAACAAATAAATTAATTAATCGATTAATTAATTAGAATTTTCAAAAAATAAGGGATCTACAGCATCACCATCTGGTCAACAGTGTGGTTTAAACATCCCACGACCTACATTTCTACAATTTCACACTGGTCTAATATAGAATTTTGAAGAAGTTAAAAATAGGAAAAATCCGGACAAATATTGTAAATAAAATAAAAAATTTACAGCATCACCTATCAAACAAATAAGGTCTGAAGGTTCCTAGAAGTGTCCCAATGCAGTGTTAACTTTATTGGCTGACAGTTTCAGACGAGTTTTTCAAAAGATTTGGTCAAAAACAGAACAATAAAAATTCATAAAATATCAAAAAATTATTTTAGTCTGACCATCTCTCCCTCTCTCTCTCTCTCTCTCTCTCTCTCTCTCTCTCTCTCTCTCTCTCTTCTCTCTCTCTCTCTCTCTCTCTCTCTCTCTCTCTCTCTCTCCTGTCTAGTTCTCATATGATTTCATTGTATGTTCATATCATGCCTTTGCATCTTTGTTATTTGATTCAAATTTTGTTCTCAAAATGCCATAAAAGCGGAGTTAAAGCGAAACAAACATCAATCACAATTCATAATCGATTGATCAACTCGGATGATATGTCACCTCACGTATTAACATTTTTTTGATTTCACCCCAGTAACTTTCCGCAAACATAGAACAAAGAGGTTTTTCCTCACCTTGCTGACACTTAGTTCCAGTGTATCCAGCCACACATCTACCATCAGGACATGTCCCATTCTCATCATCACACTTTTTTTGACAATTACAAGCTGTGCTACACCCAGGACCAAAAAAGTTCCCGTTACATACTGAAACACAAATTTAACAGTTTGGTGATGTACTAGCCATACTGGCTGAACTAAGCACACTCAGAAAATTTCGCTCAAATTCAGGCAGGGTTTCTCCCAGAGAATAAAATGGGTAAAATTTCGTACCCTAAAATTTTCTGAGGGGAAGACTCCATACCCGAAACTTTTCTAAAGTAACATGCAAAATGACGCAAGCTGGACATTCTGGGGCTAAAAATTAAGACTTTCAAAGCTTTCTGGATCCAGAAATGCTGTAGAATTGACTCTAGAGCATGTAAATTTAAAAGCTTTTCTGGGGGAGGACACTCAGACCCCCCCTCCACGATAATGATATGGATTTAGCATGTAACATGTCTTTGGTTTGGCATGTTTCCGTACCCTATTTTTTTTTTCTGAAGGAAACCCTGTCAGGGATTTATATATATATATATATATATATATATATATATATATATATATATATATATATATATATATATATATATATATATATATATATACATACATACATACATACATACATACATACATACATACATACATACATACATACATATATACATACATACATGCATACATACATACATACATACATCTGCATAATTCCTAATGCTGTATGGTAACAACACAATAAATGCAGAAATAATCTTCCATTTTCATGCAACGGTATTGTCCATTTGTCAGTCAGTCGTTTTTAACCGTTTTACGAAAATCACAGTATAAGTTAGACCGAAATTCTCAAACATTTGACTGGCATCTGTAGGAATATCGTTCACCACATTGTATTCACATTGTGCGACAGCTTGCTTTACATACAGAACACTTTGTCGCTATTAAAAAGGCACGCAACAGTTAAGGAAAGTATCGCTCTTTCTTGCTTGTGTAGCAAAGAATATGTGGAAGGTAATGATAATATTTACTAATTAATTGGAATGACGTACCAAGTGAGACAGGCTTTCAATCACTTAATTGATTGGAAAGAGGTACCAAGTGACACGGGTTTTCAAAAACTTCTACATATATAGGCGGAGTCCTAGAATATTTCTTCAAAAAATACTGTGAAGAAAATTACAGTGAAAGTTCCAGTAACAACAGCATGTTGAAATCGTATATCAAAATGGTAAGGGGGGGGGGGGGGGGGGCGAAATACTCAACTTTGCATCAGAGTACAATTTGTTGCCTGCAATATGTTAATATCTTCACAATAAAGTAGAAAGTGGAAGTGAAACAATTAGTACCAAAAACAATACGCCAAATTAACATTGTTTGTAATAATCATATTCATGACCAAAAATTAAATTAAATTATGGGTATTCTTGGCATTTGTGTAAAGCATCAAAATTGGATCAAGTTGCACTGAAATTCGACTTGAGTCTCTTCCCGCGGCCTGCTAACAATTTGACTGCAGTCGCCTCCCGCGGTGAAACGGTTAATAGGTTTGTTTACTTTTCTCTTCACGTTGTACATTTTTTGACAAATTGCTGCATTTTGTGACATATTACTACATCTTTTTCACATATAAATACATTTTGTGATACACTGGTACGTTTATCAGCACGTCATTACTTTTTGTGACATATAACCTTCTGTAAACTATAAATAAATTTTATAGCATGCACATTACTACGTGCGTTTTGTAATATATTGAGTCTGTACGACACACTATATTTGTGACATTTTTAATACCACATGTGTTGTGTTGTGTTTATGGTGTAGTGCAGTCTATACAATTCCCGTTCATTAGTACCAGCCTTAAGCGGTTTTGATGGTATAAACATCTACCTATTGGGGTTAACATAATTAACATTGGAATGTACATCAGGCAAATTGAGTCAAGCAATTTCATTTAACCACATAAAAGAAGATTTCGGTTGCACTAGACAGGTTTGTTTAAACAGCAAAATTCATATACCTATGCCTACCAGTATATCAGCATTTCACCCTAATTTAAGACAATTTGGTGGGTGGATTTTAAACGTCCAGCATGCATCAAATGTTAGAAAAGTATAAACATGATAAAATAATCATGGTGTAAACATATACATTTTCTGGAACATAAAAACAGGACACATCCCATTTCCATGTATAAAGGGATGGAAGTATTGCAAGGTTGACGACCTGAACGATTTTAACTGGGAGTGTTTGGGAAGTACACCTTGATATTCATGTTTATATGCCTTCTAAGCACGGACTTGATGTAAGCACTTCGTAGACTAGAGACCACAGTGATCTTAGAGAGGATGGTTTATAGGCTCGCATAATATACAATCAGTGTCTTATATTCGCCCCTGATACTTTTGAACTTTCGGAAAAAACGCTGTGCTTACCTTCGTATCCAGATGCTTTAACTTCACAAAGGGTCAAGTAGCCGTCGTTGTTTCTCACCACAGACCCAGTGGCATCGTAGGTTGTATCAGAGGTTTTCTGGATGCCGATATATGACCCGGTCAGTTCCCGCGTGCACACAATAGTAGCGTTGCCGCCTGGTGGAACACTCGGAGAGTAGTATTTACACAACGACTGTTTGCCAAGCTCAGGGTCCATACCCACTGTTATATTCAACCTCTGCATACGATTGGGAGCTTGAAAAGCATCGACATTCATTTGTGAAAGATGAGTGAGAACATTACAAGCCAGTGCATATTTAACGACAAATCCAACACTCCATATTCATAATAGCAAACGTTCACTCGCGTGCACGTTCACGAAGCATCGACAATATCAAGTTAAAAAGTAAACTGTTTGCTGAACGTTAAAGAAAAACGTGTTCTCATATAGCCTGTTTTTATTGAAAATACACTTACCCAGGCCAAGAGTATCCTAGGTGCATGGCTGGCTTAGAAAAGATCATGCCAACATGGCAGATCTCAGAAAACTTTCGACTCGCAAATTAACCGCTGCACTGTTGGCTAAGCGGTAAGACAGTCGCCTTTCACCTCTGCAACCCAGGCCCATTCTCGTCCTGGGAAGCATGTAGAGAAAGTTCCCACCACTTTAACCGTGCACTGTGGTTTTCTCCGAGTTCTTCGGTTTCCTCCACCACAGACAAGTTAGGAAGTACACGCCAACATCTGTGTCATCGAGGGTGACTCGATAAGTCAATGCTTGACATCTTTCACGATCCGTATAAAACAAATGTGTCTATACTTTTTTTTTTAATCTATCTCGCACTAAGAAACTAAAGATAACGTCATTTGTTGAGAGTGTGTGGCACTTGCCCGGTGTATGAGCCCGAACTCCCGACATAGTTCTTGTTCTCGGAGATGAGCTTATGATATATATATATATATATATGTGTGTGTGTGTGTGTGTATGTGTGTGTGTGTGTGTATGTGTGTGTGTGTGTATGTGTATGTGTGTGTGTATGTGTGTGTGTGTATGTGTGTGTGTGTATGTGTGTGTGTATGTGTGTGTGTGTGTGTGTGTGTGTGTGTGTGTGTGTGTGTGTGTGTGTGTGTGTGTGTGTGTGTGTGTGTGTGTGTGTGAAAGATGTAATGTTCAATAATTAAAAAAAAGATCAGTTTCATCCACAAAATCGAAGGCCTTTTTATTTGAAATCCGGGCTTTTGCTAACAAAACCATAAGTTTAATGACAAAACCAAAGGATTCCTTAGCAAAACCAAGGGTTTGCTTAGTTATTGAATTATGTCTGTGTGTGAAGACAGACATATTGTTTTACCAAATATTCTTTCTTTCTTTCTGTCTTTCCATCTTTCTTTCTTTCTTTCTTCCTTTCTTTTTTCCTTTCTTTTTTTTCTTTCTTTCTTTCTTTCTTCCTTTCTTTCTTTCTTTTTTTCCGCAAGATTTTCGTGTCGTCTTAAACTCAGACACCGTGCGAGCTAGAAACTTCAAACTTT
Organism: Hermodice carunculata; assembly: GCA_964020975.1. NCBI lineage: Eukaryota > Metazoa > Annelida > Polychaeta > Eunicida > Amphinomidae > Hermodice > Hermodice carunculata. The sequence continues at coordinate 177,954 of CAXHWN010001041.1, read as the reverse complement.
GCATGGCTATAGCACCTGCAGTGACGTTTTGCACATAGCTCTGAATAATCAAGATTTTGAAAATTATGCCAGTAAGGGCAATTAAAAAAATTCAATTGCTTCTGGCTTCCAAAGTATTCATCCGATTTTGATGATGTTGGACCCAAATTGTAGATATTGTAACACTGCATTTTTTTTTTTTTTTTGTAATTTACATGTTACCTCTAAAGGTCAAAAGTCAAGGTCATTTGTACGTTTGAAATGTTCATCCAGCCATAACTCAGTCAATTTCCATCCAATTTTGATCATGCTGGACACAAATTGTAGCTACTGTAACACTGCACATTTTTGTAATTTACATGTGACCTCCAGAGTTCAAAGGTCAAGGTAATTTTGCCAATTGAAATATTCGTATAGCTATAACTCGGTCAATTATCATCCAATTTTGATCATGTTGGACACAAATTGTAGCTACTGTAACACTGCAAGTTTTTATAATTTCCATATGACCTCTAGAGGTCAAAGATCAAGGTCGTTTGGACCTTTGAAATATTCATCTAGCCATAACTCGGTCACTTTTAGTCGAATTTTGATCATGTTGGGCTCAAATTATAGACACTGTAACATTGCAGATTTTTGTAATCACATGTCACATCTAAAGGTCAAAGGTGAACGTCATTCGGACCTTTGAAATATTCACCCAGCCATAACTTGGTCAATTTTCATCCAATTTTAATCATGTTGAGCTCAAATTGTATATATTGTAACACTGCACATGTTTATTATGTATATGTGACATCCAAAGGTCAAAGGTCAAGGTCATTTTGTCGTTTGAAATTTTCATCTAACCATAACTCGGCCAATTATCATCCAAGTTTGATCATGTTGGACACAAATTATAGCTACATATGGGCACTTGTCTATGTGGACAGGCTGAATGTTGCTGATATTTTGGAAATAAAGAATACTTTTTACAGGCAAATTATAATTTCTTCTGCTAACAGATAGCAAATTACTAGTTGGATATGGCATTGGCATTAGTAAACATAAAATAATTTAATTGCCTGTACCTCCCAAAGTATTCATCTGATTTTGATGATGTTGAACTCAAATTGTAGAAATTGTAACGCTGCACATTTTTGTGAGTTACGAAAGACCTCTAAAGATCAAGGTCATTTGGACGTTTGGAATATTCATCAAACGATAACTCTGTCAGTTTTCATCCAATTTTGATCATGTTGGGCTGACACTGTAGAAACTGTAACATTTCACATTTTTTTTCATTTACATTTGACCTCTAAAGGTCATGGCCATTTTGCCTTATGAATGTTTCATCTGGCCAAAATTTGGTCACTTTCCATCTAATTTTATTCATGTTGGACTCAAATTGTAGGTGTTGCAAGACTGCATATTTGTGTAATTGTGCAATTTTTTCACACACACACACACCGACAGATTTGCTTTCAAGCAAATCTTTCTTTTCTAGTTTTATATGATTTTCACAAGATTCAAGAATTCTGAAATGTGGAAATAAAAGGTGGAGTTCAAGAATACCATCTAAGCTTTTAGACTTAGTCGTGTTAAGATAATTACGGTAGGTTGGAGAGCAAAGCAGCAGATTGCTGGTATTTACCCTCCTAACCCTTCAAGCCATGCTCACGGTCCAAGAATATTAGTCTGAATCCATTGAATTTCTATTAAAACACATATACCATATACATCTGACATGTTTCCGCTTATAGTACGTACAATCTGAGCTCATGAAGGGCACACAAGTATAGGTCAAGTATACAGCGGTTAATTTGCCAGTCGAAAGCTTTCCGAGATCCGCGATGTTGATATGATCTTTGTTTACAGCAAGCTCAGCAAGTTGGATAGTCCAGGGGTAAAATGCTGAATTGCTAAGCTTCGACGAAGTAAATATTTTATTTTTATTCTATTTGGGAATCGAATCACATGATGAAAGCCGTGTTGTGGGTGGCTGGCGTACTCAAATGACCAATTTGGAGGTAAATTACACAACTGTGGGTTTGTGACGTCACAAATTCGAGGTTTTGTCAATTATTCAAAAGCCGTAAAATTTGGGACTTCACAAAACCCCGGGTTGTGCGAATTATTCAAAACTGTAGGATTTGTGCGGTCACATAAACCTTGGTTTTGCAAATTATTGAACAAAACAACTGCAAAACTCAAGGTTGTCATGATTAAACTCAGGGTCCTGAAACAAAATGGTGACTCTTGTGAAAAGATTGGATGACAAAACGAAACCATGGGTTGTTGGATACGGAAAAGCAAAACGACGACGATGGATGATAGTAAAGGCCACACACATTTATTGGTTGTCCACAACACGAATGCAACAAGGATGCGTGGTGTAGAAGTTGCATGACAGGTTACACACGGGCACCTTCACCGGAACATTCCGGACATATCATAAACGAAGTTTATGGGCCTCTGTTCTCTGACATCCTAGTTTCCTTTATCCAAGGACACCTGAATTATAGAACTTTCGAGTTCTATTTGGCGTTTCATGACCAGACTCTATGCTTGACTCTGCTCCAGTGATACCTGTCGGTACGAAGTCAAAGCCCTAGTCTACGCACAGGGAAAACTGGAGTGCATATAGGGAGCGTGTCCCCAACTCACACGCACGCCCAACCAGCACATCAATATCGCTTCACAAAACCAAAAAAGCATTGAATCAATGTCTACGCAAAAGTTTAACTTGTGGTTTCACCACCAGGGATGCAATACTTGTCAGAAGCCGGACCAATATTTGGAGGCATATTAGCTGAATGGTTAAACACACAATGCCTGCTTGGTGTAAAGGGCGTATGATCATCTGGATCACCTCTCAGCTTTGTAAGAGGCCTACTACTTACGATTGCTTCTACCTTGCAAAAAATGTACACAAGCTTTCATCACTCAAGTGTGAAGCTTCAGGTAGAACTGCACAAAAAAAACCTTTAATCACACCTACAAATCTTTCCCATAGACGTCCCTGATATGGACTCAGAGGAGGAATGAAACTCCAGCTAACTGAATGAGCAGAAGCATATGGAAACAAAGCGTGATTTGTATGATGCAAATAAGCTTGTGGCAACTCGACTTCTCCTCTGACAAAGTCAGTGCCGTTATGTGACCAGACTTTAAATGGTTGTAACCTACGTGCTATAAAATGACGAAAGGCACAAGCAGATGCATCTGCTTCAAGGGAATATAACATTTCTATATTCTTTTGTTGTCATGCAAGTAAAAAATCATCCATGTCTCTTCTGCTGTGGGCGATATACTTGTGTATTATATGGCCTAAATACATCAATACCAACACAGCTAAGAGGCCTTAAATAAGGTGATAAACGCTCACTTGGAATGTCTGACAGGACTTGATACGCTGGTTTTGCATACATGTTTTTGCACAGTATACAATTCCAGAGTAGACGTTTCACAATGCGTTGAGCCATAACAATCCAATACTTGGTACTTAGGCTCAAAGTCCATTCTAGATCATGGTGACCTTTCTCATGAAAAAGACGTATAACAGCCACAGCCACAGGGCTGCCATAAGGAACAAGTACTGAGTGTTCTCCTGCTCTGCTTGCTACACGCATAATCCCTTTTTCATCCAGGAATCGATCAAGAAAAATTATAGATCTTGGTTTTAATAGTACCTGGCCTGATATTAAATCAGAAATGTCTCTATTATAAGCTTGTTTTTGAACATGTGTGATTAACATGTCATGTGCACATTGACGCTCATCAGCAATCAATGTTCCTGTTCTCTCTTTCGTTTTGTCTTGAACAGAACACATCTTCGGATCCAAGCAACGCTATTGATTAACTTGGACCAAAATGAATAGTGGTTGACCATTCTGTCCAGCCAAGAATCTACACAAATTTCAGTTGTGCAAGTTTTGACCTGTCTAACCTCAAGGTCATCTGGCTGAATTTCAACACAAAGTGAAACCTCTCTTGACTCCAACCAAAAAGGATAATGCCGATATAAACATTACGGACCTTCACACCATTCTTTAATGGCGTTTTGTTTGAAGATTGCTGCAGGTCAGGTTAAAAGATCCACCACATTTTCTTTGAACAAAACGTGCCGCCTTTGTTTAGGGCTTGTGAGTGAGCGAATGACAGTCACTCCATTTTCAAGAAAAACACGCAATCACCTTGTTTCATATTTGATGTAACCTAGCACTAATTGAAATCTGTCCAAAAAAACGCAGGGGTATCAGAACCAAAGTCCAATACATTTTTGACAGCGTTGTCTAGCATAACACCGCATTTTGCTGTGTGTAACTCTAACCTCGGTATTGTGGAATAGCGTCTGTTTATTGGCACTACATGAGTTTCACTCATCAGAAGCCTACACAATATCTGTACTTTCTCGTTAACACTTTGAACAAAGATAACGGCCCGAACAGTCTTTCTGAAGAATCACAAAATATATGAACCTCTTGATAGTCATTATCAAATTCAGATGGCCAAATACATCGTGGAAAAACAAGCTTTTTAAGTGAATTTAGAGAACTTGTCAACCTATTCCACTTTGTATGGACTTCATGTGACCTTTTTCACCCCTGACAAGTTTGGATCTTGTAACGTCTTCTAAAGAAAAGTTTGCCTTGTTACACCCATGGTGTAATAAGACCCTAAGGATCAAATATTGATGAAGTGAAACTGAGCATTGATCTACGAGTTACTTTCTTCAGTGGCACACCTTTGATATAAAACATGAATGCATCTTTTCATATATTCCACTTAATGCCTAAGGCTATTCCCCTATAAACTCATATGAGAATTCGTGGAGTTCCTTTGCCCTATGGCTTTCAGGAATTTATATCACTAATTTTGCCTCATTAATAACAAATTTCGACACATCAAAACCACCTGTGTGAAGAACAGCAGGAAGACCCACTATGGTTTTATGTACCTCCTTCTCAGATTTCACACTTCAACATCAACATACATGAAATTCAAAATTGTATCTTTTTACTAAAGGATCCGAATCTGGATTGTCAAAAACTGCCTCTCTTTAAGCATAAGAGGCTACTGCTGATGACCAGATACATCCAAAGATATTTACTTTATCCTTAAAATGTATGATGTCTCCGTCCTTTACCCAAAAAAGCAAAGTGCAGCATTATCGTAGCTAGGAACTTGATTAAACATGGCAACTATGTCAGCCTGTATTGCGTAACTATGAAGCCGAAAACGAAAATGGACAGATTTCAGTTTGTTAACTAAATCTGGAACCTGCAAACATCGATCACTCAAACGTTTTGCCTTCATAAAGTGCAGCACAATCAAAAACTGCACAAAGATTTTTTTTCTGGTTTGTTTTGATTTAAGACCATATAATGTTGAAGATAAGACACATGACCCGGGTTAGACATAGATTCTTTTGGTATCATTTCTGCATAACCGCACGGCAACAACTTTGATATCTCTGCATCATATCTAGAAAATAAATTGCCATGCTTCAAACGCTTGACTAAATTCTCAAGGTGTTCATATGCAAGTTTAAAATTGTTTGGTGACTTTTCATTTGGATCTTTCCATGGTATTGTCAGTTGATAGTGTGATTTTTGACCTTTTGACATGTTTTGTCCCAAAGATCAATGACCTTTTTGTCAAGGACAGACTTGCCTTCACTCTCAAAATCACCAGTCTTTTCCTTTCAATAATTGCCGGCTCGACTGGCAAAATGTTATGATGTGAATTTTCAAGGGAAGTTGAAGTCAATAAAAAGTTACCAACTAGCAAATTGTGTTTGGCTGTAGACTTACTACGATTTCTGCCTGAAACTGTCCATCTGAATTCATAACGCTCTGAGAAAAGTTGCCCAGGCAAACCTATCCTGACCTCAATTGGGATCAACGCATCAGCAAAATCCTGGCCAATCAAAATATCGACTTTCTGCCGTTTGCCGAGACAGCAATGCCGGCCATGATAAATAATCAATAAATTCCACCAAATATTTCAAGTCCAAAAGCAGTTATTCTTGCGTTTAGACTTAAGTCTTTCTTTGTCCACCTATTTTGTGCACAGTTAAGCAAGCGACAAGTTATATCAGGTGTGATGACTAGGGCATTGACCTGAACTAAGCAATCTAGGTTATCAAGAACATGATACGCATTTCTAAGCTCGTGACTGAGTACGTGCATATATCTAGCACTTTTAACCGGTTTTCACTTGCGTCATGTTCTTATTATTTGTTCAGTCACCCGATCCTTTCACCAATAAAGAGCACTCAAAGTTTTCAAAGCCTGCTTGTAACCACTTTTGCCACCTACATACAAACTTGAAAGTATGGTTTGATGTGCTTCACCGGTGGTATATTGTAACAAACGCACTAGACGTACATCTGAATCACTACATATTTTATCAACACTAGCTTCAAAACTTTCATGAAAGTGAAATACTTTAGTGGATCCCCGGCAAAGGTTTTTAATTCCAACTTTGGAAGACAACAAAAACTTGCTATGTCTCGAGAATCAACCAAGAATGTATTTTTTCTGTAATATTGTGCTTGAGACTTTTTACCACAGTTAAAGCGTTTACAGATTTTGATTGTACTTCACAATAATACTTCTCATGTTCGATCTCTTTGTCTTCATCTATAGCAACTGCGTTCTCAGGTGTTTCAGTAAACTGGTTGAAGACGGGCTTCAGGTCAGTAACAAACTGTGGGATCAAAGCCAGCTGATCTTGCTCTGCTACGAGTTGTCCAATAAGGTTACATGATATGGTGACTTTACATTTAGCCACTGCACATGGCTTCTTGATGTCTTCAAGAGACATAATGCATATAATTATACAATTCATCAAAATGAAAACCTGTCGCATGATAACCTACGGGCAATGTAACGTTGATTCTGCAACGGCCAGTTTACCCGAACATATGGATCCTGCTGCATCTACTCTTGACTCACTCACTGTAACGGAGAGAGAAGTTCTTGAGGTGCTTTTAAGTCTAGACACTACTAAAGCTTCTAGTCCTGATGGTATAGGTTCAAAACTGCTCAAAGAAGCCGCACCTTTTATCTCCCCTTCACTTGCTAGATTATTTAACTGTTCACTTTCTAATAGACAATTCCCTTCAGCTTGGAAAAGGGCAAACGTTTCTCCACTTTATAAAAAAGGTCCGGAGAATTCATGCAATAATTACAGGCCTGTGTCTCTACTCAGCTGTGTTGGAAAAGTTCTAGAAAAGATTTTTAAGCACGTATTTAACTTTTTTCGGGACAACATTGTTATCTCCGCTCATCAGTCAGGTTTCATACCGGGCGACTCGACTGCCAATCAACTGCTCCTCCTCTATCATGAACTATGTTTAGCCTTGGATCAACAAAAGGAAGTTCGAATCATTTTCTTAGACATTAGTAAAGCTTTCGACAAGGTTTGGCATTCTGGCCTTTTGTACAAACTAAAGAGAGCAAGTATTGAGGAAGATCTTCACGATTGGTTTTCTGATTATCTAAGGAATCCCTACCAACACGTAGTTATTCAAGGTCAGTCCTCCAGTTGGGGTAAAATTAGTGCTAGAGTTCCTCAAGGTTCTGTGCTGCGGCCTCTTTTGTTCCTTATTTACATCAAGGGTATTGTGGATCTTGTTCGTTGTAACATAAAATTGTTTGCTGATGATACCTCTCTGTACTTGAATATTGATAATCCCTTTACTACCACCGAAATTATGAATTCCGATCTTGCTGATATTGATCAATGGTCCAAAGATTGGCTGGTGACCTTTAATGCTCTAAAAACTAGCTCCATGCTCATCGGAAAACAAACCAAACTAATCATCCACCTATTCACTTTCAAGGTCATGTATTGCAAAATGTTACCCATCGCAAACACCTCGGACTTACAATACGCTCCGATTTAAGATGGTTCAATCACATTACTGAAATCTCTAACATATCTAGTAAACTTATTAAGATTATGAAAAACTTGAAGTTTGTGTTGGACAGAAGTACACTCAAAACTATTTATATTAGTTTTGTCAGGCCGATTCTCGAATACGGTAGTCATGTGTGGAGTGCGTGTTCGGTATTTGACGAGGGAAGGCTGGAAAACGTTCAATTAAGTGCTGCTCGTATTGTTACTGGTGCAATGCATGGAACGAGCATTGCTAAGCTATCCAAAGAAACCGGATGGTCAACTCTTGCCAAACGTAGAGAAATCTCAAAACTGACATTAATGTACAAACTTGTTAACAAGCTTGTTCCTGATTCATTGTGCTCAGTTCTTGTTACTGCTTCTACTGCGGGTAACCAGACCTATCAAACTCGCCAGCAATTTAATCTTCCCCATTTTTCGTGCTCGTACTGAACTCTTTGATTTTTCCCCTCGACTATCAGGCTGTGGAATGAGTTACCTCTACAAACTAGACATTCAGCTTCAACCAACATATTCAAATCAAATATTATGAAGCCAGTGGTCAGAGCTATCAAATTCCCTGAATTATACAATTTTGGTGACCGATTTCTCGCGGTTCAACACACCCGCCTTCGCCTGGGTGCGAGCCAATTAAATTCTCACCTGTTTAAGATCGGTGTGAAAGATACACCTTTATGTGATTGTGGTATATCCAGTGAAGATGCGTGGCATTACTTTTATACATGTCCTTCTTATGCTGTTCAGCAATCAGTTCCCCATACTACGATTTCCTTGTATGCTCCGTTCACATTACAGACAGTGTTATACGGCTGCCCTGAATGTTCTCTTGAAGTAAATATTGCAATTTTTTCAGCAGTACACGAGTATATTTCCGAAACCGGCCGCTTCAAACCGGCAGGCACAGGTTAGATTTTTAGGCAAAACGAACACATATCAGATTCTGCTACAATGCTAGCTTATGATACACATTTGCAGACCTAATAGAGTAATAATTTACATAGCCCCACTATCTGTTACGTCACTGAGTTCGTCATCTTGTTATTTGCCTAATGCGTCTAGTTCTGTCCAGTTTATGTATTGTCCTTTCTCGCAAGAGGGATTCGAGTAGGGTTTTACCCTTTTTCCCAACTGCTGACGTTATTATATCGTATGATAATTTCGATGTATTTGATCAATGAAATATGTTTAAATCAACCTACGGGCTACTGTACAAATTAGTATAACCAAACTATGCTGCAACTAATTGTGTATTCGTCTGCGTATGCAAGATAAAAAGTAACCTGCAAACTGACCTTATTGGCGGCAACCAAGCTTACTCGCAGCACACTCTACGGGTTATGCAGGAAATAAAAGGTCCAGGTTATAGTCTTGAAATTATACACCACAGATAAGTTCATAGTACACGGAATCCGTTAGCATCCTCTCTGGCAACCCCCCCCCCCCCCCGGCACGCTCAGAACAGGTTCCTCGACAAACCAGCCCAATGGCACTACGTAACTTCCACACGGATGGTTTAAACATATTTTATTTCAAAGAAACATGGATTAGGAAACAAGCTGTAAAGCTTTTATAAATCCTTTTCCATAACTACACAGCGTCACTTGATGAAACCGAAACATAATTAAGCAGGAAGTACAAATGTAGAAAACAAGAAAAGAAAAAAAAAAGAAAAAAAAAGAAAAAAGAAAAAAGAAAAAAAAAAAGAAAAAAAAAAAAAAAAGAAAAAAAAATGGCGAGGACAATCACTTAATCTCTACTAAATCTCTTTGTTTTTTATAATGTACCTTTCTACACTGTCAAATAACTTAGTGTTCTAATCAATGGACTTGTTTGTATCACCATACAGCAAAATGTCCCCACGGATACCCCCCGGAGATTCCATAACGAAAGAGACCACCAGCTCCAAACTAGGCCAAAACTTTGTTATTTTGTGTTGGGTACGGAAAAGCAATACAACGACGATGGATGATAGTATAGGCCACACACATTTACTGGTTGTCCACAACACAAATGCAACAAGGACGTACAATTTGCATGACAGGTAACACATGGGCACCTTCACCGGAACATACTCGACATACAGGACATACCGGACATACCAGAAACAAAGTTTATGGGCCTACGTTCTGTGACATTCTAGTTTCCTTTATCCAGCGACACCTGGATTATACAATTTTCGAGTTCCCTTATGGCGTGTTATGACCGGGCTCTATGCTTAAAGGGGTACTGCGGTGATAATTTACAATTTTTTAGTTGTTTCATATAATAAATGTGAACGAATATCAGAAAATGCAAACTTTATTCCCAACTGGATAAGCAGATATCAAGTTTTCTTAGATATGTAAATGAGGGGTTGTGATGTCATCTGGACTAACTGCTACAGCTAATGCAATGACAGCCGAGTAAAACTTGGACAAAAACATGGAAACCTGACCAGGTACACGTATTCCACTTTTACTATGGATGAAGCAGTGTGTATAGATATAATCAAATTTACTAAACTGAGATATTTACTCATTTAATGAGGATTAATAATGAAAGAAAAATGCAGAAATTAATATAAACAAGCTAACAGCTCCTGAGGTTGTGTAATCAACTACTGAAGCAGGTGTCAACTAATATACTACACTGATAAGATCAAAGGGGGTGATTAACACAGTACACAAGTCATTATGATATGCTTGCTAATGTTGTGTATCCCAGCTTGGTGCCCCCTCAAGGTTTGTGTATTATATATGGATGGTAGCCCAGGTGACATCACACATCAGAACACCTACTGGAAATATAAAATAGCTCTAACTAAATACCTGTTTGAGAAAAAATGTTGAAAATTTGTTACATGAACACCTAAAATGACCATTAATGACTAAAAAAAGTAAAAACTTTCACTGCTGTTCCCCTTTAACTCTGCTCCATTGATACCTGCCGGTACGAAGTCAAAGCCCCAGTCGACGCGCAGTGAATACTGGAGTATATATAGGGAACATGTCCCCGACTCGCACGCACGCCCAACCGGCGGTGACCAATAGCGCTTGAGAAAACTACAAAAGCATTCCATCAATTCCCGCGCAAAAGTTAAATTTGTGGTTTCACCACCAGGGACAACCTCACATTACACAATTGTATACTGATCCCCATAAATTCGAAGATTTACTCCTGCAACAACACATTCCCATATGGGAAATGACATGGGTTTTGTTACAAAACTCATAGTTCTGTGTGCAAATCACTTGGTTTTAAGAGAGAACGTTGGGTTTTGCGAATATAATCCAAGGTTTGGTGTATCCCCGGTTTTGTAATATGCATCTTATTGAACGAGATTTAAACACATATATAATACGGGTAGTCTCCAAAGGCCAGGGTATTGTAACAAAACCTGGATTTTTTGCAAGGTAAACTGTGGGTATCATTACAAAAATCACGATTTACGTACAATACCCCGGGTTTTGTTTGAAAACTGTCGGTTTTGTGAGTAAAAGGGTTTTGTACACAAAACACATGTGATTGTGCATTATTGGACAGTATAACTTCCATGCGCGTGCTGCATGGGCAAAGACGCAGCTCTAATGATGCGTGTACTTTACGCTATGCATAGAACGACTAAGGCAGCTGTGTCAGGAGGGAACAGTTGAAGGCTGGTCTGTTACTTTGGCGTGGAAATGAGCAAAATAGGTATATTAGTTTCTTATCACGGGATGAAACCGTTACTATATGAAGGAGTCCGGTTTACAGAAACACTATACACCGGTGGATGTCATGTGTATATCCTGAGGCCTCTGGAGATACAGACACAATTCACCGGGTGTATGTTTTTCTAAGCCGGGATCCTTCATGGAGTAATATTAACGTAGATAGCGCCGTAGACGACGGCTTTGTCTTCAGTTGATTAGTGCTGTCAGGTTACACTCTGCATCTATGTCAGGTCGAGAAGGAAGAATACGGCCATGTGATTAATGTGGTGTGCCGATTGTATCTTTCACAGATCACTTAATCCATATAGTTGAAATCTCTGTCTCTGTCCTAAATCTCGGCTGATAGTAGGGCGGGAACATTTCTAATAAAGTTAATTTTCGAAAGTGTCGACTATATATTTTGATATGGGAGTGGGTAAAGGACAGCAGGAAGTACTGTGCATGTAATGGCAATACCTTCACAAACGGCTGTGCAATGCATATGTTTGTAAACAAGTAGTCTGCCAATAATAACTGTCCGTCCCTGAATTGATTTATAAAACAAAATAAAGTTGAACAGTGATTACATGAACCGATTGCTTTGTCTTCCCTGCTTTGCTGTCCTAAAACATACACGTGTACATACGTCTGAAGAAATATATGCAAGTCTTTGTTTATTGAACCAAATGAAACCCTCAATTGTCAGGTTCATCCACAGCCATTTGAAATAACTGGCCCCCACACATGCACTGATTTGTTTTCAAGCCTCATCAATTCATGTCTGCAGAGTCGGCGAATATCAATGAGATCAAAACACTTCATGTTCGATACAACACGAACCTGCAAAAATGCTGTTTTTTTTAGAAAGTGAGATTGGGCGGTTTCGTATTTTTTCGTCCTTTGTAATGACTTAAACCATTGGTGCACACTTTCATAATTCTTCATACCAATGGCAGATACAAAATATCATTTTCGTACAAATCTTACCGTAGAGCGTGTTATAAATTGTAACACTTCGAACAACATATGTTTTATCCATTCGTATCTTCCACCAGGCTTTAACGTCATTCAGGGTATGTGTGCAGCCAGCAATGCTGCCGTCGCGTTCTACGAACACACCATCCGTGGCTTTCGTCGCAGGATAACGATTGATTGTAGAACTCTGAGATGGATTTCCTCTATTCAGCGGTAACTCGTCTACAAATGAACAATCAGAAAGCTTTACACAGACAGTTAAATACTAAACTTCATTCTGTACAATAAAATCACTCAGTTTGGAAGGGGATTGCATTTTTATCTGCCATTTTTATATGTATCAAGTAATTCTTTATTCTAAATTAAATACCAATACACGGTATGTTTCCACAAGAGCTGTTAAAATGCAAACGACCACCTGACCTCAGTATAGAGTATGTTTTTCTTTTACAGTTCATTATACTACGTTATATTTTTCCCACAAGAATATGTTACAATGGAAACAACAACAGGCGTCCTTATATATGCCAGCGTGTGTCAGTCGGGACATTGCGCTCCTGTCCTATCGGCATCAAAGAATAGCGAACAAAAACAAACAAACAAACAAAAACAAAAAACAAAAAAAACACGAAGGATCAGTTTAAATGAAGTACTTACATGCACACGATGTGTAAAAACACACCAGCAATATAACACCAGCCAGTATCGGTTCCTTTGAAACAAAACGAAAAGTAACGCTGCGCCGCATACTTCTTTGAAAACCTATCGGGAAGCAACAAAGCAGAGGGCTTGCTAGAGAGCCTCGCAAGATCACTATCTCAGAAAAAAAAAGAAAATGCGTCTTCAGAGTTACTGTTTTAAGCTCTTGTTTCAGATCTATGACTCACAACTTAATATTAAAATTACAATTAAGAATCTAGTTAACGAAATGACATTAAAACACAGGTCATGTAAAACAAAATATGCAAATGCATCAATCGAATATCAATGGGTGGCCAGGTGTTATCACGATCCTTGGACATGTCAGATAGTAGTATATTGCTACCGTGCCATTTTAAAAAGATGGCAAATTAAAGATATTTTAAATCTAAATCATTGGTTTCTCAAAATCAATTACAGATATTAATATATGGATGGAATGTTACATTTGCTTACCACATTACTCCAAAATATACAATAATTCAAGACTCACAATTGCAGTTTGAACAAAGTTTGATTGAAGGTCGTTGTTATCAACTCTCGTGTTCAGAGTAATGTATTTGGACTGTACGTAGGTAGACATACGAGTGACATTATAGACCGGCTATTTTGATATCGACGTTTCGGAGTTTGTACATCTACATTCATAAAACATAAAAGTATATTCACCAGGTCCAGGTCCAATTTACCAATGGCACAGTAGCAATATGCTACAATCTGACCTGTCCAAGGATCATGATAACAGGGCGAAATGTCTTTTAGCCGATTGGATAGTTTGAAGACGTAGTATCCAAAATATAGGTGTGATTGGTGTTAAGGAAAGGTTCATTTGTCCAATAAATGTAATGTCCAGTATATGATATAAATACATAGAATGCAGTTATCAGTTGTAGCCAGCGGTAAGCCCCAGAATAGGGATATTGTATCATACACTGAAGTCGCCCCCCAGGCTATGAAATAAGCAGTAGTACTAAAAGGACTTGTCACGTGCTCCTTCTGAGTGAAAGGTGGAGCCGATAATGGATACAGGTCCAAAAGTACCGACGGGCTTTTATATCAGTAGTAAAAAATGTTTGTAATATACTGGTATGCACATGCGTTAAATTGTATACCTTTATCATTCAATGCGTAATTGTTATACTATGCCACTGCACTGATATCAGTACACTTAGTTATGGTGTGCAAATGTAATAGCAGGGACTCTTATTTTTTGTGATAATACCACAGCTTATTAACATTCGTGTTGACTGTAATATGGTTGCATTATCAGGTATGGGTAGCATTTGCATGACATCTATAGGATCCATTGTCTTTAATTTTTGATAATTTAAATGGCAGTAGATGCCAATAAGACTGGTGCAATATGTTAATTTGTAAAGTTCATCAAATTTAAAGATTCCATCCTAATATATTAGCAAAATACATTTTCATTGTGTTATGGCCCATTGTCGGAACCTGCCAACCAAACAAAACTTACGACAACACGAAGTAGGATAGAAACCACCCTAGCGCACACCAGAAACGACGGGGAACAAATCCAAGTCATTCAAAGACGGCCATCTTTAAGGATATCTATAAATCCATTTTAGGTATCTTTAAATGTGGCCTTCGTTGCAACAAGAATCTGGATGTTCCCTTTATTTTTGAAATCTTTATAAATAACAATACAGATGGCCGTCGTTTTGAAATGGAAATAAGGTAATGCAACCAGATCTTCCCATGAGTTGTGGCCATGTGGGGAAGGGAGATCATGGATACCATTAGCCCTGTTGGAGTCCTTGATGCTATTCCTTGGAATACATTAACAATTATTAGATGTATTGCACCACCTTTTGGGGTTCGAGAGTGTCTACACAAAGGAAGCATGTATCGTTTTCATGGTATTCAAAATCGGCTAATTTTGAAGATATTTACAAATCAATTTAAGATATCTTTAAAGACGGCCGACTTGTGAATATCTAAAATCACTAATATATTACACCAAATTGTATTGTGCCTCATGCCTACCGTTAGATTTGGTAGATTCTCTACTCACACACAACACTGACTGATAGTGACGGAACGGTTAAATTAGTCATACATTACTTCCTGGTTCGCACACTGGGCTTTTTTATGGAAATTTTATCCTTGGTTGTTTATTGTTCATTCGTCATACACGGAACAGTGCACCCTTTCATGCTGTCAAAGCCGAAAAAAACACATACACATTCGCCGCGTTCATAGTCCCTGGCCTATGAGCTTGCGTCAACGTTGTAAGTTTTTTTGGAGGGGTTTTCACCTTAAGCTTGGAATCCTCGATTTTGTGGTTAACTGTTTGTAGGTGTTATTTCCTAAGCTGGCCACCTCACTTTCCCTATTAATGGTCTCAAACACAGGCACACATACAGAAATGGAGCCGCACATTTTATGTGTATGCATGTTATATATATACACATATATATATATATATATATATATATATATATATATATATATATATATATATATATATATATATATATATATATATATATATATATATATATATATATATATATATATATATCAGTCAGTGAAAATGAAAATGTAATTTATCCATGGGTCATAGTCAACAGTGGCACAGTACAATTGTTACTTGACAACTTCTCACTTGCCAATCGCATGCACTCTATACTGTAAAAAAGTTGTGTCTGGTCAGGAATTATTTTAATTTTGTGCACAGCTTATCATAGAAGCATATCCCTGTGTGTATATTAAATGGATATATGTATATGCATATATATATATATATATATATATATATATATATATATATATATATATATATATATATATATATATATATATATATATATATATATATATATATATACCACAGTCAAATACTCTTTTTCGCTGGAGCACTGGTATATTATATGTGGTAGCTTTCTGTGTTCTGCATATGTTTATTTTATTTGCCCGTTTTCATACAAAAGTGTTACTCATGTATATATGTCTCATCATTTACAATATTGTCGGGATAATTATTTCTTACAGGGCTGGGCAATTGTTAAGAAAAAACAAAGCAAATATAGCCAGAACACTCATTAATTAAAGATACAATTTGTTTGCCACTTAAACGCACTTGTGTTTCAATGTTTTTGTATTTTTTACTCTCAAACCGTAGGCCAAAAGCTTCTGGATTATATTTTTTTCCCAAAAATAACTGCTTGAGCCGTAGCCGTACAAAATGTTAAAATTATTTTTGATCTGACAATACCATTGGTAGTATACCTTCCTGGCATATAAAAGAAGAGGTCATGGAAGTAGCATGTCTCTTTCACATTAGCCTATGCAGGATCATATTCTGTCTGGAACCTTGGAGTCACTCCAAGCCCAAGCCCAGCAAGGCTAAGATATATAGATATATTTACTATGGTGTTCTTTTCCGGTAATCGTATGGTATGGTAATCCCCATGCAAAATTTTAAAATGAAGGAGAACGTACCTTTCACTGGATCGGCATTACGTTTCCTATAAAGGAAAACCCTGTCAGCAAAGACTCACTTGGTATATGTACTTCTTCATTGCGCAAATTATACGGCAGATATGATGAATTAAATTGTTATTTTGTCGCTAAAATATAAAAACGGTGAATATTGTAGAAGTTGAGGAGTCCCTGATAAGGGATGTTTTTCAGCGACTTTTCTGTACCCAGAGTAATTCTAACTGGCTGTTTAAGCAAATCAAATTTCACCTTTGCATATCACTTGACGTTGGCGCAATGACTACAAACTGGTTATTATTATATATAGAACAGGAGGCAAACTGCATTAGGAAATAATAGGTCAAAAATATCACTGGGGCAGATAATGCAATCACAACACAGTTACAATGTTAATAGTTTGGATGACGAAATGTAGATAAAAATTAGAATAACAATAATAATGATGAGAGAGAGAGAGAGAGAGAGAGAGAGAGAGAGAGAGAGAGAGAGAGAGAGAGAGAGAGAGAGAGATCTGCTGCAACGTTTTACTTTCTTGCCTAACTGGAGGCTCGATATAAGTTTCCAAGCTTCCATTCATGGGTATATATTATGAAGTGCATGTTGTGGTCTAACTTGTCCAAAACCACTTGACCAGTTGCTTTGGAATAGCATAGATACATTTCCAGGTACTCCTACGCTTCTATCTTTTCAGCAAGTGGCACTGCGACATATCATCATCATCATCATCATCATCATCATCATCATCATCATCATCATCATCATCATCATCATCATCATCATCATCATCATCATCATCATCATCATCAAGGTGGCTGCACTTAGAACTCAAATGTCTTTCTGGCATCTATAATAATACACATGTATTTCTATGTGACTGCCAAGGTGTCGAGAAATGCAGAGATATCTTTAAACAGGCCCAATAGGCATACTGCCTGGCGGCTTGTCGAGCCTTTTTTTATTTAATTAGTTTTAAAACAAAAACAAGAACCACAACAACAACAGCAAAAGCTAATGAATATTATAAAAAATAAACGAGTGGGCGACCATAGCGTCGAGCTAGAACAAGACAGGTTGCAAAGCTGTCTAGGAGAGGAGGGAAGAAAGGGTCTTTTAATTTTAGCAGAGTTCCGGTCGCATCAGCTCGGCAGCGCTGCCGCTCGAAAAACACTCAGAGCAGACAACAGCTCCCAAAATACACAGGGACACTGATTACAACGTTCTGCAGCAGGCCTACGACCGGCCAACAGTGTTGGAGGACCATGAACTGCGCAGGCAGCTGTGTTACAGAAGTCTAGGCTTGTTCGCGAGTACAGTGAATTTGCAAGTTTATCTGCTTTGCTACAGAATAGATCCATTGTATCACGCTGCATGTGGAATACGACAGTGTAAAATAGATAATTACTTTCTTTTTGTATTGACTTTCAATATAGTCTAACGCATAAAGGCCACTGGCAGGGCCTCATATATGCGTTTGTGTGCACGCACAACGCTGTTCTACAGGTAGCCATGATGGATATAGTCAGCTGTATTTTCTCCATATACAGTCAGGCCGCGTTTATCTGGCACCATTTGTTTTTGGTCATTTTGTCGGATTAGCAAGGATGCCAGATTAACAAATCACAGTAAAATTACCAGGATATATAGAAACTAAGAGACCAAATTTTCACCTAACAATGAGTGAATAAAAACATAATCATATACAGGTATTACCAATCATATGAAATTTTAAAAACGAAATTGTGCAAATTATTGGAAAAAACGTTATTCAGTGTATTCATATCCATATTTGCATTAGTATTACGTTCAAAATTACTGGAGCGAGCGGGCATAAATGTCCTAACCCTAATGTAGATCTCACACACATATTTGGACATATTTTGCCTTTAATTGCTTATTTTGGCACAAAGAAATCCGATTTTTTTTCTTTACTGCGTTCATTTTTCATATCTTTTAACTGTTCTTCTCTGCGCCGAACTTTTGCTAAGTCGTCACCACAAAATCCCTCATTGGATTCTGGCCATTGCAATGAAATTTAACCATTTAAGGCGGGAACAATTAAACATCTTATCAACTCGGAACTTGTTTGGAACACATCAGGTGATTGTTGATTTTGCGGTACAGCGCAATGAGGTATCTTATTGCAAAGGATATGCCTCATTGAATATCAAGTGACGGATTAGAGAGGCAAATTACTTTAAAAAAAGCCCTTTTGTTCTGCAATTAACTTGCCGGTGACGATTCAAATCAGATTCAAAAACAGTTTATTAGACATATGGTTACAGTTTGTACATGTTATTATTGACAAAACATAAAATTACAGTTTAACAGTAAGTACATAACAGATAGTGATAAAATTATATGTCAGGATGAAGCCAATTAAGGATTTATGCAATCCACTATCATTGGGGCCACCTAATATAATTCAAACTGAAAGTACACCACATCTAAAAATGTCAAGACTCAAAGTTAAAATTTGTGAGTAATACCATTTGTAGATTAAACATGGTCAAAAATCTAATTAATCAGTTGTTGCATACGTAACAATTTCGAATGACACAGATTTCAGAGTACTGATTACAGAAGTACGAATTTATGTATTTAGAGAAACCATCATATGAGTGCATGTGAATTTTATTATATATACAGGACGGCGTTTTGTTAAGTAAATCTGGGACATAGTATGGAATACGATTTTTAGTGGAGTTTTTAGCTGGAATTGCTTGACGGGGAACATCACGGAATCTGGTGGTGTAAGGATGTACAACAGGCTGAATGGTGAAGATAGTTGTAAAGTATTGCGGCAACTCGGAGTTGCAATATCTGAAATAGAATTTCAGAGCTCTGGCTTGCATGATATCATTAATCTTTAATATATTTAGTTCTTTAAATAAAGGTTCGGTGTGAGCTAGGAAATTGGCAGAACATATGAGACGAATGGCTCGTTTTTGAAGCAAAAAGATGCGATCAGATGAAAAGCCCCAAGCAAGTAAACAGTAGTTGATGTGAGGTAAGAAGAGGGAATTATAGATTTGCATCAGTTGCTGACGGCGAAGAAAAGTGTGAAGTCTACTTAATATGCCAGTGATTTTGGACAGTTTAGTTGAAATTTTAGAGATATGACTGTTCCAATTGAGATTCTCATTAATTGTTAATCCTAAAATTCAAATACGGTTGTTCTCCCTATAGGAGTGTTTGCGATTTGGAGATTTATCTCAAAGTTTAATTTTTCGCTGGGGGAAATGAAAAATCATAAATTTTGTCTTAGAAACGTTTAAAGATAATTTGTTTGCAGAGAGCCAGTCATGTACTTTTTTCAGTTCATGGTTTATGGTATCAGAGATACTGTCGAGATTATCTTTATCATCGGCGTTAAAAACACAGAGAGAGTTTATTAAAGTGGTGTCGTCCGCGTAAAGTATGGATTCTAATTAAGGGGAAGCCAAACATAAGTCATTAACGTAGATAATGAATAAAAGTGGTCCAAGAATTGAGCCTTGAGGTACGCCGATATGAATGGGTAATGTTTTGGAACAGATTTCATCAAACTGAACATATTGCGATCTGTCACTCAAATAACTTTTACACCATTGCAATGCCGTACCATTGATCCCGTAGTAATTAAATTTGTGGAAAAGAATGTTGTGATATAGCGTGTCAAACGCTTTTGATAAATCGAGGAAAACGCTCACAGGTATTTCACCACAGTCAAGTAAATTAAATATTCTGTCTATAAATTCCAGAGCAGCAGTCTCAGTGGAATGTAGTTTTTTAAAACCATGCTGACTTCTGTAAAACATATCGTGAGAAGTGAAATATGAATAAAGCTGCTGATAGACAGTCTTTTCTATGATTTTAGAGGACGCGGAAAGGAGAGATATTGGTCTATAATTATTAAGTAGGGGATTTGTCGTCTTTTTTAAAGACAGGCAGGACTTTAGCGATCTTAAGTTTACCTGGGAATATTCCAGTGTTGAGTGACTGATTCACGATCAAAGCAAAGGAATCGGAAATAATACCATTTATACTCTTGAGTAATTTCATGGAGAGACTGTCGTGCCCAGCGCTTGACTTGGGTTTGAAGTTATTAATAATCGTTGAGATATCTTCGGCAGATACATTAAAAAAGAAAAAATTGCAACGAACTGTTGAGTGAGATAGGTAGAGAATTGTGGTAGGCTGACAGAGTTGATTTTGGCAGCTAATGTGGGGCCAATATTTGTGAAAAAAGGATTGAAACGCTCAGCGATTTCAACTTTACTAGTACTTTTTGTATTATCAACTTTAAAGAAGAGGGGGGAAATCTTTTTTGTTTTTCTTTAAATAAAGAATCGATCGGATTACATCCCATGTTTTCTTTTTGTCGCTTTTAAAGCGGGTAAACTGACCATGGTAGAAATTTTGCTTCAGTTCTCTGATGTTTTTATCAAGAATTTTGTTATATGCTTTGAGGTTCAATTTAAGATTAATATATTCTACGGTATATTGATTAGTGCATTTTAGTTGTTTATACAGGGTATCGCGTTATTTAATTGATCTAAGTACACCGTTAGTCATCCATGGCGAACGTTTGTGCTTATGTTTGTTAAATTTGACAGTTTTAGTTGGCAGATGTTTCGTCTTAGCAGTACATATGATATTTTCTAATATATCGTAATTTAAATTTGGGTTTTGATTGAGGTCAAGGTTAAGTTTTCCCATGATATCGGTGTTGCTTAGTTTCTGTATGAAATTTTGCACTGATAGTTCGTCTTTGGTCTGAATACTGATGAATTTTAGCGGACCATGAAGATCCAATTTTTGGTCTAAGCATGTGAAATATGGTAGATGGTCGGATAGGTTCGTAAAAACTATGCCAGATAAACCGGTCTTTTTACAGTGGGAGAGATTACAAAAAATGTTATCTATCAGAGTTGCTCTCCGCTCCGAAAATCTTGTAGGTAAGGTTAATTTTAGCACATATCCGTTATTCAGTATAATGTCTAGGAATTCCCAAAATTTTATTCTTGTGTGAATTTTTAATAAATCTATATTAAAGTCGCCTAAAATCGTTTTATCGGAACGCTCATGTGATAGAGCTTCAAGAATAGGAGCCAAGTCGTTAATAAATTGTTGAATATCATCATTTCTATCACGCAGCGGTCTATAAATGTTACACAAGGTAATCTTTTGTTTGAGTTCGTCTCCGAAAATGTCGATAAATTGACCTTCCCAGTTTGTCGTTGAGGAAAAAAAATCTCGGGTATTGTATTGAAAGTTCTTATGTAGGTATATTAATAGGCCTCCGTGTGAACTACATGTAGCTTTCAGCGAAATAGAAGTGTAATTTTCGAGTTCAAACATAGATACGTCGGGGTTATCGCCTTCTAGCCAGGTTTCCTGAAGACAAATTGCACTAAATACAACATTAGTTATAGCTAACTCGTCAATTAGACTTTTTAGTTTGTCAAATTTGGCACTGAGACATTGTATATTAATACCTAGTACAGAGAAATGTTCATTAAATGATTTAAGATAATCTGCCACGTTCGTTGGATCAACATATGGTGATTCAGATACTATTGAAATTGCATTATCAAGATCTTCAGGGTTTTGTAACAATTCGTTCAGATTGTTCCTATTCACGCCACCAAAGTTTTTTAAAATGTCACTGACTGATGAACTTACGACCGTAATATGCAGGTGTGTCAAATAAGTCGATTATACGAAGCAAGGTACTCAATTGATGGTAAACGAAAGAGATGTAAGGTTTGAGTTCAGGACGAGATTCAAGGGTGCCGGATTATCATGTAGTGAATCAATGGGGGAAATCCGTTCCCAACTCATTCCTGCCGAATTCCAACGGTGCCGAATTATCAAGTGACGGTTAAAGGCGGCCTGACTGTACTCCACTTTCTACCCAAATGTCTCTTAACCCAGAATTGGCCATGTACTTGCCAATCACCTTGGGCAAATTCATTTGAATATGGGAGCTTCCCATTATGACAGCCAAGTTTCTACATTCTTCTGCCTTTAACCACTGCTGATCATCAGGTTTCTGAAGACTTTCTAAAATCAAAGCCATGCCTTTGGCTTTTGCCTAACATGGGACTGCTGCATCAGGTCTCTATTAGGTCTTTCGGACAGATTCTAGGGATGAGCTTCAGCTTTATTAGCGCCAATAGGAGATGGCATAGTTGATTGAAAATCATCTGGGACAGGCACAGATTTTGCTGATCCAAGATCTATGTTCAGCTCTGGCGTCACATCTGTGGCAAGACTTCTACTTGAGGTGACCGTTTGTGATGCATGAAAAGTGCACCCCCAATCAAGGGTTTGCTCAATGATGTCAAAGTTATCCTTTGCACACCTAGTATAACCAGAATATTGAACATGAATAATATTACGAGGAATCACTGTGTTCCCTATATTGTGTCAGCACTGAATTTGCAGGTGCTGTATCAACACGAATCACAGACTCATAGCTAGCACAGTGCCCTGCTGCATACAAAAGCTGCACTTACTCTTTAGACCTTGTGGCTTTATGAATAGTGAGGCCAAGTTCCAGGTGTTTTGGTGTCTGTTTCTTGCCTCCAGATGCCCCAAATACAAAAAAATCCTGAGCACAACTAACCAATTTGGTATGTATAGTATCTGATTCACTGTCTTCTCGTTTTTTTCACTCTCATAATAGAGCAAAGAAAGAAGCAGAAACACTTTCAGGAACCACTTTCTGTGCATTGTCTTTGCTGATGTGTCCAATAATGCTGTGCCCAGGTGATGCGTGAATGTCTGTTCTTACTTTGGTCAGCACACTCTATGAAGCGTTTCAGGCAATCTTCTGTTGCTTGGTCTTGCAGCTGTGATACCATCAGAACTTTACAAATTTTGACATATGAAAAAATGACAATAGTCAATTTCTGTGTCTCTGTTTCACCTTCTGCGAAGCAAGTTCCATCTTTCAGTTTGACACTTGATATCTTCAATTGAAAACTGAAGCAACAAGAACATGAACTAGAAAACTGGGACCCTTAGCCACCTTACCTTAAAAACAATTACGCTGTTGAGAAAAAAATCATAGCTATGTCTATTACCATATAACATGTAAACAACCAACTAAGACTGATTTTCACACAAACGTATCATCATCGAAATACGCCTCTCTTCTACAATCCAACTGTTGCAAAACTATATCTCTCTACAATCCAACAATAAAAACCTTGGCTGGTATGATTGCCATATATTCAGTGCAAAAATGTACTGTTGTGCAGCTACCTTACCAAAGGCAGTCCCACCAGAAAACATAGTTGAGGGAAGATAGAAATAGCTGGACAAACAGGGAAAAAAATGACAAGTACTTATAAAAGTGGAAATGTTATTGCATCTGGCCTATAGCTTTAGTTGAAATAACTTGAATTTGAATACACGCACATACACACGAGGTATAATGTAAGCGCCCTATTCAGTTCGTCTGCTACGCTGACTATCAACAAGCAAAAACTAACAGGGTGGTGTGGTCTCTGGCTTAAAGTCTTTGTAGCCTGCCAAAACAGTCGTAACGACTTGGAATTGAGAGCCTCCAAGTATGGATATATCATAAAGGGACACATAATGTGCTTACAATAATTTGAAAACTTCAATTGTGTTTCTTTGGCGGGATGTTCATAGACCTGGCCTTGCGCGGAAAACGACTGTGTAAACAACTTGAGTACTTCTGGAATACGGAATGCACAAAGACAGAGGCTGCATATTGTGCTTTTTCTCTCGACCTTGGCTATGTAGCGAGGCCGATAAACTCTTAATACAATATAAATGTCTTCTATGAAGCAGTCTCTTTTGTCTCTGTACTCAGTCACATAATATGGGTACACTATTTTATCATAAGCAAATACATTAATTGGAGTATAATACCGCTTTTCGAAACGTATTATACCACGCACAATAACGGGAACAGTAATACCTTTTAAATTTAATTTGTCTCAATGCTTGAAATAGTGAAACCATCTGTGAGAATTTTCTTTCACAGGAAGTGTCTCAGCGAGAACTGAACCCAATGAAACATTTATTATATGTTGTGTTTACACGGACACGTGCCTTCTTATGAGTTAGGCAATCAGGAAGTAAAAAACCTCCGCGGCAGCCGCCGCTGGATAAAATAATTTTATTCAATTTAAGTCTCAGTTCAAATATGCGAGTTTAAACCCATCCAGAACACCTTTGTATGAATGACTCATGCGACGTTACTGACCACGGCATTTTGTTAATAAACGAGTCAGGAAGGTGTTTTCCATTTGCTTAGTACCTTTCTGCAAATTAAGAGTGACTTATTAACACACTGGAAACACAAGACAATGCATACTATCTAAATACGCCTACAGTCGATATTACTTACATTGCTATTCTATGCTGATGACCTTTTTTTTTCTCATAAATGCAATAACAAATGTAATTATGCTTATTTTTTGGTTTGGTTTTCCTTCGTACAGAAGCTAATGTATTATTTGACAACTTGCTGAAAAGTTGGCTCCGGCATAGAAGATCATCTGGCTTCTGCTTAAACAGATATTTATCCAGTTTTTGCAGCCACCCATTCGGTTTTTCTATCCAGTCTATATGTTTTTGGAGCCTATCTATATTTGCCAATAACATTATATTTTGTTTGTGTGACCAATCCACATGAGTCCTTAATATTTTGTTGATTTATCGCTTTAAGTCAACATGATTGCAATTGGGTTCATGCATTTTAAATTACCCGTATAGTTTTTTAGGTAAAGGTTTGCAGATGCAGACCATGTCTTATAATTACAAGCTGTTAATCACATCTTGTTAACAAAACAATATATAAATTGGTTTCCCCCACAAATGTCCCCTGACTGAATTTAGATACCACGATAATAATAAGTGATCAAACATCCATGTTTCCTATTACGATGAGTCCCCTAAGATTGGTCACCCGGCAGCAATATTGCAATTAAATTGCGCAGGTAGGAAACAACATCACGGAAGAAGAAATTGGTTCTTTCATTAGAGAAGTATTCGGGAACAACAATCTGTCAATGAGGCTATGTGATCACTACCACACCTCGGAACGCATTAGCGATGCAACTGGTTGTCTGTATACATGTTGTGAGCGTGACCGACTTTACTAACCACGGTCACTTTCAATACATACCGAAATACTAAAAACACACGTGGTCTTTACAATATGTTGCAGAGTGATGAAAAGTTTGAGGAGCGTATTTTTGCTTCAGGAATTTATCTGCAAGGCAAAACTAAGTAAGGTATTTTTGTGCTTCATGAAACGTAGGAGCTGTGTAAGTGAACAAGAGGGTGCGACAAGTTTTCGCTTTATTCGGGATCATTCGTTTCAAACTTCGGCGAAGCAACAAGTTGTGTCGTAATCTGGCTGAAATATGATCACGCTAGGTGGTGTACGGAGAAGAACGGAGAGCAGATTTGCAATGCGCACGTACCTTTTTATGGGATCGAGTCACCCGTACACCAGATTTAGGACATTGGAAGACTATATCATTTCAATAACCTACCAAAGGTGTGGTGTGTTTAGTTTATGTTTGTTATTATATTTTTTTTTTGTACTCGTTTTCATGATACAAATTAGCAGAAGGTTCCAGACGCTGTAATTCATTTTTTTTCTATCTATTCCTGAAATTGCATGGCAAGATAATTTTCGTTGATTAAAATGCGACTTGTTGTTATAGGGTGTTAAAATCAATAAATGGTTGATAAGAATGTGTTAAGTGTGCCAAATACTAATGACCTTCAGCCGGCCTGCTTTAGCTTTCCAGGCAAAACTGATGTTGACCATTATATCTAACACGGTGTGTTGTCATATTCCCGTGCCAAAAAATGGCGCGACAAGTGACGACGTATCTAGTTATTGTTTCACACGGTGCATTATCATGGTTCATAAATTAGAAAAGTTCATAGTCTTCTAAGCCGTACCCAAAATTAGGTTTAATCTTTTTTTTTACTCTGGTGATATTTCTTACCTCTATCTGCATACGCATTACATTTAACATTTCCAATACTATTTCTGTTCCACTGCAAAATATTGTGCATGGATATGCTTTTCCCCGTAGGTATTTCGTTACCTTTGATATATTTTTGAACACGGACATTTCCCAAGTTCGTAGCTTGCCTCATACTCGACACTACTTTTATATTTTGACATAAATGCATCACTCCATTTACATGTCTGTTGTGACACTGACCCTGTCGTTCATAAGTCGTTTATTTATCTGCTTTTCTTACAGTAATCTGTTACATATTCACCTTGTTTAACACAAATTTTCATCTTTGTCTTTAACCATGTGTACATACATCCTTTGTTTTTGCGAGTCACTTTTCATTCTATAGAATTTTTAAATTTTGTGATTTATTTCTTTCACCAAGAATTGTTTGCTGTCGTTTTATACCATGTAGTAAATAAATATAGTCAATGTATGAGGGTCACACTAAAGTTGCGGTGGATATGTCTAGGATTCTTCGGGAACTCTTTCCGGGGATGAGTCAGTTACGTTGCCCCCTCGATAACCAAAGCTAACTTCGAGTTTTCACCACGTACAAAAATTAAATTCGCAACATTTTGATTATCTGTATCTATGTCAAGAACGAGTAGTCTCGGGAAAATTGGACGCTCAAGTGTACAAGTCACATTACTTAGGGCGTATTCATAATGTTCATTTACCTGGAAATAGACATATTTTGGCGTGGATGGAAACGAAAGTTCGAGAAGCTGTCGTTTTATTATTATTATTATTATTATCATCATCATCATCATCATCATCATCATCATCATCATCATCATCATCATCATCATTATTATTATTATTATTATTATTATTAGATCATGCACATAGGTGAGCGCTATTTTGAACATGGCGCAATGCACCGTGATCATTACCGTAATATTTTGCTAGGTTAAGATATCCGTTCTCCGAGTTACCAAGGCAAAGTGTTGTTAAAGTACTATTAAAATATGACTTACTATCTTAACTTTAATATACCCGCTTGGTTGTGTCTAAAGCAGTTATCACCATTAGTTAACAATCCAAATGGGACACGATAGCCTGGCACCTGCAGATCATGCACATAGGTGAGCGCTGTTTTGAGCATGGCACAATGCATTGCGGGACAGTCGCACAAAAATACATTTGATTTGGATATCAAAGTGAATGGCGGCCACAGCGTATATCATATCATTATTGGTGCTCTCAAACATATGCAAAATATATACTTTTGGTTTATATATTATAAACCCCCCAAATTTGTCCCATTGCTGTCCTCATTTAAAAACTATTGGGTGGAGAATTCGTAATTTTCAAAATGGCGCCCAAATACTTGGGTTAGATCCGATTGGATATTTTGAAGAGGTAGTATCCAAAATATATGTGCTATTAGTGTTAACGGAAGATCATTAGGTCGAATGAATGTAGTGCAGAATGTATAATGGGCTTTTTCCAGTGTGACCATTACCTAAAAATGTAAATATGTTTCCTTGAAGCTACCAGTTGTCTGCGGCAGTGGGCCTTAGAATAGGAATATGATATCAGACCTTGGAGTCGTTCCAGGCTTTGAATTAAGTAGTAGCACTGGACACTCGAAGCAAGAGCCACCACTGAGTTGAAGATGGAGAAGGTTGGCCCGACAGTGGATACAGGTCCGGAAGTAACGGCAGGTTTATGTAATTGGTAAAAATCATATTATCGTGTTAATATTTATCGGTATAGTGGGAGCTGCTTCTTAATTTTGCCCTCCTTTCAGGTTGGGTTTCCCTTTAACCTTGTGCAATTTTCAGTAAAAGTAGAGCATGAGTTTGACTAATGTAAGATACACCACCTGTAAAGCATCTTTTATGTGTCTATTTTCAAGTACTTACAATGCACTGAATTCATGACGAATGAGACTGCTTTGCGTGCCCATCGGCGCACTCAGCACGTCAGGTTATACCGGCTTTACAGGTGGGAATGCGTTTATGGCACAGTGCGTGTGAAGAATTTGTTAGCTCGGCACCGGTGGAGCGTTTTTTTTTTTATCCGCCACGATGAATTCAGGCATACGGGAGCACAGTCTGGTGGCTGGCATGGCACAGGGACCAGAGTTCTAGCTCCGCCACAACCCTAGCCCGCCCTTGTCATCACTTTTTTTTTCTTTTCGACCCCCTTGTCATTCCCTTTTTTGCCTTGCGAGGATTTATATACGGGCCTTATTGTCAATATTTGTATTTTCACATATAGCTTTCTGTATTTACTCATTATTATAGGCTTATGTAATGTAATTTGTTTTCATGGAATAGAAAGCGTTATTGCATTATACGCCCGCTGTGGTCCAATACATACATGCGGTGCCATGTATGTGGCAAATGATCATAAGACATAAAAAAGAGAAGGCGAAGCTGCCAACTGTTGGCAAGCCCAGGAGTCAGTCAAGGTGCACCATACAGTATACTGGATTGACATCAACAGTAGCAGTAGCACACATTCAAGTTGGACTAGAAAAGATTTGCTTCACAGCTAAACTGTCTGGGTACCTTCAAAATGGGAACATTCAGAAATGCTACACTTTGCCATTGTTCAATATAATCTAAATTTTGTGTATTAGCCTCATTGGCATAAATACAAAATGATATAGCTTTGGTTCTTGGTTCATTGGAGGTGGCCATGTAACAAACTTACAATTGAAGTTTGAATGACATTATTATGTATAATAGTATTGAAGCTACTTTAGTTAGTGTATTTGCCTAATTTGCATAAATCGGAAGAAGCCAACAAGTTCTGTTTGTGGTTTATTAGAAGAGGCTAAGCACATACCTATCAATTGGAATCGCACCTCCATGTACAATAGTTTTGAAGTTATTCAAGATTTTAAAATTGTGTATTCATCTTATTAACATAAATTAAAATTGTGCCACTTTGGTTCGACATTGGACGCCAATTTATACAAGAGTCTTCAAATTCATGTCTAGAAACACTTCCTGGTTAACGTTACCATATTTCGCAGCCCAAACTCAATACACTCTATAAGCAAGCTTGTCCCTGTCTAGAACCAATATAAATATGGAAGTACTATTGTACATAATACTCACATTCCTCTGTAGAATTTTGACCTATTCATTATTACAAATGTGTTAAAGGGGTACTGCAGTGATAATTTACAATTTTTCAGTTGTTTTATATAATAAATGTGGATCCATATCAGAAAATTCAAACTTTCCTCCCAACTGGATATGCAGATATCAAGTTTGTTTTAGATATGTTAATAAGGGATTGTGATGTTACCTGGACTAACTGCTACTGTAAATGCAATGACAGTTGAGCGAAACTCTCACAAAAGCATGGAAACCTGACCAAGTACACATATTCCACTTTTACTATGGAGATTAATATAGAAAAAATGGAGAAATTACTATTAAATGCATTATTTATGATTCCCCCCTCTATATCTGCACACCGAACGTGAAATAATGTAGCTCTTCAAGATGGATATGTTTTGTGTGTGATGCACGAATTAAACTTATACACCTTTATGGAGTCCGTATTGGCATGTCATTTGTAATGGTTTTATAATCTTGTATCCCTGAAGACTGAAATGGTTAGTGCAAGCATACATCTTGCAAAATCACAAAGCGTCCTGTTTTGTTGGTAACTCGGAATAAATCTGAATAACTTGGCTTCATTTATGCTCAAAATTATATGATATGTGACCAGCGCTCTCTGGGTATTCTTAAGCAATAAAATATATTTTTTTTAAAATCTGACTTTATGATAATTTTGTGAAATTGCAGTCATAATATGGCTGTGCGTCTTGACGGGGTCTTGACATCTGTATCCTTGCAAATCGGAAATATGGCTCAGTAGGAGAAATTAGGAGAAATTTATAAACCACTGCAGACATTTTCTTGCTTATTATATTGCTAAGCAAAAGAATTTTGCTTCCCTAATGATGAGGGCACTTGCACCAATTTTTCACTAACACATCTGAAAATCATACTTTTTCTGCTACACAAAAGGAAAAGGTTCTCTTTTCCTCTTAAGTTGCTTGTTGCAGTATAAAGGGCAGCACATATCTTACCACTATTACACTGTTGAAACTTTGAAAGATGCTATAAAATTTCTTTTGGATAATACTTTTGTTCAATGTGGTCCATTGGTTTTTCAACAAATAAAAGACATTCCAATGGGTAGCAACTGCTCCCCTTTACTGCCAGATTTGTATTTAACCTGGCTTGAATTTAAGTATATGGATAAATGGATGAAAAAGGACTTTCAAATGGCTACAAAATTATCAAACAACGCAAGATATATTGATGACATTGCTTGTGTAAATTTACAAAATTTCAGTGAAATTGCTAAAGAAATTTACCCAAAGGATATCCCTTTGGAGGGAGACAATTCAGATGGTTTCAGAGATTTGTTTTTGGACTTGGATATTCAGGTTACTAATGACAGGTTTTGTATCAAAGTCTGTCACAAAATAGATGAGAAGAGATAGTAGTTAATTATTCTTTCCCAGACAGTAATATTTCGGATACTATTGGATATAATACATTTTTTGTCACATATTTTGAGATTTGGTCGTATTTGTTCTAAATTTCAGGTCTTTGCATCTAGAACCAAATTAATTTACAATAAACTTGAGTCAAGAGGTTTCAGAGGTGTACTTTTGATCAAATATTTCTACAAATTTGCTGTAAATATTCCAAGATGGTTAGAAAGTTTGGCTTCAATAATTTTAGAGATTTTAGACTTGCCTGTTTTGCTACTTAATTTTATCTTTTGACATCTTTCTGTTTAAATGTTCACCTTTCAGACATTTTAGGCTAGCTTGTTTTCTGTGAAGTAAACCCCCAGGGGCTACAGGGCTACAGGTAGCAAGAAGCGGCCTACGACAGTTACAAGCTTGCCCAATTGTACTTGATATCTGGTTAATATTTTCATTGCATTTTCTTGACATAAATACAAATGACTTTCATTTTTTTTTGCACTTGCCCTATAATTCTACTGTTAATGTCCAAAGCTTATCAGAAAGTTTGGGAAAATATTTCACAGTTTTGTCTGTTTTGCTACTTAACTTTATCTTTTGGCTTCTTTCTGTTTTAATATTCGCTTTCAGACATTTTAGGCTTACATGTTTTCTGTTAGGTAAACCCCCAGGGGCAACATGTAGCAAGAAGCGGCCTATGACAGTTACATGTTTGCCTAATTGTACTTAAAATCCTGTTAAGAAAAACTGTGTTGATAGCAAGTTTCTGGCATAAATGCTAATGACTTTAATTCTTTTCTGATATGCCTAAATGCATATTTACTCAATTAAAAAAAAATACTCAAAATTGACAGTATTTTCTCAAATGTCACAAACCTGACACATTACATTGAAGCATTGATTCAGGGTTGGAAGTGTTATAGAGCTTAATTGTTTGAGGAGTGGGTGTCATCATGGGGTTTGTTTTTCATCCCTGGTGCAGGGTGCACATTGTTGCGGTCCTTGTTAGGATTTCCCTTGGTTTATACTAGTGGTCTAGCTGCAACTGTTTATTTTACATTCACTGGGACTGAATATAATGCCCCAGCTTGTTTCCACTTCAGTTAAGCATTGGCGGATGGTTTAACTAGGATAAGCTGTCCAGCTAGAAAGGGTACATATTGGTTCAGGGGTAAATCAACTTGTTCTTATCTGAACCTGTACTATGCAAATTTGGTAATTATGGTTTGGTTGACAGGCATTCTTCTTTCGTATGAAGCTCTGCATTTATAAGGAAAACTTCACGTATTTAGCTAATTCATCATTGCCACGTTCATATATATTCATTATTATGTGGGTTCTCTTTGCTGAATATTTAGCTAAGACAAGGAGCCGCTACTCAGAGAGGCATGTACGGGTAAGGGGCTCCGAAACATGTTGCGTATTTACCCGCTAAAGACCCTTTAAGATAGCGGAGGGGATTGAGCGGCGCGCAGCGGTCCCGCGACTTTGATGTTGCATAGATGAACTATGTTTCACATTTCACCCACAAAACCATACATTTTATTAATTGTTCAGACATCTAAATTTGTTAGAAAGAAGATTCATATCGATACGATAATTTTCAAGGGTTTTATGCGCCCGTTTACAAGAGGGTATCAGATTTGACATTTTTTCAGCATTTCTTTAAAAGTAATCGATGCAAAAGTGTATTACCTATGTAAAATTAAAGTATAGACCAATATGCAGGAACCGTATTTTCGGTTTACAAATAAAATACATAATAACAGAATTATCGAATTCTTTGATCATCATTTTGAACATCAACAGTTACTTCATTTTGTGAGCTACAAAAGTCTCGGAAGGGGACATCTGACGGAAAAAAAAAACGGTTCCCAGATAATATATTTATCTTTCAAAAGACGATTATTTGAAGCAGATCGATCAATTAGCTTTTTATTGACGCTGTACACAAAATTGATTCATAAGCAGAAAAATTAATTCCGAAAAAATCGCCGTTGAAAGATTTTAGGCCCTTTTTTCGCACATTGTTGGCCATAGTGACAATACAGCTTTCCAAATTCGGCCTGTTTTGGTCTCAGTACTTCGAAGAAATGTCAATCAACATCTTTGATGTGTAGTTTCCTACATACAATGATGTTTATTGGCTTAAAAAAGCAGTTTTTTTACCCAAATGACAAAATGCAGCCACACTTGAAGGCTTGTCACTCGGGTTTCCACGTGAATGAAACAGCTTCAAAGGGGGATTCGAAAGCGGATTAGCCACGTGACCCGAAGGTGCCATCACCTTGACCCTAGCAATATTGTTTGCATATGGCGCCGCTTGAACAAACGGGTTGCAGTTTCACAGCTTGCTCTACTCAGAAGGAGCCCGGTAGGCAGGAGTTGCTCACTCACTTCTCATCACCTTGGATCAAAGAACAACATGGCTTTATTAACGGCATGGATGGGACATTCGCCATTCAGTGTCTTGGACTACTTGCGACCTTACCGAAAAGAAAGTTGGAAAAATCGACATGCCACGATCACGGAAGAAAAGGAAGCAGGTGGATGACAATGTGAAAAAAAGTGTTGACGACCAGGAATATGGATAGGACTGAGTCCGAGGGTAAATCGGACTTCAGCACAGTCACCGAATTCAATGTAGCTTATAAATGCTAGATAGGCGGTCAACATGAATGATCGTGACGTAACATTTAAGACAATAATACTGTTACTGATAAACAAACACCCCCAGGATAAATTATATTTCAAAGAAGAAACAAAAAAAAAAAAAAACAAAAAGCGAATGTTTTATATGTGTTGAGAATCCATTAGTTTCAACGTTGTATTGGTGATGAAACTGTATTGCTAGATTGAATAACCTAATCCATTGATTTGCTGAAGTAGTCTTTGATCAGACCCTGACGGTTACTTAGATCAATATCAATTATAATGCACCAGACCATGCTCAGATGTAAGGTGATGACGCTACCCTTCGTGCGCAAGGGTAAAACTTTCTTGCCTGCCAAGACGGACTGTGTTTGCTTACCCAGCGACACGCACTTCAAGCGCAATTTAACAATTACGCAGAGCGAGTCTGTCTGGCAGTCAAAAAAGTTTCCAATTCCCACAAAATTGAGAAAGAGGTAGGCATCGTGAGGCAATGTGTTCTTCGTGGCCTTGGCTTGTGCGGTTTTTTTGTTGTTGTTGTTGTTGTTTTTGTTTTTGCCGGGAGCACAATAGAATACGCCAAGCCTATTTCATTGGTTCCTCCACATATTAGCGCCGTCCTTGTGATAAAGAATGTCATTAAATTTGCCATGTTTTTCTCGCGTATTGCCATTCGAAACCTTGCCACTCATGTAACATATTTTTTTATTTTGTGGATATAACTAGCCCACTGAAAGATAGTTGGCTCACCCTTGAACTGCAATAAACTGATCGAGACACAAAACCGAAACTTCCTGATGGGTGAGTGCGGGCGAGTGGTATCGGAACATGCCGCGCACAGTGAGACAAAATAATTTTATATGACCGATCAACCAGCTAAAAGCAGAGTACAGAGTCGCTTTTTGCAGTCATTTAACAGTAATCTGATTATTTTATCCCCGTGATGGTCAAATTTTTAAAGCTTTTTTTTCTGTCCCCTCGCTCAGTGTACTTCGAAACACCCCCGTATGAAGTGGGCAAGTCCGTGCATGTGCAATGTACCAGTCTTCCAGTTCCACAAAATGGGACAGCGCTACAGACGATACCAGTTTTAGTGGAGGCGTGTGCTTCATATAAATTTACTTCAAGGTTAACATTAAATGCTATTCACCGTTTCACATTCAGGTAAAGGGACATATAATTATTGAAGGCAGATATAATTATTTACGCTGAATCGAATCCCCGCTTTTATAGTTTGCGGCATATTTATAGCCAAGTGGTCCAGTGTTAGGATTCCTCGATCGTCATGCGTATTTTTTGCCAGTAAACATTAAAAGCAAATTGGTCTTGGATAGGGCAAGACTGTAGAAAGGGTTGTAAGCCTTTATAATGTATACAATGCCATGATTCTTAGTAACAATTTACGCATAGGTTGAAATCGCTTTCATTGAAAACACACTGAGGCTCACGTCCATCGCCAGGTGCCGTTTTGACAATCGCCACCTTTTATCGACCCTATTTTTTTTTTTTTTTTTTTTTTTAATCACACTGAGAAGGAAAACATGAGCCCATCGATTCAATTATCTACATGGCTATTTGGTCACCACAACAAACCCATTAATCTGTCCTAATCTTGTCAAGGCAGTTTATACAAGAATTGGTAGGAGCGCACCTCAAAATGTCACAGTTGGTCGCTTGTCGTTGCTACGGTCCTGGATTGTGGAAAGCAGCCGACTGCTATCCAAACTTTGGCGGACTAATTAGCATACATTTGTAAACAGACATGCTCATGCTGCAGCTAGCTAAAACATGGTCATGTTTTTTCCCTTTTTTATCACATAAATTTTGCTTTTTTAGTATTCATGTTTGGTGACAAGAAAGTTAAAGTGCCAAACTTTACGGAAATGGAAAAAACTCATTTTCTGTCGGGTCACGATTTTGCCGTTATAGCTCAATCCCCTCCGCTACCTTAATTTATTTGGGCTTATACAGCCTATGTCAAAATTTTACAGAAGAACGTTTGCAATATGGACAATAGTACTTCTATGTATATAAGTTAGAGAGGGGCACGTTAGCTTATGGAGAGTAAAGAGTTTGGACTGCGGAATAGGGTAATGACTACTAGGAAGTGGTTTTGGCCAAAAAGACACAAATACAATTGTACTTTTGAACACTTCCTAATTCTTGTGGATACACAGACACACAGACACACACAAACAAACACACACAAACACACATAGATAGATAGATAGATAGATAGATAGATAGATAGATAGACGGACGGACGGACGGACGGACGGACGGACGGACTGATTGATTGATTGATTGATTGATTGATTGATTGATTGAAACAAGGATGTGCAATAATTCAGCAATCCTGGTATGACCTAGTGCAGTTAGGACAACACATTATATGAAAACACATAACGATAAAAACGCATGTATTGTAACCTGAAATATTACTTACGTTCTACGGAAA
Source organism: Hermodice carunculata (assembly GCA_964020975.1). Taxonomy (NCBI): domain Eukaryota; kingdom Metazoa; phylum Annelida; class Polychaeta; order Eunicida; family Amphinomidae; genus Hermodice; species Hermodice carunculata. Next base: position 141,669 of record CAXHWN010001041.1, on the reverse strand, counting down.
CGTGTCTTGCCTGTGACTTGGTTAAAGGTAAAATTCACAAAGCTTCATTCAAGATGCAAGTTAACCTGACCAAACTGACCACGTACACGTGTGCTGTTTGGTAACGTCTGATTGCAAAATGAAACACCGAAAATATTGCAGTGAAGTCACATGTACCTCAGCCGCATATACCATACTGTGCACTGTGTTTCATGCGTAGTGTAAGGTCTGGTGACCCCCTCCTGTCCCGCTCAAGCCGACACATAATGGCAGAATGCTTGAATTTACCCTTTTTTTTAAACTTCCTGCTTCGCCGCAGTCCAGCTTACTCTGGGATATTTGTGGATTGTTACAGTTGGCTATTTTTCTTTATACACGGAACACTGCACCTTTTCACTCCGTCAAAGGCAAAAGCAGCACATACACATTCATCATGTTCATGTTCTCTGAGCTTTGACTTTGCATCAATGTGTTGTTTCACACACACATATTATCCATATACGTGCCATATATATATATATATATATATATATATATATATATATATATATATATATATATATATATATATATATATATATGTGTGTGTGTGTGTAGCAATAAGAGAAAAAGAATGATTCCAAATTCATATGCATTATAACATAGTGTGGTACAGTACGATACAATACACCAAACAATATAGTCAATGTACATGTAATACAATGACAACGTATAACACGTTTTATTTAAAAATGGAAGTTCTATTTTTTTTTTTTTTTTTTGGCTTGATTTACAGAAATTGATGACTTTTTGCCGCCATTTCTGGATGTCAATACCTGATAGGTCCACATATCTACAATTTGTCTTGAGTGGACACACTCAATTCACACGAAACATGCAAACAGACGCAGCTGAGTGAAACAACCACTCACTTGGACCTCTTTTATCATTTTCAAAGCCACGAGGTCATGTGTTTCAAGGTGGTACCCCATTTTAGGTGGTGGTGTTACATGTGATGCATATTCTCATAATTTTTGATAAAAGCATGATAGCAAAAATTGGATAATTCTTTTATGTTTGGTGTCAAATGATAGGCTATTACGTTTACTTTTGAAAAAAAAAATAATAAATCAATTTGCAATACCCTTTGTTTATGCAGCTGGGAGCAAAACGCGGCAGGGTTAGGGTGGCGGCAACTCAGACACGGCAACTCGGACAGGGTGGTTCAGAATGCATATGGCCATGACTGTAGTAAAGATTCATATTTTTGAGGAGTCAAAATTCTATCACTTTTCTCTCTCTTTTTTTTTTTTTTTTTTTTTTTGGTTTTGTTTTACAAATTACACAAACTTGCCATGCAGCTGGCCTAAAATGTCACTAAAGGATACTCAACATATATTCATGAAGTGGTAGCTATCAAAGTTGGATTGTACCAAGAAGTCCACTTAATAAGCAGTCATGAACACGATTTTACCACAGCCACGAAATGAAAATTTTGTTTCAATCAATGGAAGTGTCATATTTTGAAACAAATACATGTACGATTTCTATGGGTTTCCAGACTTCACCTTGAATTTTATAGGTATTCCAGGCTTGGCATGCAAGGTTTACTTTCCAGTTGTTGTTTTTTTTTTTCCACAGGTGTTCTAGATTATATGAACCATGTGTTGGCTTATGAATTTGACAAAAACATCATGACATGACTTAAATTGAATTGACCTTACCACACCTTTTGTTCCAAATAAAGGTTACCATGAGTGACCTATTGTCCTGTGGTGAGGTGGATAAAGGCCTCGTCTTGGGACTTGATGCACATGGCACTGCTATTTGAGCTAAATGACCATGCCCTATTTACCTTAAGGCTTCCAGTGGCCAATTCTGTGCCAGTGCCATGCTATTGTTTTACCTGTCCTGCGTCTGGGACATCTCAGTGGTAAAGTAGGTGACCAGTGTGGTGGCACCATAAGTTGACCCGTCTCCATATATGCATCGTCTATTTATAGGTATGGTTATTTTAATGGGGCTGGGTTAGTTCAGTTTACCATTATAAGTTTGGCACTGAAAGAGTTAAAGTCCATATTTAACCAAATTTGCCTGAGACATGTGGAATATTGTACATTTAATCATTTTTGTACACATTTCATAATAATTTACAGTATTATGGTCCTTAATTTGACCTTCAAGATGTATATTTTTGCACTACTATGAAAGTCCTGGATATTTGGGGTTTAAAAAATTCATTATTTTGAAGTTGTCCTAAAGCTAGGTGAAGTGGTCAAATTATGGTCCTTATGTTTTCATCCATAAAAAAATACTTTTTATGTGCTCTTGTGTTCATGTCTTTTCCCATTTTCATGAAAAATTTGGTTTTTATGACTATTTATATAATGCATTGGCAATTATGAGAAATGGTCAGAAAACCATCTGTACTCCCCCATTCACTTCAATGTAAATGACCATTTTCATGAACTGATAAAAGCATGAAATAATAGGTTTTCCCAATTGGTTTTTGGCTGTATATGATGTGCCATGGTATGATATATTGAAAAGAAAATGAAAAGAACTAAAAATAACCAATTTTACCCATGTAACGCTAATTGTGACCAGTTCATTACACAAGGCCACCAACGAGTGGTAATACTCAACCCAGCTCGTGTAAGAAATCCAAAATGAGGTCCACATGTAGAAAAACACTCATTAAGACCTTTTCTGTATATATTCAAATAAGTGGAAACGCTCAGTTGTCATCACTATAGTCGCAAATCAGTTCCAAATGAGGAAAAACACTCTGCCTTTGAAATGCAGCTCTGTATAAAATCCTGCCTAGTTGAGTTATAATTTAACACTCAAACGATTCAAACATAACATCAATTATCCAAATGAATTAAATGACTATAGAACACATTTGAGTCTTTTGTCAAAATAAAGATAAAGTCAACAAAAGACAAAGCAGAAAAAAAATAAACAAGCAAACAACAGCACAAAAAAATAATAATAATAATAAAAAAAATAAATAAAGAAAAAAAATCGGACAACACATCGCAACGTGTGAAAATACTCCCTTGAAGTTTGTCCTTGGTCTGAATAGGAGCTCTCTATTTTATATGAGTGTAGATGCCCAAATCAGTGAGTACAGAATTGTAAGGGGCAAAATGATCATCAACGAAAATATCCATTTGACTAAACAAAAGTTTGATGTTTAGTCGGCACGCAAATGTTGAAATATACTCAATGGTACAAAGTAATTTCAATGTGATGAAGATCCCAATTTAAGACAGTGATGGCAACCTTTGTGTGGAACTGACCAGCTGGCCCCTCATAAACATTACCAAGTGCACTTACTTTAGATTATGTCACTGCATATACTCAAACATGCATACAATGCTTGATCTTAGATTTTAACCACCATTTGGAAAAAAAAATGAGAATCATAATGTGTTCTTATCATATTGCCCATGCTGACAGTCTGTAATCAAATAGGGTAGAGTGAAACCTAAATTTCGAACCATTTGTTTTAGTGTTTTTATGTAGTAAGCATATACAATTTAAATTACTGGAAACTAGAATGATACTGTGTCACAGAGTTGATAACTTAGACTTCCCAGAACTGTTTGTCCTTGTGTGTGTTTGCTTGTTTGTGTGTGTGTGTGTGTGTGTGTGTGTGTGTGTGTGTTTACCTTTCTCAGTAAGTTGACAGTACGTACATGCACATTGCAGTATTAACGTTTACGCATTGAATAAAACGTTGTGTGATCAGATTTTAGCCCTCTAGTCGAAATTAATGATTAATCAGTGTAATTAGATGGCCAAGTTTTGAGACATATTGCACTAAACGTACATTAATTGTCATTTAAATTTTCGACTAATATATTTATCTGTTCACATGTAGCATTTAAAAATGCGCGGTTAAGGCTACGTATGGTGAATAGTTCCTTTTTTCTCTGTGAAGTAGCACTTAAATCTTGTAGATCATAATATGGGAACGGGGGAATGTATTTAATTTCCTTGGAATCACGATTGATGAATGACTCAGCTGAAATGCTCATATTGAAAAAAAAACTACCTCGAACTTTAGGAATCATGAACAAAATAAAAAAAATACCTTCCCATCTCCGGAATGACAGAAATTTACAATGCATTAATATTATTGCACCTTAACTATGGTATATTAGTATGGGGCTTTAAATGTAGCAAGCTCCAAAAATTGCCAAAAACAAGCTGTACGTATTATAACCCATAAGAAGTATAATGCACATACGGCCCCCTCTTTAAAAGCTTGAAGCTTTTGAAAGTAGATGATTTGTTTACAATATCAAAGTACAAGTTTTATCATCGATATGTTACTAAAAAGCTTCCTGTAAATTTACAAAGACTACCTTTTCAAGATACTCTTAGGCCCATTACAAGACAAGCTAGAAAGAATTACACCCCTAGGTATGCCCATGACTATGCGTAAAACCACATAAGACACGAATTCCTAATTGCTATTAACACTGCACCGTTGTGTGTTCGAGAAAAAATTTCCAAAGTCACAGCATTAGAACCATGGTACAATATGAAAAGCAAATTTGATTTCACAATATGAAGAATCTTGCTCTATTGAAAACTTATGTTTGCATTAGTGCTTATTTATTTTTATTTTTTTAAGATGCGTTATTTTTCCACTAAGTTTGCTATTAATTGAGTTTAATTATGGAATGAAGTGACATGTCTGTGTCATATCTGGCAATTTAATGGTTCAATCGACTGGAAAGTGTTTCTATCCGTGTTAAAATTGTCAATATGAACAAGTATCACCCTCACAGGGTGGCTTCCATGACAGCGACATTATTTTTGTCTTAATGAAAGTCTCCCCGGTCAATGTTAATGTCACAATATATTTTTCTAAAAATTTCAACAACTACTGACCAAATAAAAATATCCTGAGTCATGAATCCTGAGTCCTGAGACTCACTCTGAATGGAACAAAGCTGAGGAATTGTATGAACCAGAGTAGTCGTCACGTACAGAGGCACCCAAAACTGTAATTAGTAATTGTTTTGTGTCGATACCCTTGCAGGTGCAAATCAAATACACTGGCGTGCACAGCCCTGTGTTCATGCAAAGGAGAACGTCCATGAAATTAGCATCATTGGTTTCCACTCTTCATGAATATGGATCTGTTGGTAACTCCGTATGCTTTGTTGTGTCGTGTGGTCTTGAAAGCTGCACAAAGATTGCTTTCCAGCACCTTTCACTGTACCTGTGTGAAGCAGCACAATAAAGCAATTTCCCACTTGTAGTTCAAATGGGTCTGTAGCTACCGAGGAACCTAGGTTTTAAAGCGTGTTCTGTGAGCTGCAAATGTAGGACCATGCTATTTGAATATATGGGTTTGTCCAGCATGGCAAGAAGGATAAATGTGTAAAATGTCTTTTTTTATTGAATGTTTCCGCAGCTATAATATTAAACAACAAACCCTATAGTGTGACCTGTGACCTTCATTATGACCTTGAAAACTATTCTAATTTAAGGTCATCTATGATGGTACGTATGTGTATGTATAATTGAAATGTCCTTATTCATATGTGACAACGAACATTGTTTTGTCATTACTTGTTTTGGATTTCAACGTTAGGTGCACATGTAGGTACATTGCTAACATTAATGCGAAAATGGTAATTTCAAACAGCCCTTCCCAAAGAAATTATCGACCCTGCCTGGAAGATTTTTTCGAGAGAGCGGCCATCGTATGTCGTTATTTTGCAGTAAAGTTAATTCAAACACAGCATTTTATTTCAACTTGTCCAGGGATCAATTTGGGCCTGGAAAACAGCATAGCGGCATAGCCACAGTTGTTCGGTGAAACAGCATAGCCTTGGTTGTTGTCTGATCGTTATTGTAATATTTCGCAAGATTCAAGGTGTTTATTTGTCTGAAATACTAGGGCAAACGGTGGCTACAGTACTGTTAAGACAACACTTACTATGTAAACCTTAATCTGCCCACTTATTTGTGTGTCTAAATCAGTTATCATTGTGAGTTACAAATGCAAATGCGTCACGATACTTTGGCTTGAGCCACGTGGTAAGCACCATTTTGAACATTGAGCAATGCACTGATTAAGGAACAGTCACACAAAAATATATATGATTTTGATATCAATGTGAACTGTGGCCACAGTATATATCATATCATTATTGATGCTCTGAATCATTTGCAAGATGCTTACTTTTGCTTTTATATATTATACCCACCCACGCACCCCCCCCCCATCAGCCCGATACTATCCTCATTTGCAAACCATTGTGTGTGAAATTCTCAATTTACAAAATGGCAGCCAAATGCCTGTGAGCCAATTGAATATTTGAACACGTAGTATCCAAAACATATGTGTGATTGGTGTTAAGGAAAGATTTATTTGTCGAATAAAAATTGATAAATAATATACCTATAAAGGGACTTTCACTGAGTGAGGATGACCTGAAAGTGTAAATACTACATGTGCAGTTATCAGTTGTAGCCAGTCATGAGCCCCAGAATAGGGATATTGTATCAGACACTAAGGTCGCCCCCAGGCTATGAATTAATCAGCAGTACTAAAAGGACCTGTCATGCGCTATTAGTGAGTGAAAGATGCAGCTTGAGGGAGAAGGTTGCGCCGACAGTGGATTTAGGTCCGAAAATACCGACGGACTTTGATATCAGTAGTAAAAATAATTGTAACGTACTGGTGTGTACATGCACTAAATCGTATGCCTTTATCATTCGATGCATGATTGTTATACTACACCGCTGCACTGATATCAGTACGCATGGTTCTGGTGTGCAAATGCAATAGAAGGGACTCTTATTTTTTATGATAATGCCACAGCTTTTTAACATTTCGTGTTGACTGTGATGTGGCTGCATTATCAGGTATGTCTAGCATTCGCATGACATCTATCGGATCCATTGTCTTTAATTTTTGATTATCTGAGTGACATTATATGACAGTAACCCTGGTGCAATACAGTTACACTCGCGTTCAAGTTAACAAACGCCAAACGCACACAAACGTTTCCCAAACACTTTCAGTGAAAGTCAAACATTTTGAAAACGCGTAGCAAACACTTTGCAAACACTTTCCAAACGCTTTACAAACACTTTTCCAAACACTTTCAAACACTTTGCCGAATGCGTTTGGTGAAAGCCGAACGTTTTCAAACACTTTCCTCTTTGCGCAAACGTATGTGATACATGTACATATACACTTGGTAATCTAATTCTAATGACATGGATTTGTCACCTTTACCTGCTAATATTTATATGGTTACTGGTAATCAACAATTTTATGACATGGTCATGCCTAATTAAGAAAGAAAATAAGTATAAGTAGAAAAAAACAAATAATATACCTACATTAACAGGTTTAACACTTCTTTTATTATAAAGTTACAAATCTTTCAGTTGCAAGTATGCCCAGCCACTATCATACTTTTTCTGAAAGTGAAGTTCTTGAAAAAAGGCTAACGTTGAAAATTTCGAACGAAAATACAGAAGCAGCTCAATTTAAGTATTGTTTGCCTTACTAAGCCAAGCAATAAAAATAGCTCCAGTGGAGTATTAAAGCCAGGCGACACTCCATTGGCATTGGAGTAATTATATATATTTTAATTGAATATTAGGAACTATTTTGGAGTTAAGTTATAGGCAATATCATGATCAGATCATGAATCATGATCTGATCATGATATTGCCTACGGATTTACTCCGAAACAGTTTTTGAAAGATGAAGTATTAATGACATCTTAAATGAAGAATTGAGTCTTTAAATAATTTTAGGTGAAGTAGACACTTGGGTAAACGTATTTGGATCGTGTTTTATATAAATATATCCAACGTATATAATGCTGGATAAGTGCACATTGACACGTAGGTTCATCATATATTGCAGGACCTGTTAAAGATACGTTTGGAGATTCCTCATTATTTAAATGGAAGTGTTTGAAATACATAGTGTTTGAATGCGTTTGTGAAAGTGTTTGAAATCGTTTGGGTAATTGTTCTATGCGTTTGGAAAGTGTTTGAATGCGTTTGGAGAAGTGTTCGGTAGCTTTGTGAAAGTGTTCGAACGTTTTGTAAAAGTGCTTGAGATTTTTACCAAACGCTTTCCAAATGCTTTCCAAACACATTCCAAACACTTTCCAAACACATTCCAAACACTTTCCAAACACATTCCAACCATTCCATCTAATTTAAAGCTCTCGTCCTTTTATATTAACAAAATATGTGTTTCACTGTGTTATAGTCCATTGGCGAACCCTGCCAAACAAACAATAATTACGACAGCACTAAATAGGGTAGAAACCAGCCTAGCTCACACCAGAAACTACGGGGAGCAAATCCATTTTCAAATACGGCCATGTTTGAAGATATCGATAAATCCATTTAAGGTATCTTTCAATGTGGCCATCGTTCCAGCAAAAAAAATCTGAATGTTCACTAGGTTTTAGAAATCTTTATAAATAACAATAAAGATGGCTGTCTTTTTGAAATGAAAATAATGTAATGCAACCAGGTCTTCCTATGAGTTGTGACGAATGATAAACCATGGATACCATGGGCCCTGTTGGAGTCACAGATGCTATTCTTCGGAATACACTAACACTTATTAGATGTATTGCGCCACCTTTTTGAGTTCCGAAAGTGTCTACAGGAAGGGAGCGTGAATCGTTTTCATGGTATTGAAACTCGGGTAATTTTAAAGATATATACAAATCAATTTACGACATCTTTAAAGATGGCCGACTTGTAAATATCTAAAATCACAAATATATTACACCACATTGGACTGTGCTTTATGCCTACAGTCAGATCTGGTAGGCACTCTACTCTCACACAACACTGACTCATAGTGACAAAACTGTTGAATGTATCATCCATTACTTCCCGGTTCACACACTGGGCTTTTTAAATGTAATTTTTATCCTTGGTTGTTTATTGTTTATTCTTCATACACGGGACAGTGCACCCGTTCATGCCGTCAAAGCCGAAAGAAGCACATACGCATTTACAGCGTTCAAAGCCCCTTACCTATGACCTTGCATCAACGTTGTAAGTTTTTTGAAGGCGTTTTTTCATAAGCTTGTCATCCTCGATTCCGTGGTAAATTGTTTATAGGTTTTCTTTTTTCCTAAACTGGCCACCTTACTTTCCCTTTTAATGGTCTCACACACAGACACACATACAAAGATACAATCGCACATTTTATGTGCATCCATGATGCATGCAGAATATATATATATTATACACATACACACACAAATGTATATATGTATATATATATATGTATATATATATATATATATGTATATATATATATATATATATATATATATATATATATATATATATATATATATATATATATATATATATATATATATATATATATATATATTGGTTCGCACAAGCAGTCTAGCTGCATCTGTTTATTTTACAGTCTCTGGGACTTAATATAATGCCAAAGCTTGTTTCCACATCAGTTATACACTGGCGGGTGGTTTAACTAGGATAAGCTGTCCTGCTAGAAATGGTACACATTGGTTCAGGGGTAAGTCAAATTGTTCTTATCTGAACCTGTACTAGACAAATTTAGTAATTATGGTTTGATTGACAGGTATTCTTCTTTCATAATGAAGCTCTGCGTATATAGGCAATACTTCACGTATTTAGCTAATTCATCATTTGCCACGTCCGAATTTATTCATTATTATGTGGGTTGTCTTTGCTGAATATTTAGCTTAGACAAGGAGCCGCTTCTCACAGACACAGGTAAAAGGCCCCTAAACATGTTGAATAGTTACCAGCTGAAGACCCTTTAATTTAGTCTGGCTACTTCTGCCTAGTCAAAATTTTACAGCGGATCGTGTGCAAAATGGACAATAGTACTTATGTATGTATATAGGTAAGAAAGGGACCGGTTAGCTTATGGAGAGTAAACAGTTCGGACTGCGGAATAGGGTAATGACTACTAGGAAGTGGTTCTGGGCAAAAAGACACAAATACAAATATATGTATGTCAGAGAAAATGAACATTTACACATGGTTCATAGCGAAGAGTGGTGCAGTACAATTGTTACTTGACATCTTCTCACTTGTCAGTCCCATGCACTCTATATCGTAAAGCGTTGTATCTGGTTATGAAGGAATTATCTTGGTTTTATGCACTGCTTATTACAGAAGCATATGCGTCTGTGTATGATGTGTGTGTGTGTGTGTGCGTGTGTGTGTGTGTGTGTGTGTGTGTGTGTGTGTGTGTGTGTGTGTGTGCCACAGCCAAATATTCTTTCTCGCTGGAGCACTGGTATATGATATGTGTCAGGCTTCGGTGTTCCGCATATGTTTGTTTTATTTGCACCTTTTCATACAAAAGTCTTACTTATGTATATGTGTTTTATCATTTCCAATATTGTCGGGGATAATTATGACTCACAATTGTTAAGAACAAACAAAGTAAACAAAGCCAGAACACTCATTAATTAAAGATACAATTTGTTCGCCACATAAACGCATTTGTGTTTCAATGTATTTTTTACACTGAATCGTTTGGTCAAAAAATCTTCAGGTATACTATTACATTTTTTCCAAAAATAACTGCTTGAGTCGTAGTCGTACAAAATGTTTCAATTAGTTATGACCTGACAATGCCATTGGTAGTCAAACTTCCTGGCATTTAAAAGAAGAGGTCATGAAAGTAGAATGTCTCTTTCACATTAGCCTATGCAGAATCTTGTCCCATCATTAGAGTCATTCCAAGGCCATGCCCAGCAATGTTAAGATATATATATATATATATATATATATATATATATATATATATATATATATATATATATATATATATATATATATATATATATATACATATATATACATATATATATACATATATATACACATATATATATACATATATGTATATATATGTATATATATATATATATATATATATATATATATATATATATATATATATATATATATATATATATATATCAGAGAAAATGAACATTTACCCATGGGTCATAGTGTAGAATGGTACGCATTTAAAACTAAAATCATTTTACTTTGTCACTGAGTTGATGACTGTTTCCAAAACCTGCTTGTCTTTCTTATTTTTTTCCTCTTTCTCAGCAAGTTGACAGTGTGCGTTTAATACGTGAACCCATTAAAGTTCACCCACGGTTAGTTTCGTGGACTTTCTTTTGTCATGGTCATAGGCTTATTGCTCAAACCCAGGGAAGGATATCATTACCAACAAATACTGGTTACACCACCTTTTCAGACAATGCAGAATAGAATGCTTTAGGTTGTATAATTGAATTGAAGTAGATTGCAGTGTATGGACAGGAAACAAATAAATCACGAGTATAACTTTTGAAAGAACCAGGCATTTTTTGCTTTACATCATTACTACACATCCTCATTCTCCCCCTTATGGCCTGTGATGGGTCTGGCGGTGTCAATTTGAATTGCAAAGTTACCTTGGGACATGCTCTGTTTCGTAGCACTATCATGTTTGTGTGTTGAATAGAGCAAGTGTCATGCACTGTAGACATCAAAAAGACACACACACAGTTTCGTCTGCTTGGGAAGAAGTTATCTCCGCCTTGCGTACATATTCCTGCACATGATTGTATATAAAAATCCGTTTGTCTTTAAAATATGAGAACTTGTATCGACCTTATGTGTCAGTTTTCAGTGTTTCACGTGGGCCTACCGAAATATTCATTTATAAATGTTTAATTAGTTGGTTATAATATCCGGCTTGCGTCCAACAATGCTAACCAAGTACTCACTGTCTAACTAAGTAACCAAAACAAACACAGAATCAATGGAATAAATACACAAATAAGCGAATAAATAAAATAAATGAATGAATAAATAAATACGTAAATAAATAAATAAATAAATAAATAAATAAATAAATAAATAAATAAATAAATAAATAAATAAATAAGTGAATAAATAAATAACTAAATAAGTAAGTAAGTAAATAAATAAATAAATAAATAAATAAATAAACAAATAGATAAATAAATAAATAAATAAATAAATAAATAAATAAACAAATAGATAAATAAATAAATAAATAAATAAATTATAATACATAAATAAATAAATACATAAATGAATGAATACACAAATGAATGAATAAATAAATAAAATCAATACTAATGGAAAAAGTGAGGCATTACATCAACGTATCACTGCTTCAATACTTACGCTTTTAGTTACGCTGAAGACAGAATAATTGTAATTGATATAAATATATATGAGGTAACTGCTTAAATTGAAGTCATTCAGAATATGGCCATGTCTAGGAGTACAGGATGCGGTGAAATGCTATTGATCTTATATATATATATATATATATATATATATATATATATATATATATATAGATATATATATATATGCCACAGCCAAATACTTTTTCTCGCTGGAGCACTGGTATATTATCTGTGTCTGCTTTCTGTGTTGCGCATATGTTTATTTTATTTGCACATTTTCATACAAAAGTCTTACTTATGTATATATGTATTATCATTTACAATATTGTCGGGGGTAATTATGTCTCCCAAGACTGGGCAATTGTTAAGAATAAACAAAGTAAATAAAGCCAGAACACTCATTAATTAAAGATACAATTTGTTTGTCACTTAAACGCATTTGTGTTTCAATTTTTTATTTATTTTTACACTCATCATGCCCAGTTTCAGAAATTGAAATCAACCTGGGGACAATTTGAACCCCTCTCAAGTCCTAGTTAGAGCCCGGAGTCAACAGTGGGCTCACTTTCAGAAGTTGAGGTAATTATGAAGCCATACTCAGTTTGCCGATGAATTGTAACCCAGGGTGGTGCCTTGGTTAAATGTGACTAGGGCAGGGAAAGAAGGCATCCCACATTTGTGTTTAAGAACAAGAGCGCAACTTGTGTAATATGGCAGACTTTCTTGGCTGGTTTGATCAATTTGAAATGGTGGAACGTCTGATTCACCAAGAACGTGCATTTTGTCCGAGAAATGACCCATATATTTTGTATGACGATGTTGAGTTTCATCACAGATTTAGACTAGATAAGCATCCTGTTCTTATGCCTGCACCGCCACATGTTTCCCATGTTTCGGCACTATTCCTGGCGTAGTGATATGTTGCTGTCATTAGTTTACATATGAAGTAAGGAACGAAACAAGAAACCCGCACACCTCAACATGGATAGTTACACGATAATTGAAAAGAATTGCACAGCTTTACAGCCTACAGGCACACCACGTTCACCTTCAAGGTCCACAAGCTAGAGTTACACAACCAGGACTCGACCCGAACTTCTGAAAATGAAACCACTCTCATCTAACCCTGAGTCCAAAGCCATCGTTACCTGTATAAGCCATGGTTATCTGACCACAAGTTATCTGTATAACCCCAGGTCACCTGACAAGGACTTCTGAGATCGGGCATCAAACGGTAGGCCAAAAGCTTCAAGTATATTATACCTTTTCCTAATATAACTCTTTGAGTCGTAATCGTACAAAATATTTAAATTATTTTGATCTGACAATACCATTGGTAGTCAAACTTCCTGGCATATAAAAGAAGAGGTTATGAAAGTGGCATGTCTTGTACAAATTAGCCTACGCAAAACCATGTTCTGTCTTGAGCCTTGGAGTCATTCCAAGGCCAAGCTCAGCGAAGTTAAGGTGTATATAAAACGAAAACGTTTAGACCACTATATACACATAATTTATGGTGTTCTTTTCCGGTTATCGCATGGTATGGCAATCTCCATGCTTAATTCTAAAATGAAGGAGAACGTACCTTTCACTGGATCTGCATTACGTTTGCTATAAATGAAACCCCTGTCAGCAAAGGCCCATTTGGTTATATGTCTTTCTTCATTGCATAATTTTCTCGGGCAAATAATACGGGCAGATATGACGAAATAAATTGTTATTTTGTCGCTAACATATAAACAAAGATGAATATTGTAGAAGATGATGTGTCTCTCATAAGGAAGGTTTTTCGGCGACTTTTCTGATCCCAGAGTAATTCTAAATTGCTAGTTAAGCAAGGCTAATTTCACCTTTGCATACCACTTGACATCGGCACAATGACTACAAACTGGTTATTGTCATATATAAAACAAAATGCAAACTACATTAGCAAATAATATGTTAAAGCAATTCAATCACTGGGGCAGATCAAGCAATAATAAAACAGTTACAATGTAAGTAGTTTGGATGACGAAATGTGGATAATAGTGATAATAAAAATAAAAATGAAGAGAGAGAGAGAGAGAGAGAGAGAGAGAGAGAGAGAGTAATAACGTTTTAGTTTCTTCCGTGACTGTAGGCCCGATAGAAGTTCCCAAGCTTCCATTCATGTGTATAAATTATGAAGAGCATGCTGCGATCTAAAATTGTCCTAAACCACTTGGCCAATTGCTTTGGAATAGCATCGAAGCACTTCCAGGTACCACAACCTTTCTATTTGTTCAGGAAACAGCGCTGTGACAGATAGTTATCACCATCATCATGGTGGCTGCAATTAAAACTTATTTTTTTCCGAAATCAATGACAAACCTAATAAACACATAATGATATCTTTATGTGATAGCAAAGATGTCGAGAAATGTAGGGATATCTACAAACAGGCCTACTGGACCTACTGCCTGGCGGCTTGTGTAAACCCTTTCTTAGTTATTTCTTTTTTTTTTTAAGCTAATGTCATAGCGTCGAGCTAGAACAAGCCAGGTTGTGAAGCAGTCTTGGTGAGGAGTAGAGGAAGGGTGTTTTGATTTTCGCAGAGCTCCGATTGCAACTGTTCGGCGGCACCGCTGTGCCGCTCGAAAAAACACACTGGCCAGGCAAAAGCCACCCCAAACACACAGGAACACTATGATTACAGCGTGTTGCAGCTGGCGTACGGCCAGGTTACAGTGTTCGAGGACCATGAACTACGCAGACCGCTGTGGTACAGACGTCTGGTCGACATCCAATAGAGGACCAAAGTCGAAACTCATGTTACATCATCAAGCCAAATGTTAGCAAGTACAGTAAATTTGCAAGCTTATCCGCTGTGCTACATAATAGACTCATTCTTTCTCTCAAAAAGTGCGCATTTCATGCACCCGTACAACTCTGTCAAAGTCACTTTTGAGCAGATCAATGTATCGTTCGCATACTGTTGTCAATGAATCAATATCTTCCCTCGAGACAGACCCTTTGTGATCTCTTCAACCACTTTCTTGATACACAAGTCAAAGGGACTGATATTGTCTGGCTCACTACCAATACTTTTTGGTATTTTTAATCAAAACATTTCTAACATTTCAGGTGGCACTTTGCTTCTGCTGCATAAAGATTATACACGCCGGCCAACTGCACTCTGCGAAAGCCACCTTTCTGAGCCAGTTGCAGGATTTCCTCAGATGTAGCTAAAGTTCTTATTTTTTGCCAGAACATACTTCTTGACAAACGATGCATTTGTCCCAGAATGTTTTAGTATCAGTGCATGATCTCCTTAAGGAACAGGAGGTGAAAATACTTCTGATACAGCTGCTGCGCGTATTGACTGTCTTGCACATAATGAAGCCATTGCACTTTTCTCAAAGCAATTTCACAGTCGCTTAATGTGATTTGCATGTGTGCATGATCTGTGCCACTCGATCAATGGGCGATTCAATGTTTACAGCCAGTTAGCTGTAAAACGTGTCCACGAATTCTTGATTATGGTATCTCATTCTTTGGTCAGCAAATTTTCTGAAGAGTTTTAGGCCATCTTCTGCTGCTTGGTCTTGCAACTGCTTTGTTTCTCTGTTGCAATTATAGATATTCAAATTTTGACATATGAAACACTGATTGCTGCCAATTTATGTTTCTCTGTTTCACCTTCTGCGACGCACTGTATCAAGTTCCATCTTACAGTTTGACACTTGATATCTTGAATTGAATACTGAAGCAACAAGGACATGATCTAGAAAACTAGGACCATTAGCCAGCTTTCTTTACAAACAATTAACCTGTTGAGAAAAAAGATCACAACTATGTCTATGACCATATGACTTGTAAACAAGCAACTAAGACTGATTTAAACACAAACGTATCATCATAGAAATACACCTCTCTACTACAATCCAACTGTTGCAAAAAATATATCTCTGCAGTCCAACAATTAAAACCTTGGCTGGTATAATTGCCATATATTCAGTGCAAAAATTTACTGTTGTGCAGCTACTTTACCAAAAGCACTGCCACCAGAAAACGTAGTTGAGAGAAGATAGAAATAGCTGGGGAAACAGATAAAAAAAGATGACTGGTACTTATAAAAGTTGCAATGCTATTGCATCTGCCCTATAATTTTAGTTGAAATAACTTTAATTTTGACACACGCACAGACACACACACACACGCACACACACACACACAGACACACACACATATATATATTTATATATATATATTTATACATATATATTTATATATATATATATATATTTATATATATAGTGCTTTCTGAGGTATGTAAACCATTTTATTTGAAACCGATCAAAAACATGAACTTTCAAATACTGTGCAGAAGATAGAGTTTCTTACTTCCTTTACAATGTTCCTTCTAATAATTTTATATACATTAGGAAGTCACAAAGAGCACTCATAATCTTCAAATTTATATAAAGAACATCACCGGATGACAACATGAACGGCTTGGAATTATCAGTAAACTAAACCAGCCTTTTATCAAGGATCTATTACTAAAGCTTGAGTTCTGGTAATTTATGGATGGAAGTCAGGGTCGGACGTCACGTCATATAATCTCTTGTAACTCCAATACTAATTAACCCCCCCCCCCCAAGTGCCAACATAACTTATCTGATTTGCAAGATATTTTTCCCTTTAAAATGAGGTATGGTGACAGCTTGTACTGCAGAGTATCCACAAAAGTTATATTTTGAGCCACAGCCCCCTGACTAGAAAATGTTATTGCTGACGTGTAATCATTTTCAGAAATATGGGTGGTTTGCTTTCTTTTTCCTATTTCTTTTTTTTTTTTTTCTTCTTTTTTGTGTTTGTTTTGTTTTGTCTTTTGTCTTTTGTTTTTTGGGTTTTTTTTAATTTTTTTTTGTTTATCTATTTGGTTTTTATTGTTTTTTTTTGTGAAAAATTGTTGTTTAGGTGGTAGTGAATTTTCGCTTCACTGGTCAAAATAATCTAAATAGCCGTAACAAATTACCTTTCATCGTATTAAATTTAATTTTTTCCTCATTTGGAAAATACTTTCCGGTCAGTCTAAAAATATTTACTGTTTGATCCATAAAGTTTCCCGCTAGCTCCCTAAGGCTGGCGTCCATGAACTTCTTGGAGTCTATAACTAAGAAGTCTCCTATTTGTAATGCTGAATAGTTTTTTTTTTCAGAATTGTGTGGAATAACTTTTATTTGTTTAAGCATAATCGCTTCATTCCATGGATCAAACAGCGTGAATCATACTTCAATGAATTATGAATCGCCACAGAACTGGCGTAGGTAAGATTGCATGCATTGCAAGTTAAACCACGGTAAATTCGCGTCAAATGACAATGATCTATACTTCCCGACTTTTAATGCTTCTTGCAAATGTACCGTTTATCGTTTTGGCCAAGTTTATTTATGGGATGCGGAATGCACAAAGACAGAGGCTGCATATGTGAGCTTTATTGTACTTTTTCTTTCGACCTTGGCTACATAGCAAGGCCGATAAACTCTTAATACAATAGAAATGTCTTCTATGAAGCAGTCAATGTAATCTCTTCTGTTTCTGTACTCAGTCACGTAATATAGGTACACTATATTATCATAAGCAAATACATTGTTTGAAACATCATTCCTTTTTCTCAAAACGTCTTATACCACGCAAAATAGCGGGAAAAGTAATGCCTTTTAAATTGAATTTGTCTCAATGCTTGAAATAGTGACACCATATGTGAGAATTTTCTTTGACAGAGAATGTCTCAGCTAGAACATAACCTAATGAAACATTTATTATCTGTTGCGTTCACACTGACACCTGCCTTCTTATAAGTTATGTAATCAGGAAGGAGAAACTCCGTGACTAACCTCCATGTTTCCTATTACGAGGAGTCCCCTAAGATTGCTCACCTGGCAGCAACAGTACGATTAAATTGCGCAACTAGGAAACAACATCACAGAAGAAGAAATTGTTTGTTTTGTTTTTTTATTAGAAAAGATTTCAGCGACAACAATATGTCAATTACTGTGCAAATATTTGCGTTAAACTTAAGACTATGTGATCACCACCAAGCCTCGGAACGCAGTACCGATGCAACTGGTTGTCTGTATACATGTTGTGAGCGTGACCGACCTTACTTACCACAGTCACTTTGAATATATACCGATATACCAAAAGCACACGTGGTCTTTACAATATGTTGCAGAGAGATGAAAAGTTTAGGGAGCGTATTTTTGCTTCAGGAATTTATCTGCAAGACAAAACTAGGCACGGTATATTTTTGCTTGATTTAACGTAAGAGCTGTGCAAGGGAACAAGAAAGTTCGACAAGGTTTCGCTTTATTCGGGATCATTCCTTGTAAACTTCGGCGAAGCAACAAGTTGTTTCGTAATCTGGCTGAATTACGATCAGGCTAGGTGGTGAACGTGGAAGAACGGAAGCAGAATTACAGTGCGCACGTACCTTACTATAGCATCAAGTCACCCGTATATCAGATTTAGGACAGTGGAAGACGATATCATTTCAATAACCTACCAAATGTGTTTAGTTTATGTTTGTTATATTTTTTCTTTGCACTTGTTTTCAATATACAAATTGGCAGAATATTCCAGAAGCTGTAATTCCGGTTTTTTTTTCTATATCCATTCACGAAATTTCATTGCAAGATAGTTTTTGTTGATTAAAATGTGACTTGTTTTTTTTTGTTTTTTGTTTTTTTGTTTTTTTTTACTGTGTTCTAATCAATAAATCGTTGATAAGAATTTGCTTAGCGCGCCAAATACTGTTTATCTTCAGAAGATCTGCTTTAGCTTTCCAGGTGAAACTAACATTGAGCATTGTATCTAACGCGGTGTGTTTTCATTTTACCGCGACAAGAGACGACGTATCAAGTCATTGCTTCACACGGTGCATGATCATAGTTCATAGATTAAAAAAGTTCCAAGTCTTCTTTAAGCTGTACCCGAAATTAGGTTTAACCTTTCTTTACTCTGGTTACATTTCTTACCTGCATCTGCATACGCATTACATGTAGCGTCTCCAATACTATTTCTGGCCCACTGCAAAATATTGTGCATGAATATGTTTTTGCCCGTAGGTATGTCGTTACGTTAGCCACATCTTTGAATACGGACATTTTCCAAGTTCGTAGCCTGCCTCATACTTGGCACTTCTTCTATATTTTGACCTTAATGCAGTACTCCTTTTACATGCCTGTTGTGAAAATGACCCTGTCGTTCATAAGTCGTTAATTTCTCTGTTTGTCTTAAAGTAATCTGTTAAATATTCACCTTGTTTAACGCAAATTTACATCTTTATCTTTTGACCATGTATAACATACATCCATTGTTGTTACAGGTCACTTTTCATTCTATAATTTTTTTTAAATTTGGTGATTATTTGTCTTACCAAATATTGTTTGCTGTCGTTTTATATCATGTAAAATAAATAAATATAGTCAATGTTTGTAGGTCACACTAAAGTTGCAATGGATATGTGTAGGCCTCTTCGGGAACTATACCGGGGATGAGTCAGTTACGTAGCCCCCTCGATTAACAACGCTACCCCCCCCCCTCCTTCAAAGTACCTTACGAGTTTTAAAACGTACAAAAGTAAAATTCCCAACGTTGTGACTATTTGTATCTATCTGAAAAACGAGTAGTCTCAGGAAAATTGGACGCTCAAGTGTACAAGGCACATTACCTAGGGCTTATTCATAATGTTTCTTTACCTATAAATAGACATATTTTGGCGTGGGTGGAAAACGAAGGTGCAAGAAGCTGTCGTTATTATTATTATTATTATTATTATTATTTTTTTTTTTTTTATTTATATATATTTTATTTTGTTTTGTTTTTGGGGGGTGTTGTTTTTTTTTTTGCTTTTTTTTTTTTTTTTTTTTTTTTTGCTTTTTTTTGGGGGGGGGGTTACTTTTGTTTGTTTGTTTTTTCGTCTCTCTTTTGCATACCTTTCCAAATTTGACAGAGATATGGATACGACATTTTGTCGAACGGACTTGTCAGAGGGGTGAGAGATTAGAGTGATTTCGTGGAATCTTGTACTGACAGTGGGGCCCAACAACCATTTTCGTCCCTCTACTTTCATTCAGGTATGTCCCAGCTACTCGATAAAAGGCGGCACACTTCGAAGTCTCTTTACTTAAAGAGCACAGTCGAAAACAGAACAAGAACGATGTCTGAGGCCGGCTTCCATTGGTCGTTGTTGTAATTTAGAACGTTTTAAAAGTGCTGAATAAATTTATCGCTGAGAGAGCGTGGCGGACTATTTCTTGTGAAAATGATATGTAAATTAAGTTCCTCTTTGTTTCAAATATTCAACGGACGAGGGAAAGAAATAAATGTGTGCTGCAAACGGCTGTGGCTAAAAAGTGTCGGTAAACTTAAACACATTAGATGAAGTATTTTTGGGGGGTAACAAGCGCCTCCGGCTATGCCCAGATAACAAATTAAACTAACGTAAAAGGAGATAATGTGTAAAGGGGAAAGAAGCTCCATTTTAAACATGTTTCAACAAACGTCCAGGTTATCTAAGGCCTAACAAAAACATATGGGTGGTTCCGGTAACCCGACTGACCCTACTAAAAAAATCCGATCCTGAATTAATTTTATGAAACATAGAAAAACAGTACTTTCAAGCCACCCTTCCGTAATGAAAGCTGACCATCTCTTGTTGAAAGATTTTATCGAGATAGTGGCCGTCGTGTGTCGTTATTTTGCAGTACAGTAACCTCAAACACAGCATTTTATTTCAGCTTGCCAGGAGGGTTAACTGTGGGCGCGGAAACATCAGCTGTGCATGGCCACGCTTGTTCGGTAAAACGGCATAGCCTCGGTTGTCTGGTGTCACTGTGTTCGTTGCCGTAATATTTCGCTAGCTGTTCATGTCCGTTCTCCGAGCTACCAGGGCAAACTATTGTTAAAGTACTTTTAAAATATGACCTACTATCTTAACTTTAATCTACCCGCTCGGGTGTGTCTAAAGCAGTCATCATCATTAGTTACCAATCCAAATGGGACACGACAGCCTGGCACCTGCAGATCATGCACATAGGTGAGCGCTATTTTGAACATGGCGCAATGCATTGCGGGACAGTGGCACAAAAATACATTTGATATGGATATCAAAGTGAATGGCGGCCACAGCGTATATCATATCTTAATTGGTGCCCTCAAACATTTGCAAAATATTTACTTTTGGCTTTATATATTATAAACACCCAAGATCGTCCCATTGCTGTCCTCATTTAAAAACTATTGGATGCATCGTTCGTATTTTCAAAATTGCGCCCAAGTACTTGGGTTAGATCCGATTGGATATTTTGAAGGGGTAGTATCCAAAAGATATGTGCGATTAGTGTTAACAGAAGATCATTTGGTCGAATGAATGTAGTGCAGAACATATAATGGGATTTTTCCAGCGTGACCATTACCTAAAAATGTAAATATGTTTCCTTGAAGTTACCAGTTGTCTGCGGCGGTGGGCCTCAGAAAAGGAATATTACATCAGACCCTGAAGTCGTTCCAGGATTTGAATGAAGTAGCAGAACTGGACACTCGAAGCAAGAGCCCCCGCTGAGTTGAAGATGGCACTTAGTGGAGAAGGTTGGCCCGACAGTGGATACAGTAACGACGGGTTTTTATGTAATTGGTAAAAATCATATTATCGTGTTAATATTTTTCAGTATTGTGGAAACTGCGTTTTAATTATGCCCTCCTTTCAGGTTGGGGTTCCATATAGACTGGTGCAATTTGCAGTAACAGTAGAGGATGAGCTTGACTAACGTAAGATGAACCACCTGTAAAGCATCTTTAATGTGTCTATTTTCAGGTGCATACAATGCACTGATTTCATGACGAGTGAGACTGCTTTGCGTACCCATCTGCGCACTCAGCACCTCAGGTTATGCCGGCTTTACAGGTGGGAATGCGTTTATGGCACGGTGCGGGTGAGCCAGGCCCGGGAGCCAGGCAAGTCATGCAGGAACGAGATGACGCGTGGGCCAGACAACTGATGCAGATTCATCTAGCGGTGGCACACCGTAGCAGCCCTTGTGTATCCGAGGGAGGGCACATGACCGTTCGAGCGCAAAGGACAAGAGACCCATCTTTAAAGTACAACTACATTCCTTACTTTGGAACGCCAGACTTACTTATTATTGAACACTACTGTGGGATTGTGCATCGGTGGCAATGGGCAAGAATACGATGTTAGTTTGGCACCGGTGGAGTGGTGGTTTTTAGCCGCCACGATGAAATTCAGGCTTTGCCACCCTGTCATACGGGAGCACAAGCTGGTGGCTGGATGGGACAGAGACCACAGTTCTCCTACTGCCACAACCCTGCCCCGCCCTTGTCATCACTTCTTTTGTCTTTTCGTTCCCCTTGTCATTCCCTTTCTTGGTTTCCGAGGGTGTGTTTACGGTCCTAAATGACAATATTTGTATTTTTACATGTAGCTTTCCGTATTTACTCATAATTATAAGCTTGTGTATTTTAATTTGTTTTGATGAAAGAGAAAGCGTTATTGCATTGTACGCCCCACAGGCGCTCGCAACGTTCATCTAGTCAAGCTTCCGTGCCAATATACGCGGGGTGCGGGGGAGGGGGGGGGGGGGGCGAGTGGGTAAAGAGATTGGACCTCGAACATCTATGCACGCAATGACCCACATAGGGCCATATCCGCAAAACAATATTGTGTATTCATCGGTGCAGTCAATTATTTGTGCTAATAAGATGGTGGCAGATGGGCCTCAAACCACAACGTCGTCATATGGAGCACCTGGTCTTACATAGAAAGGTTTGAAACGAAGCTCACATCTGGACTACCATACCGCTTCACATTTGGCATGACTTCTCCGTTTCTGAACACACCAACAAGCCGTAACTCACCAGTTTATTCAAAAACTATTTTCTACAGGTATATCACACAGATAATCCATTGAAATCCACATATATCCACAGCAACAGGCCTATAATTGTCACAAATGTCCCGCAAAATCCATTTCGGGCAAAAAGTCCGACATTCCAGCGCCGAATTCAAACGGGTATCCCATCCTGACTAGAGTTCGTTCCATGGCCTTAGTCGTATGACAACACTTCTCAATCGTCAATCCAACTGTATTCTTTGATCCACGCGCGTTTTAATCCTGTTTTCATTTCCACAAGTCGCGAAACGTGACCAAACTTGATTTCGCCAGTGCTTCTCGAATGCATCGAAGTGTTTTAGTGGCCATACTTTTGACAGGACACAGACTGGTAGCCCAGCTGCTATCTGATTGGTTACACGGAGTTTCAGCCAATCAGAGAGCAGCTGGGCTGCCAGTCTGTGTCTGGTCAAAAGTATGGCAGCAAAACACCTTTGCTGAATAGGAGAAGCACTAATGGAATCAAGTTTGGTCGGGTTTCACGATTTGTGGAAATGTACACAGGATAAAAACGCGAGTGGATCAAAGAATATGGTCTAATAGACTATTGAGAACAGTTGTCATACGGCTATTGTCACGGAACGAACTCGATTCAGGATGGGATACCCGTTTGAATTTGGCGCTGGAATGTCGGACTTTTTGCTCGAAAATGGATTCTGTGGGACATGTGCGACAATTATAAGCCAGTTGCTGTGAATATATGTGGATTTCAATGGATTGCCTGTGTGATATACCTGTAGAAAATAGATTTGGAATAAACTGGTGAGTTATGGCTTGTTGGTGTGTTCAGAAACGGAGAAGTCATGCCAAATGTGAAGCGGGATGGTGGTCCAGATGTGAGCTTTGTTTCGAACCTTTCTATGTAGAAGCTCCATGTGACGACGTTGTGGTTTGAGGCCCATCTGCCACCATCTTATTAGCACAAATAATTGACTGCACAGATGAATACCTTATAATTTATTGCAGATATGGCCCTATGTGGGTCATTGAACGTATAGATGTTCCAACCTCCATGTGCACCTTTACCCCCCTCCCCCACCCCCGCATCCCGCGTATATTAGCACGGAAGCTTGACTGAACGTTACGAGCGCCTGTGGTACGCCCGGTGTGGGCCAATGCATACATGCCGTGCCATCTATGTGGCAAATGATCATAAAATACAGATAAATGAGAAGAAGAAGCTGTCATCTGCAGACAAGCCCCGGAGTCAGTCAAGGTACCCCATATAGTATACAGGATTGACATTAACAGTAACAGTAGCACACATTCAAGTTGAACTAGGACAGAAGATTTGCTTCACAGCAAATCTGTCTGGGTACTTCCAAAATGAGAACAGTTAGAAATGCTACACTTTGCCATTGTTCAATATAATCTAAAGTTTGTGTATTAGCCTCATTTGCATCAATTAAAAAGTTTTAACTTTGGTTCTTGGTTTATTGGATGTGGCCATGTCACAAGCTTACAATTGAAGTTTGAATGATATAACCATGTATAATAGTTTTGAAGCTATTTTAGTTTGTGTATTTGTATAATTTGCACAAACTGAAAACCTACAAGTTCAGTTTGTAGTTTATTAGATGCGGCTATGCCCCATACCTATAAATTGGAATGGCACCTCTATGTATAATAGTTTTGAAGTTATTCAAGATTTAAAAAATGTGCATTCATCTTATTGGCATAGATTAAAATCGTGCCACTTTGGTTCATGCATCGTTCATCGGATTGCTATTTACACAAGAGTCTTTAAATTCATGTCTAGAAACACTTCCTGGTTAACGTTACCATATTCTGCAGTCCAAACTCTATACACTCCATAAGCAAACCTGTCCCTGTCTAGAACCAACATAAACATGGAAGTACTATTGCCTATATTGCTCACGTTCCTCTATAGAATTTTGACCTATTCATTATTCCAAATATGTTAAAGGGGTACTGCGGTAATAATTTACAATTTTTTAGTTGTTTTATGTAATAAATGTGGACCCATATCATAAAATTCAAACTTTCTTCAAGCGTGATAAGCAGATATCAAGTTTGTTTTAGATTTGTAAATGAGGGATTGTGATGTTACCTGGACTAACTGCTACAGTTAATGCAATGACAGCTGAGCGAAATTCTCACAAAAACACGGAAACCTGACCAAGTGCACAGATTCCACTTTGACTATGAAGATTAATATGGAAAGAAAAATGCAGAAATTAACATTGAATGCACTATTTATGATTACCCTCTCTATATCTGCACACCGAACGCTATATAATACAGTTCTTGGGGATTGTTATGTCTTGTGTGTGTGTGATCCACGAATTAAACTTATACACCTTTATGGAGTTCGTGTTGGCATGTCATGTCTAATGGTTTTATAATCTTTTATCTTTTAAGACTGAGGGGGCTAGAAAGAAATGTACACACATAGCAGGAATCGTACCAACTGCAAGCATACCTCTTGCAAAATCACACGGCGTCCTGTTCTTTTTGTAATTCGGAATAAAGCTAAATAAGTTGGCTTCATTAATGCTCAAGACTATATGATATGTGACCAGCGCTCTGTGGGTATTCTTAAGCGATAAAACAAATTACAAAAAGAAATAAAAACGAAATATAAAAATAGATACTAGATACTGACTTTATAATAATTTTGTGAAATTGCAGTAATAACGTGACTGTACGTCTTGTCGGGCTCTTGACATTTGTATCTTTGCAAATCGGTAATATGGCTCAGTAGGAGAAATTGATGAGTCACTGCGGACTTGTTCTCGCTTATTATATCGCTAGGCAACAGAATTATGCTTCCCTAATGATGATGGCACTTGCACCAGTTTTGTTGGTGAAACATCTGAAAATCATATTTGTTCTGCTATATAAAAGGAAAATGTCTTGTTCTTCCTCTTAAGTAGCTTGTTGCAGGATAGAGGGCAGCACATATCTTTACCACAGTTACATTGTACTTTTGAACACTTCTTATTCCTTGTGGACACACATACACACACACACACACACACACACACACACACACGCACACACACATGTATATATATATATATATATATATATAGATAGATAGACAAACAGACAGACAGACAGATAGATAGATAGATAGATAGATAGATAGATAGATAGATAGATAGATAGATAGATAGATGTTCTATGGTATAGACAAGGATATGCAAAAATTCAGCAATCCTGATATGACCTAGTGCAGTAAGTGCAATATATTACATGAAAATATATCACAATAAAAACGCATGTATTGTATGAAAATATATGACGATAAAAATGCATGCATTGTAACCTTAAATGTTACTCACTTTCTACAGAGAGGAGTCTTGTCTGTTGCTTGGCCTAAGGTAAATTTCACAAAGCGTGATTCAAGATGCAAGTAACCTTGCCACACTGACCAGGTACACATGTGCTTGTTTGGTGACGCCTAATTACAAAATGAAACACCGAAAAGATTGCAGTGAAGTCGCATATACCTTGGCCATATATACCACACTGTGTACTGTGTCTCATGCGTAGTGGTAAGTCTAGTGACCCCCTCTTCTCCCCTTCAAGCCGACACATAATGGCAGAATTTTTGAATTTACATTTTATAACTTCCTGGTTCGCCGCAGTCTAGCGTACTCTGGGATTTTTGGTGATTGTTACCGTTGGCTATTTTTTCTTAATACACAGAACACTGCACCTTTTCACTCTGCCAAAGGAAAAAGCAACACATACACATTCATCATGTCCATGTTCTCTGAGCTTTGACCTTGCATCAATGTTATTTCACACACACACACACACACACACACACACACACACACACACACACACACACACACACACACACACACACACACACACACACACACACACACACACACACACACACACACACACACACACACACAACACACACACACACACACACATAATAATAATAATAATAATAATAATAATAATAATAATAATAATAATAATGATAATAATAATAATAATAATAATAATCAGGGGAAAAGAATGATTCCAAATTCATATGTTTTATGATATAGTGTGGTACAGTACAATAGAATACACCAAACAATGTATGCAATGTAATACAATGATAACGTATGTACTGGAGACTAAAATGATACTGTGTCACAGAGTTGAGAACTTAGACTTCCCAAAACTGTTTGTCCTCCTTGTGTGTCTGTGTGTGTGTGTGTCTGTGTCCTTACCTTTCTCAGTACGTGCATGCACATCGTAACAATCCCGTTTACGCATTGAATTAAACCCAGTGTGATCAGATTATAGCCCTCTAGTTGCAAAATTCATTAATCAGTTTAATTAGAGAACCGCGTTTCTTGCAGACATACTGCACTAAATGTACATTGATTGTTTTTTAAATTTTCGACTTGTATATTTATCTGTTCGATTTTAGCATTTAAAGACGCACCGTTTAGGGTAAATATGATAAACTGGTCCTTTTTTTTCTCTGTAAAGTTGCAATTAGATCTTGCGGATCATAATGTGGGGACATCTGTATTAATTGTGACTCAAAACGGAAAGAATCTATGTTCTGTTCCATTACATTGTTCGGCATGTGTATTAGCTAAAGTCCTGGGCTTTGGTGCACTCCATAATGTAAAGTCTCCACCCAGACGCAAGAGTAATGCAATAAGGGGATTACCCTTGGGAAATTTTGTACATTATTAAAGATCTGGTTGGTGTAAACAATAACCACAGAATAACCACAGAGTATTCTACTTTGGAAGTATAATTGTACTAGGGGAAGTACATTCCCTTAGCTATTGGGATGCTCTTGGCAGAACTATGGAAATCATCAAAAACTACATAAAGTAATATTATGAAATATATTATTGTATGACGCCGTAGAAAAACCCAGAATGTTAAATTCCGTACAGGCATTGCGCAACAACATAACCTAGATATAGTCACGAGATAATGATTCAGTCCAGGATATGTATACAAGTTACAAGATATAATAATTATTTATTACAGAGTATTTGGGGTTGTGCAGTAAATGAAAGTGCGTTGTATAACATTAGAATTAATTCTTCCCAGAATTAATCAAATGATGATTCAATTGCAGATCGAGATTGTTTTAATCATGACAAGTCTGTACATATAAAAGGGTACTTTTTTATCATGTTTGTTCGTGAACTTGTACACCCTGATATGTCATTTCCGGTATGAGAATAGAAGGAGGGCAAATTTCATATGCACAATAACTGGCAGAGGGAGCCAGTGTACGGCAAGGTAAAAACATAGTTTAGGGTTTTGCCATCACAGAGTCAAACCCCCGCGGGCGGGGGGGGGGGGGCACATACTCAACATCAGGGTGGATGTGTACCCCCGAACCAGATGTAAAAAGGTACCCTTTATTAATTCTGTAATGTGTTGAAAGGGGGGAAGCTTTTGTGCATCCTAATTGTTACCCCTATCCTAATCAAGCTGTGTACATTTTTTTTTTTTTGGGGGGGGGGGGTGTTCTAATCCTGGGAGTAATGAAAACAGGGCCTTTCCTGCAGCATATACCCAGTACAATCCTACATGGAAATCCCCCCCCCCCCCCCCCGGTCATACTTTGTTTTGATGAGACGTAAAATAGCTGGATTTATCTGGTTATGACTGGATCTGGGCTGACAGAACTGCTGTGTAGCACTTTTCCATGGGATTTTCCATTATTCATGAGTCATGCTTGTGTATTTAAGGAGGAGTAGTTGCCGTGTTAGGCAGAGCTTTGACTCTCAGCTGTGGGAGAGGATACCTGGAAGAAACTTTGGAAGGGGAACCGAGCCTAACCAGATCTGCGATCTAACAAGTTGATGTATCGGTCAAAGGAATAAAGAATTGAAGTGGACGCTTACAAAAACCTAGCAGAGTTGTTTGTCATTGCCTAACAAATCTACCTTGTGTGACCATCCTATCAATTTATAACATCTTAAAAACGCAGTCAGATCAAAACCATACCGACCTGGGTGGTTTACAATATGGCACAAAAGTCAGTCAAGGGATCTTGCGAAAGGAAATTTATACAGTGTGTCAACTTCCTCGGCCAGCTCCAGGAGCAAGCAAGCCAAGCAGGATCTGTGAAGATACCCAGCCATTGAATAAAATGCGGCATGATGTATGCAAAAATACACCATGAGACTTAATACAATATTTGACATACAGGAATGCCATTATCCATGGTGGTTCCACACTTCACATAAACGTACGTCTTCTGCAAAGTGGTGAAGCCAGTACTCTGTGTGCATGTGTGTGTGTGTGTGTGGAATGCGATCATTCTTGGTGGTTCGACACTTCACATAAACGTACGTCTTCTGCAAAGTGGTGTGTGTGTGTGTGTGTGTGTGTGTGTACAGATTTCTGCAGGGTTATCATTCCACAATGGATCTAGCGGTAACTTCTTTTAGCATTGAATGTCATGCATAGATGAAGTATCTTGAAGCTGATCAATTATGAGAAAGGCCAAAGTCATATGGCAGGCGGTCTTGACATCTACAAGTAGTGTAATTTGGTGTTGTCACTTAATCATTTAGAGATATTGCCAATCATTTGGCAAGTCCGCTTAATTATTTAGCGATATCTCTAGATGGTCTCATTAACTGATATCCCCAAATCATTTACCGATATAGCGAACTAATTTAGAGATATCACCAAATAAGATATATTGAGCAACATCGCTGAACGATTCAGCGATATCGCAAAAAGATTCCCTCATATCGCCAAATATGTGAATCGATGCACGTTGGGTAATTGCACTGTCCCTGTATAGTCAATGGCGCAAAGGAACAAGCATTTGTACCCAGACAGCATTCAGTGTCTTTGCAGGATTATAATAAACCCTTTGAAAATGCCAGACAAGGCAATCGTTTCTCGAACAGAACCCTTTTGGGAGGATGCAGTGAGCTCTAAATCGGCGGTCATGTTGGACAAAAACAAGACAAGCGGCGGAAATACATATATCAATACCGCTAAATATATAATTTAGCAATATCACTAATCATTTAGTGATTTCGATGAATCGTTTGGAGATATGGGTAAATCATATTACATATGTAGGAATGTCTCTTCAGGACTCTAAATACACGCGACTGTTTGTCACGAAAGCCAAACCTAGAGCTTGATAAGGTACTACTTACTTATGCGATGACAACTTAAGTATATATATTTGGGTTAATGTAATCATAAACTAGATACGTGCAAAGATCAATCATTGTCCTTGCTTAATTGTTGAATAAACACAATGATCATGAAATGGGCGGGTTTTATGCTATTTTGTATCTATTTCTTCTATGAAACAAATAGCAAAGCTGTAAAAATGGTTTCGTTTGATCCTAATGAAATTATCCCACAAAGTGTGCTATAATTTGGATATCTAGTTTAGTTGAGGAAACATGGCTTTGTAAAGTTGAAAAAAAAAATAATAAAACTTTCACGTGTTTTTCTTTGACAAGGTAGAGTTTTCAACTATGGAGAGCAATATTTCATAAAATAAACAAGATATGCAATAAATATGGCAGCTTGTTTTTGATAATATTGTTAGGGGACAAACTAAACCATTTTTAAGGTTTTCCCATTTGTGTTGAGAGAGCAATAAACATGAACAGCATTAAACCCGACCATTCCATTATCACTGTGTTTGTTTAACAATTAGGCCACAACAAGTATTGCTCTTTGCACGTATCTATAATTCATGATTGTACTAACCAAAATCTATATACTTTAGCTGCCTTTGTATCACAAAGCAGTATTTTATCACGCTCTAAAGTTGGTTTTCTTCAAAAACACTTGCATGTATTTAGAGTCCTTAATTATTTAGTGATTTCGCTAAATGATTTAGAGATATGGCCTAATCGTTTAGCGATATCGCCAAATCATTTAGCCAATCGATTTAGATTTATTACTAAATATTTAGCGACATCACTAAATGTTTAATGATATTTAGCGACATAACTTGGTGTTTAATGATTTGGCGATGTAGCTACATGATTAAGTGATATCGCCAAATACTGTATAATCATAAATTTCCCCGAGTAAAAAGGGACTAAATGTCAAAACAGCTTGCCTTATAAGGCACGAGGACAATGCTTGGTTAGGCCAAGTAGGTCAGGGTACTTTTGAATTTTTATGCATGAGGCAAATGCTTTCCATCGGCCAAACGTGAGGTTACAACCTGCATCAAGGATCGGAGCTTGATGGGCATAGCTTTCTAGGCAAAAAGTTCTGATTCAAATCAAATAACCCTATGCAAAGTTAAGCATATTATCAATCCGTCAGTGAGGTTGCCTTACTCGTATGAAAATCCACTCTGTCCTTCTACTTTTACAATTGTACAAACTTCAAGTCATGTCCATGGATATCACATGGTTGAAATAAATTTTGATATCGGCAAGAGAGAAAGGAGGGGACCGAATCAAAAACGTGTGATAATTTATGATAGAAAGTAAAGTATGGCTAGTACCTCTGAGATATTATTTTGGCAGTATCTTGAAGTTCTAAAATATCACTAACGAACAAATTTTAGCACTAATTTTAAACATCTCTAATCGTACAATATTTGGAATCGTCATATTGAAACCTAGTGGACAAGTGATTGAACGTAATGGGGCTTAAGAGATGATATGCTGCTATGACGTAAACATATTATAGGACTGTAACAGTTACTTATTCAAACAGAGAATCATATGGAAAACTTGGACAAACCTCCTGTAAAAGATTAAAGTGATATATTTATTCTCATGGATGCGATAATTGTAGAATAATTAGAGGTTATCTCATGGCTAAATCAGTATCTTACCCGGTACAGTTCCACTGAGAGCCTTTATCCTCCAGAGACCCGAAGGGTCGAGGGAGGATACAGCTCGAGGGGGAACTGTACAGGGTAGGATACTGATTTAGCCTTGGGATGTTCTTTGTATCCTAAATGTATATGCCATAATTAGACAAAAAGGCAAAGGCAGCTTTTCCTGGGATTATGTAAAAGGCTACATACCTATTCAGTAGCCAAAACATACAATTTCTGTTTCATAATTTTGTTTGAGAAAAGCACACCTTCCCTTCAGGAAGAAATAGGCCCAAATTACTCTCCTGTCAGGACATGGATCTTGTGCCGCAGGCACCCTTGCAACGTGAGTGACGTCATGGCACAAAACGTCATTAGAGTCGCTGTTTCCGCAAATATAGAACGTGGGGGATATACTGACTTTCAATGTTCTTTCAATGGGGAGATTGTATTTCCCTTGGGAAGATACTGGCTGTTGCTAGTGTAACATTTTACATGTATTCTAATTGGACAGTTTCAGTATCCTCCCTAATTTTGGTATCAGTATGTTCCTTGAAAGACACTGTATGCTACAGGACTGAAAATGCAGTATGAGGGCTGTTTTAATGTCGACATTTAGGATACCCAAATAAATCTAGACCAATCACATAACACTTGTCTCCATTCTCTTTCATACATGAAAATTCCCGTTAGACTCCACCATGTCCACTTGGATACCAAAACTTCCTGGGATATGGCCATCAAAATTGTCATTAGGGATAAAAATCTCCTTTCAACACTCTCTGTTGACTGCAGTGTGATGGGTCTCTCGCAAGACCTCGGTGTAGCCTCTGTTGATAATTACTGATGGGCCGCTAATCGACACCGCTTATTTAAAGTTGGCGTATTCCTCGAATTTTTCCATATAGTCTAATGCCATCTGATGACAGAACTGGAACTGATCCTACAAAGGCCAAAAAGGTGCATTAATATCAATTGTAACCAAACAAAACATTTCAGATAAATATATTATTCTACATAAATGAAAAGATTTGTGTTGCCTGGTATGTACTTGTGACTTAAAAGCTGAAGCGTTACTCTGAAATGTTTCCGAATTTAAAAAAAAAAAAAAAAAACCCTGTTAACATGACAATCAGTAAGATGCTTCACAGTGTTGGGAAAACAAAAACCCTTTGTATTTAGATTAAAACTTAATGTGTGCATATATTAGGATTTAAATTTTGTCTATTAACGAATGCTCACCAAATTGGTAATTGCCTGAGGTCTATGTAATCGGACCTTCTTTGCTGCGAGTATTATATCAACCTCTTGGTCAACCTTCATCTTTTCTAGCATGGAACACGTGACACAGAATAATCCTGACCGACTGGCACCATCCCTGTCGAACGAGAAATGTGACATTAGTTGCTGCACCTAAACAAAAATGGTAATACCGAGTTTTTGTTTTTGTTTTTGTTTTGTGTGTTTTTTTTTTTTTTTTTCGGAATGGGGGGGGGGGGGAGGCGGTAAGTAAAATTTCATTTGAAGCATAACTTCTTCTTCTTCTTCTTCTTCTTCTTCTTCTTCTTCTTCTTCTTCTTCTTCTTCTTCTTCTTCTTCTTCTTCTTCTTCTTCTTCTTCTTCTTCTTCTTCTTCTTCTTCTTCTTCTTCTTCTTCTTCTTCTTCTTCTTCTTCTTCTTCTTCTTCTTCTTCTTCTTCTTCTTTTACTACCACCACTACTACTACTACTACTACTAATCCTACTAATACTACTACTACTGCCACCACAACTATTAATACAACTACCACCACCTGCGTACATTCATCATTTTTTGCAAGAGATTAATATTCCTGAACTTTACTGAGAAGACCCAGTTCTGGAATATTGAACTCGGGATATTTTTAAACATTGGATGTGGAATAAAGGTTGACACGTTTGGAAAACGTCTAAAATCTTCCTTCAAACTCGAGCTGCTACAGAAAATGACTGGTCATAGCATTGTATTTGTGTCTTTTTTGTCCAGAACCTCTTCCTAGTAGTCATTACGATATTCCGCAGTCTGAACTCGTTACTCTCCATAGGCTCACCTCTCCCTGTCTAACCTAGATACATAGAGAAGTACTATTGACCACATTGTACACGTTTCTCTGTAAAATTTTGACATAGGCTGTATAAGCCCAAATAAATTAAAGGGTCATCAGCGGGTAATTATTCAGAAGATGTTTCGGAGCCTATTACCCGTACATGTATCTCTGAGTAGCGGCTCCTTGTCTAAGCTAAATATTCAGCAAAGACAACCCTTATATTAATAAGTATATAAAACTCATGAACACATTATTGATTTATTTCCTGGTTCCCCGAGACATAGAACGTGTACCCAGACGCAAGTCAGAAACCCCAGGACTGTGAGAGTTCTGTGCTCACCTGATCTTACTTGCACAGACTGTGCTTCTCCTGTAAAGTTCAGAAAGATAACAAGAGGGCCTTTGTTAAGGAGCATCATCACTGTTGCTAACATTATCATATCTCATCATCGAGCTTTCCAAATTCTGACAATTTGTTAAAAATCAGAAAATGACAGCACCACCATGTTGTGAACAAATTTGGCGGCACTAGTTCCATGTACATTCCCAGAAAGTCTGAACTAACGGTATGGGAGAAAGAGTAAGGAAAAACGAAAGTGCACAAAAAACTCCGAAGAAATTATCGCAGCGCCATCTCTTGCACAATTAGGGTCTACAGTCCCCCACAGTGTCCCCACCACGTTTGAAGTGAATGTGGTTGACGATTTTGGAGAAGCCGGAAATGTTAATTTCCATTGCAGTCCCCATTGATTTGCATGGTGACCAATACGAAAGCATGCATTAACCGACAAGTTCCCAGAAAAAAAAATCACTGACCCAGAGTATCAGCACCTTGGGAACAACTATGTTTACCCCTGCCACATGTTACATTTCCACAGAGTTTCAGAATAATCTGAGAAACGGGTTTGGAGACGAAGTCGAATATAGCGAAAAGACAAACATTTTTCTAATACACAGAATAAATCGTAGCGTTACCTGTTTAGGGCTCCGAGATCCCCAGAAGAGCCACTGTGCAATTTTAATGCAATATGTTTGGCATATTTGGAGAAACATGTTAAGATTTTGCACAAAGAAAAAAAAGAAATCTATAAAATGTGCAAAATCACTGGCGCATGACCATTTGAACAAATTTTGAACAGACCCACCAAAGGTACAACCTGACCAAGTTCGCATTGAACCTGGCTCGCCGTTTTGGAGAAGTAAAAAATTTGAATTTCCATTCCAAAGCCCGTCGACCAACATATACTTGGTGATCAGTAAGAATTTATGCATTCGCGTAGCGCACTTGGATCAAATAAAAAAGTGGTCACAAGTATGGGATCCAGAGAGCTATCACCTAGTTAACAGGTTTGTTTAGCCTTCCCAAAAGCCGCTGTTTCACCAAGTTTCGGAGCAATCTGAAAGACGGTTTTGGACAAGAAATCAAAAGTATCGAAAGCACACTAAAAAATAATAGAAAAAAACTTGCAGTGCCACCTGTTGAACACATTAATGTCTAGGGACCCCAGAAGTGTTCATATGAAATGTTGAAACTATTGGCAGTGCAGTTTCAGGGAAAAAATCTGAACAAATGCAAAAATCAATGGGTCGTGACCACATAAACACAGTTGCCAGAGCCCCACCCAAGGTACATACCCACCAAGTTTAAAGTGGATTTGAGTGATGATTTTTCAGGAGTTTGAAATGTGAACTGACGGCCAGGCGGATGGACGGTGGATGACCGACCATCCTACAAGCATAGCTGACCAAAAACCACCCTTCTTCTGAACAGCTGTATTACATCCCACGGCCGTATGTATTCCTACAGGGAATGATCACACCCTGCCAGCATGACGCCTTGCTTTTTCCCGCGCAAAACAAGTTAATATAAAGTCGTGAAGGTATTTTGTTTATACAGGCCTCAATGTCTGAGATAAAAAATAACTGTTCTCATCCTCAGCTTCTTTACATTTCCCCGAGGGGAAACACTGCTGCAATGACATTATATCTCCAGGCTTTTCCCGACGGCAAGCAAATGAAAAGTCTCATGAAAGATTTGAAATTTTGGTCGGCAAAATACAACTTGGGAGATTTCATGCTCATGAACATTAACTGTTGTTGTCGTCTCCATCTTCGTCGTCGTCGTCGTCGTCGTCATCATCATCATCATCATTACTTATTGTCATTCTATCCTTGTCGTTTTCGTGATCATTATCAGTACCATTATATTGCAGATGTTTAAATTGGTCTAATTTGCATTTTTGAAATCAAGTAAAATATTTCGCGTTTGACCAGTCCAGCTTGTTACGTGTTAACATGGATACGCACTGGCAATGGACGATGATAGGTTTGTTGGAGCTTTGCTGTTGCCATCTCTCCACGTGATCAATTAGGTCAAGCATGACGTCACATGAGGAAGGCAGTTCTTTCCCATCAGGCCAGTCTGTTACCTGGAACTGCTTCACCTCCCACTCATCGCTCTTGACCTGCGGGAAGAGTTTTTGCAGAGTGAGGACAAAAACATAAAATATCAGATGTTGCAGTGTCTACAAATGTACAGTTACTTCACGTAATGCCAAGGTGCCCATAATATCATTACTACTCTGTGAGAAACAAAATATCGCCCGTATACTTTGAAATGAGAAAACACTCTTTTCTGGAGTAAAATTTTCCTTTCTTTGCATCTGTGACTTTCACTTTCAAATTGATGCATTCAGGACTTCAATATGTACTAGAACAATTGTGACCCATACCAATTTCTTTTCTGCGGCTGACCGACAGATAAACATCAAACTATCCCACTCAACAAAATTAACTGGTCGGCAAATATTTATGTTTGGTGTTGAAGGAGACAGAATCTACGTGGGTGTTCCATGTTTTCAGTCGTAATCCCTTTGATCAATATATAGTTCTATAACTATGTACACATATTAGACCGACTTATACGCCAAGGAGACTAGATATTTCTTTATTTAAGTTTTTTTGCGTATCATCTTTTGTATTGTATATTTAACAATGATACCATACTATATCGTCTTAAGTTTTGCATGTAAATTTCTCAAGCTATATGGGCGTTTACAGATGTCTGATAGTATACTGGAGTCAATCAATAGATTCCAGAAGCTGAACTTTATCAATATAACTTACAAATGACCTTTACTTGTGGCGCTCATGTTGTTGTTATCATCATCATCGTCGTCGTCGTCATCCTCATAATCATTATCATCATCAACGTCCTTATCCAGGAGGGGAGGGCAACTTGTATTTGAATTGACACTTGTCAGCGTATTCAGAAAGCTAAAGGGCCACCCATAGACATGAAGCTGTTAAACTACACTACTGTTTTTTCAACATAACAAAACAAATCTTTGAAAGGTAAATAAGTTAAAGTGACTGAACTTCTCGCATATATACGTTATGGCACGGAATTTGTATTTGAATTGACACTTGTCAGCGTATTCAGAAAGCTAAAGGGCCACCCATAGACATGAAGCTGTTAAACTACACTACTGTTTTTTCAACATAACAAAACAAATCTTTGAAAGGTAAATAAGTTAAAGTGACTGAACTTCTCGCATATATACGTTATGGCACAACATGTTGCGGGTAAGTAATCAAACATCACATCAATGTGTGTCTGGCTAAATACTTCAACGCAAACAGTACGGAGGAAACAAAGAGACGGCGCAAACATCCTGTTTCTTTTGCGCTGCAGACAACAGTACGCCATGACAACGGTAAACTTAGATTGTACCTCACCTTCTTTGTGTTTGTAATTCTAAATAACCTTGTGACGACACCGGGTATGTCATTCTGTGTGTCGTGGCAAACCACTCTGAGGGGCCCAACCTCCAAGTCGCCTCCTTGGGACCAGTAAATGGGACACTCCTGCAACAGCCACATCGTTGATTCGAAATCAACATTTCCCGTTCACCTTGCCCGTCATTTTGTATATTGTTACCTGCGCAGTCTTTCAGTGGAATCCATTATTGTAGATCAGAGTTGTATTAAAATTAAATTTTAAAGAAATTACTTGAACGGGACGTCTTTGTATTTTCGTTGACAGTTGAATCCCATCACAGAAGGCGCTTACTGCATTGTCAGCCAAGTAAATTGAATATGTTTACTTGAGTTTTCTGCACTGAATTATACTCGTGATGCTACATTTTAGGATATGTCTAACTGCGCTTAACATTGAAATGCAGACATACATTCCGTGTCAACAGAACAGCTTTTACAGTGACAAATTCATTCTGTCCAGAGAGTAAACAATATCCCTCTGTCTGGTGATCATAAACGGCTTAAGGTGAAAGCTTTCCCAGTTAATGCCCGTAAAAAAAGACCGTAGCATGACTTGCTCCTTAGGCATATATGATTTGGTGGCAAAAATATGCGAGTGAAATTAGAAAAGAAAAATGGCTTTACAACCTGTCTGTTCACATACAATAGGCAGCAATAAAATACAGGTAAATAAAGTTTTTTTAGTGAAAAAAAAGTCAAAATGGTAAAGATTAAAGCCAGATAGAAGGAATATTTGAAAAAGAAAACAATATGCCAAGTGTCGGTAAGCAAATAAGGTCAAGTTCCCATAGCGACAAGCTGTATAATTCTGAAACACTTTTTATATTGCAAAATTTAATTCAGCGGTGGGCTGGTCCGTAAGACATGGGTCGATGACGAAGAGGTGCCCTGGATCTGGCAGATGCAGAACATGCTTGTACACGGACAAAATTCTCTCAGGACATCCTGATGGTCAGGATAGCATACAATAGTTTTCCATGGAGGCTCCGAAACATGTTGAGTAGTTACCCGCTGATGATCCTTTAATTTATTTGGGCTGATACAGCCTGTGTCAAAATTTTACAGAGGAACGTGTGCAATATAGACAATAGTAATCCCATATATATACAGATTAGACAGGGACAGGTTAGCTTATGGAGAGTAAAGAGTTCGAACTGCGGAATAGGATATTGACTACTAGGAAGTGGTTCTGGGCAAAAAGACACAAATACAATACGATCCCCTCCGGCCTGATAAAAAATTCTAGTGTTTCTTTTTAAGCATAATTTGAAACATCATGCCCCCTTCAAATAAAAACACAAAATGCCATCCATATACCTGTACCAAGTTTAGAGTTTGAGGCTGCTGTGGTTTCAAAAAAAAAATCCGGACAATAGTTTTCCATGGAGGCACAACAGGGCAGGGAGACCAAAGAGTAGAAAGAAAGCAATTGATAATAAATGTCTGTACATGTGTTGGCAGAGACAGACATAAAAAAATTCGCCACGTATAAGGCGTGGAGTGACGGGTTGTCTTAACCCTTTTTCCCCTCCACGTGAGACCATCAGTGAAATACACAATATATAGCATCAATGACACGTTTTGGGAACATAACTTCGAGGCGTTACATGGCCAAACAAAACCTAAGCTGCGCCAATATGTTGCGCAGGTGTTTTGCAATTCTTCGTGCTTTCCACGCACAATGCATATAACACTCTCACATTTTTGGGTATTTCATCCCTTGCAGATACAAACAAACAAAATGAAGAATAATAAAGGTATACTGAATTGGATACAACTTCAAATTGAGTGCATTGAGTGTAAATTATTAAACGACATGAAACTAACATCATTTATGCCACATATTCAGAAGTACGTACATTGGTGTCATTGAATTGGTTGAGCATAACGATGGTCCTGGCTTTGTGGTCGTACACCAGTCTCCAGAAGTCTAGCACTGTCCCAGGCAGAGGGGCCTGGGTAGCTATGTAGGCCTTCTTCCTTTTGTATCCCTGGCAACCCAACAGAGCACAGTGACGAATGTAAGCTTTTATTGACCATTCCAAACATATACAAACAATGATAATAATGCAAGCACAAACATATGTCATTAGTCTCCATTCATTATGTTGTTTGTAATTGCTATCTGTCCTTTAAAGATGTTTATATTGGTCTATATAGTGAAGGACATCCTGACAACGGGTTTGTGCTTGAAATATTACCTGACAGGCCCGATATGATGTAAATGACAGCCACACCCTACTGTCCACTTACAGTATTCACCAAACACTAACAATAAGTAACATGTTCACATTATTATATTCAACTGAAAGATTAACTAGTTAGAATTAATGCTCCCGGGTATAAAATTTTCCAAATTTAACTTCAAGCCAAACTTTGGAGAGTTTATCCTCCCGAATGGGCTTTTTAAAGTCTATTAACGAGTCAACGACTTGCTGTGTGACATCGTTTTTCATAATTTCCAGACACAATTTAGCCGTTTTTAGAATGAGAAAAACACAACTTTAAAGAAACATTCAACTAAGCTCCCGCGGGAAAATATCCGGAGATACCAATGGCATGCCAGCAGCAGAGGGTGAGGACGTATATACTAGAGCCTGACCGAACCTGAACAAGCAAACCCGAGCTTACCGGGTTTCAGGATTGAAGCCCGGCTCGGGTTCGGCTTTTACAGTCACTAAATGTTCGGGTTCGGTTATCACTGTCAATGTTGGCAATGAAATTAAATAAAAATGTCACCGAGGATACTTTTCGTATTTGTTCAATAAAGAATAATAATAATACACTTTAAACAATGCAACAAACGATACTTTGTAGTTACGTGTGTCACATGGGTTGCATGAATCACCTTAATTACATAACAATAGTAGTATCCCTGTGCATAAGGGTAACAGCTATTAACCCCTGTCAAACGTTTTCATGTTTGAATTGCACATACCAAACCCGAACGGTGCCCGGTTCGGTATCGGTAATGTGTACCGAGCACCCGTTCCCGTTTCAAAATGCATGCTCGGTAAGGCTCTAGTCTATACGTTACGAAAGCCATTGACGCCTGTGTAGTTCATCAGTCGAGATGGAAGGTGGCTTTTTTTCTAATTGTGTCAGCGTAGAAGCTTTATGTGTCGGAAAAGAAAACAATAAACTATCGACAATGTGTTTAAGCGTTTTTGTGTTTTTATTTCAGTGTTATGACCAATCATTTGTGCACCAACCCGCGTGCATGGAACTGGTATATTTCAGACCTGATTCCAAACATGCCAAACTTTTTTCTACATCACTGTTAAACATTTTCTGATTATAAATTATCCCAAATTCGGGTTTCTTGGGAAAATTCGGGAACAGTTATCTTCGCGAAAATTTATGATTATACAGTACATAATAATATATTTAAAGACTATGTCACAGAGACACACGCATATATATATATATATATATATATATATATATATATATATATATATATATATATATATATATATATATATATATATATATATATATATATATATATATATATATACGAACATGCCATACTTTGACTTGGTTTTGATTTGAAAATTTACCAAAATGCATGGACATATGAATAATGTTTTTTCTCAAGTCACCATCTGCAGGAGCAGTAATAAATATAAACCCATTTACATGGACGTAGACAGCATTTATGTAGTCATTGCACGTGGACCCTGGCACTCTGGTGGACAGGAATGCACGGTACTGGGATGCTGAGATAAAAGGGTAATAATACATATAATACGTCAGTTTATGCTCCATTAATTAGAAAAATAACATTTTAGGTCCATGAAAGGGTACTTACACACAACTTTGGACTTTTGATATACCGACAGAGGGCTCTTTTACTTTACATGCAGCATTATTGACAAATATGAAAAGGAT